>JAFEMH010002546.1:0-332745 GCA_022495995.1 Adenophora triphylla var. japonica | reverse complement strand
AACCACCTAATCACAAGGTTCCTCCCCTTCGACCTCGTCGCACAAATTGATGCCGCTAATCCTTCCTCGCCACGATAACAATGATTTCGTCCAATTGACGAAGATCTCCACTCCACCCCGAGCGTCCTACTTCTCGATACTAATGGCGACCTAACCGTCACCACTCATCTTGCTACTCTTATAGGCAAGATCATTGAGTCTTTCGAACTCGATGGTTCTACCATCAAAATGCCTGATGCTTCCAAATCTCTTGGTATGCAAAACTGCTTGATTGCTGACTCCGCCATCGCTTATAAGTACGTTATCCCCGGTTCTGTCATTTGTCCCCGCGAAGCCAATTCCGTTGCAACTGTACTCAGTCGAGCTCCACCGAACAACCGGCCCCGATTCCTAATCGAAAACACATAACACCCACCATTTGTTGGTTTCTCTCCCCGAAAGATTCATTCAAATCACTCACAAACAACTCTTAAATTCGTCTGTCAACCACGTTGATTGACGAACGTCGAGATTCAAGCCTAGGATCAAGACGAAACTCTGCTCAAATCATTTCTTGACCGAGAAAGCACTTAGAATCACGTTCTAAACCAAATATCTTCTAAACGCAAGGTAAACTCCTTTACTTTCATTCTCTTCTTCTCAATCTTTCTCTAATTGCTTTTAGAGTAGTGTAACCCCTTCAAAAGGGTTATCCTAGAGTCCCTTCAATCCATGGAGGTGATCTCGAAGCATACAACCCGACATTCCTAATTAAGAAATTAATTAGGGTTTTCCTATTTTTATTCAATTACTATTTAAATTGATAATTCCCCTTAAAGCAAGACCGATCTCCGTATTGGGTGGATGTGGTGCTCCTCGACCTTCCAAATCCATCACTTAAGCCCCGAACCCAAATCTTTTCAAAAGGTTTTTCTTATTATTTTCCTAAATCAATAGTATAAATGGTAGTCATGTCCACCTCACCTACGAACAAATGTATTTAATAGTTTCAATGGCCGAAATTTCCATTTTGCCCCCACTATTTTGTCTCTTTCCCATTTTGCCCTTAAAAAAAAAAGTGTCCTCGAACACGGGCTTAATTAAAAAAAATAAAAAATAAACGTGTCCTCGAACACGGGCTTATTCTAGTAAATGATAAGTGGCGACTCTGTTATTCAAATAAAAATATCAACGCTATAGTTTTGGCGACTCCACTGGGATTTAATAATGAGATCGGGATATCGTACTTATAAGCAACGGCGGATTCGGGGAACAAGCAAGCAGATACAAGAGATTTGGAAGCATCGTGCATTTCGATGGTAGAACCATCGAGTTCGAAAGACTCAATGATCTTGGCTTAGAAGAGTAAGACGAAGATGGGTGACTTAAGCAGGTCGCCATCAATATCGAGAACTAGACGCTCGGGGCGGATGGAGATCTTCATCAAATTGGACAAGATCATTGTTATCACGGCAAGGGGAAGCGGATTTGCATCATCAATTTGTGCAACGAGGTCAAACGGGAGGAACCTCAGTGATCCGGCGGTTCGATTGTAACAAAGAAGCTTGTGCAAAGAAGAGCAATGGTACGTATAACATCACGGGCCGCAGATTGCCTTCAACAGCAGCGGCGGGTTGGAGGAATGAGACATCTCGAGCACGCTCATCGCTGGTGACGAGGCGATGGACAAGAATGGCTTCGCATAAGGTGTGTTTACTCGTATTACGGCTTACGAATCCAGGTTATAAAGAGCATACAGGCCGAGTAGCCACGTTTAATAACGGCAAAGACTCGAGGTATCATCAATTAATCGACAGTCATTTTAGATGAAGTAGTATCGGCAAGAAGAGAAGTAACAAAATCAAGGACGACTTTCAATTCACTTCAAGCAAGTACGGAGGTGGCGTAAAACATCACATCATAAGCATTGATATGGGTTGCCGGGCGAAAGCGAGAGGCCGAAAAGACAGAGCAAATGAGCGAGGATCGGCGTTGAAAATCACGAAAAGCACTCGGGTTAAAGACAAACATTAAACACTGGGTACACTGAGTTCACATAATTAGCGTAGTCATAGCTTCCTTCGACGATGGAGATTCCAATAAGATCGTGAATTAAACACGTGAAACCAAGACGGGTAATAGTGTAAAGGACGCCGCTATACAAATTCGAGGACTCGTGATTCGAGAAGAATTGCAAGAGCGGGCAAAAGGCATAAATTGCAAATAACATACTCAAGGGAAGATGCGGCGAAAAAGACATTGCGATCATAACCTAGCAAAGATACGGGACGAAGAAAACATTCTTAGTTCGATCGTAAAAGACTTAAATTGTTGGAGAACAGAACCAGAATTCAGAACGGGGAGGCGAGAAGGTATTTCACAAGATCCTTTTTCCACGAGATTTCTTTCCGTGAGCGGCGTACGAGCGTATGCAGTGCCTCGGACGTAAACATCATCGATTAACAAGAAGCCATAGACACGACGGCCATATAAGACATACAGATGGTAGTAATGTACGCTTTGGAGTGGTCGTTGTTCAATTACTCCGTCGAGGCTCGAATCGGGCTTGATGACACGGTTTATCGTTTTCAACCAACCAAGAGATAATTCGCCTATCTAGGTTCCGAATTATGCGAGATGACTTTATCTCTCGGATCAATCATTTTCGCGACTCGACGCCGTATCGTGCAATTATGCTTACGCCACGTTCGGCTCGCTTCGTGACTCGGGAACCCGATTTTTCCACGTTTCCTTGCATAGGTATCACTTTCAAGGATAAATGCGTCAAAATTTTAAATTCTCAAGGCCATAAGGCAAACGCTTATCGTTTGGGACAATTTTGTACTTTTCCAAGAGGGTCGCCTCGCGCAGATAGCTTCGTATCGCGCAAGACAAGCTCTGTCGAGGCAATAAAACAAAGAAACTTCGCTTCATTTCAAAAACAACCCATTTCCAAACTTTCTCTCGCAAGTCCGAGCCAAGGACGTTTTCTCGAGATTTCTACGTGTTCTTTATTGATTTCTCTTCCTAATCAACCTTCCATTCTCTCCTACTTCCATTATCAATGGCTCAAGAAATGAAGAATCCAACTATTGAAAGTCATTTCGCTTCGGGAAAGATTATCCTGGCCGATCTTACGTTTCGATCGTTCTACGCATATTTCCCATGCTATTCGCGAGGTCTTGTTAAGAATCTCTTTCCCAATCTCATTCTATAGCCGCATCAGATCAATTCCATGTTTTCAATCCTCCAATTCATCAAATCGATGTTTCCTTCCTTTCATAAGAACTCGGGTTCTATGTCGCATGCTTGCTTCCCATGTTTTTGCTGAATGTCATTGACGTGTTTGCACACGTATGAGTTCCCTACACATCTCGATTTGTAGGAGGGATTGATTTGGATAGCCAAACGCATCCTCAACATGATTTTCTAGTACGCACGCCTAAGTGTTCGATGAAATGCCCCAATGAAAACTTTCTTCTATTTTCGAGTTTTTGCTATGGGTGATTTCTAACACTGTTTCTTTGTCTTTCTTTTGTTTCGCAACCGTATAGTCAACCAAAAACGCCGCGGAGCGCAAAGTTCGCCAAGACTTCGTGGGACAAAGTTAAGGCTTGGGCGATGAGTCCGAGCTAGCGGCGCAGACGGGGCTCCTCACTTTGTCGACAATATTCGCGGGATCCTGGCTGGACTCCGCAAGTCCCGCAAGCCATCGTGGAAAGATGGCGGGACACTACCCACACGGCTCATCTCTGCACTTCGGGAAGCTACGATGACCCCGACCGACTATCCGGCCATCACCGGGCCGGAATTTACCCGTATTGCTTCTTCCGAAGACGGGGTTTCAAATCGGCGAGTCCAACTGAGCGCGAGACGGCTGATTGGTTTTGTTTCAAGAAAAATCAAGTGGATTTGATGCTGAGCCGTCGCCTCTTCGTGATCGCCGGACCTACGCCGACAAGGCCACGCGGAGACATACCGACAAGTGAGGGTAGGGCTCTTACACGAAACGAGCCGCCGAGCTCGGCTCGTATGTTCGACGAGCTCCGACCGAGATCAACTCGGCTCGAGCCTCTGATCGAGCTCGAATCGTCAAGCTCGTTAAAAGCTCGAATAAATATAGTGAATTATGATTATTTTTTTAAATCAAGGCTCATTTAAGCTCGAGTTCGTTTAGGCTCGAGTTCGATTAAAGCTCGTTTGATTTCAAATTTTTCAAAAAAATAAGTCCAAGCTCGAGCTCGTCTCGTTAATACTCGAGTTCGAGCAAATTTCGCGAAAACTCAAA
Organism: Adenophora triphylla var. japonica; assembly: GCA_022495995.1. Lineage (NCBI taxonomy): Eukaryota > Viridiplantae > Streptophyta > Magnoliopsida > Asterales > Campanulaceae > Adenophora > Adenophora triphylla. The sequence goes on along the minus strand of JAFEMH010002546.1, from coordinate 328,478 downwards.
ACTCGAGCTCCGAACGGTCGTACTGGGCTTGAGCTCGAGAAAAGCTCGAGCTCGATAACTTTTATTCGAGCTTGAAACTTCAAAGCTCGGCTCGGCCATGACCACTTAAAGTGAGGGTGCTCTGCGGTACATCTTATCGAGACCATCTTCGCTAATCGTTCCTCTACACTCGCATTGCTTTTCTGGGTCAGCTGAGGATCTCGACCGGCGAAAGCACCTATGACCGGCTCACTGTTTAGCTTTCGCTATCACGCCACGGATAAGGCATGTAGGCATACTAAGGATACCTTGTCAGGGTATTCTTATGCTTGGGAGGTACGCTTTCTGACTTTCCTTGTCGCTTATATGGACCTTTCATTTGTGCCTTGTGCTGAATCTGCTCTGTTTTCTTGTACAAATATAGTGATATGCTGTCTTTTCGCTGCATAAGTTTGAGCTGAGTAAGCGGCTGCCTCAGTTCCCGAATATCCGGAGGTGGAGCCACTCCAACCGCACAGTGGACGAGGAGGGGGAGGATTGGACCCTGACTGTTGAGGAGGCTCGGGCCTTGCTGGACAATTTCAACTTTGAGCGACAGGGCTTGTACCCGTGGACCTTGTTGGAGAACGAGGCTCATCGCGCGTGGGACATCACTGATGTGCAGAGGATCTTGGTATCACTGGAGGGGAATACCATGTATTTAGGCGAGCGAGTCTTACTTCAAAGATTGTCGGGTTCACTCCTTCGCAGAGCGCTGTAAGATCCGCCTGTGGCGATGCATCCTACTCACTTGGTCCCTGACGGAGATTATGCAAATTTCGTGAATGGCTATGAGGCAACGGATTGCGTGGTCCAAGCGGGCTTTAAATAAGGAGTTTCGCCTCGGCGACGGGTCCTCCGGTGGCGGGAGGTAAAGGCCACGTGCTCGAGCTTCTACTTCCGCTCTCGCTCGTGCCCCAAGCTCTTCGTCCCACATGCGGGTCACGTGCCGGCGTGCTGATTATGGTTCTCCGAGCTTCACATACATGATGGGAGGCACGCAGATGATGGGTCACATCTGATTCCTGGACGCACGCAGGTTATCGTCGCCTCCCCATACATCTTCTAGACATTCTTTTTCCGCTCGTCCGTTTCTCGTATCGTCCCTATATGCGTATAAGTCCGATTTCTTCCGAGTATCTCTCTTTGTTAACAGTCATCAGCGTCCGCGGCGGACATGCACCGTGGAGCGAGCAGTGACGGATGGCCACGGCTACGCGCTGGATCCGTCTCGAGAAGTTGTTTCATAAAGCGGATCTTGGCTGGCCAACGATAGCCTTCGCAATGACCCCCACTCATGGAGCCAAGCTTTCGGCCAGCGAGGGACGAGCCCCGCTGGCAATGGACGACGGAGGCCGCGGCTAAATGAGACTTGATGGTATAGTCCCCCTTTTTCCCATTTATTCGAGATATTTCGAAATTTGTAAATATTGCCTATTAACTCTCGACAAATACACTCATTTCAGCTTTCTCTCCCCGAAAGATTACCGCAAAACACCCTTAAATATACATTTAGATTTGTTTATCAAACTTGTTGATAAACGAACGTCAAGATTCAAGTCGAGGCGAAACTCGTCCGAATTCCTTCTAAAACCCGAAGGTAATCTTCCTTCACATTTCTATTGTTCTAATTGACAACGTCAAGATTCAAGCCGAGGCGAAACTCGTCGAATCCCTTCTAAAAACCCGAAGGTAATCTTCCTTCACATTTCTATTGTTTCTAATTGATTGTTAGAGTGGTGTAGCACATCGAATCTAGGATCGGCCTGCAGCCTCTTCAAATCACAAGACGGTCTCGAAGCAATCGATCATATATTTCGTTTAACCTAGTTAAATGGATGTCTTTCTCTTTTACTTAAAATGTTATTATTTGAAAACCCCCATTTAGCAAGACCGATCTTCGAATTTGTGGACGCGGTGCTCCTTGACCTTCCAAATCCATCACTTAAGTCCTGAACCCAAAATCTTTCAAAACAATGGTTTTTTCTATATTTCCATAAATAATATAGGTGGCGACTTGAAAACAAAAATAAAAAGACAGAAAGCGAAGAATTCCGCAAAGCGCTACACCTAGCATAATACGTTGGAACATTATGATCCCCCTCAAAGAGCCCGATTTGAAAACATTGATGTGGTTTTTCATTAAAAAAAAAAGGTCATCAACTCCCTCTAGTTGAGAGTGTGTTATGATACGAGTTTGCAGGCATCGGTTCACAACATTGTCTTTGGTTACAAAGCGGGTAGATGTGGCGCGTGATGCTAGTTAAAGCTATCATAAATATGAAGTAACTAATTTGTGGTTGATCTACAATGATTTATTAATAATGTGGCAAGACCCTCATAATATCTATAGGGTTAATATTGAATTACGCCAGATCAATGATAGTGGTCATGAAGTTCTAACCTAACCAGCTAGATGTTCATACCCATCTAGAAAGAAAAGTGAAAGTGTAAGTCTACATATCAGACATAACAATTGTAGTTTACCCCTAGTGAGACCACATAATAGTTTTGCAGGTCTCAAAACCCCCTGCAAAGTCTACACAAAACCTAAACGTCATAAGATAAGACCCTCCCCTTCCAAAGAAAGTGTCATGTTATTATTTTTCACCTCCCCCCCAAAAAAAAAAAAAAAAAAAAAAGAGAGATACTAAATTTAGTGCAATTTCATGAATGTTCAAGCAAGTAAAACATTCATAAAAAGCATGCAATGTACAGTGCAACATTTTATTTTTATTTTTTATTTTGGGGGTTGAAGGGAGGGGGAAGGGAGTATTTTGGTGTTCCAGACAGGTCTTATGACCTTAGGCCAGAGATCATTAACATAAACCTTATTATTAAAAGCAGCAAAATGACCAATATTATCCCTTACATGCTAGAGCAAGGAGAATGCATCAAGAGGGATAAATAAGCAAGCACTGAAAACCATATAGTATGCTAAAGGAACACAATAACAGAGTGTGGGCTAGAAATGAGAAATTGGCAACAGCTGCAAAAACAAACATTGACATTATCATTTCATCATTCATTCAGAAGGTACAATCAATTTTTCACCCAATAAAAATCATAACAAAAAAACATAGCATCATAACAAGTTCACAAGCACATTGAAAAGAACAGTTAGAAATTACAAAAGTATATCCAAGCCAAAGTCAGAAAAGTAAAAGTAAGTAACATAATACAACGAATAAAGCCAAGAAAAGCCGGTGACATAAAACATAGTTCGCAATCACCAAATTCAAAAGCAAATATCAATCACAATCAACAATTTCAAAGACAAACATCATTGCAAATCATAAACAAATATAACCCCAGAAAGTAACTTAAACTAATGAATCAATCAATAAGAAATGAGAATAAGTAATGGCATAGGAACTACCTTAGTAGTAAGGAGGCAAGCTATGCCCCTGATACATTCCTCCAGGAGGAACTCTGGTTATTGGCGAATTTCCTGTTTGTTGCTGTTGACTTTGGTACACGGAACCTGAGGATAAGCTGTAATGAACGCTTTCCGGGTGACCTCCAGACCCTGTAGGTGGCAATCCATAAAGTGATGGCCGGCCTGAACCTCCGAGACCAATGCCAGCTCCAGAACCAATCCCACCCAATCCTCCAGCAGCACCACCACCACCACCAAGTACCCCTACAGCACCAACCACTCCACCAAATCCACCATAGTTGGATCCCAGACCACCAAAGTATGAACCACCATAAGGACCCCCTAGCCCAGAACCAAGTCCATTGGGACCGCCACCCAAAGAAGTAGGTACTTGGCTACCAACGGAATACAACCCTGTACCAATGCCTCCACCAAGGGATGACATACCAGGGGTACCACCCAAAGACGAATTCAAGTTCGGATTCTGAACTTGTAGCCTAACAGAAAATCCACCATAAGTAGAAATCCCACCAGGTAACCCACCACCATATTGAGACCCAAAACCAACAGGAACAGAGACAACTTGATTCAACCCATACCCACCAACATGAGACTGTTGCTCCAAAGTAACCCCAGCTGGCCACTGGACTTTAACAGGATCTTGACTCACCGCCACAGTCGGCTGACCACCAGGCGCCCCTGGCTTCGCCCCCTTCTTTCCTCCTTCATTAGCAAACTTGCAACTCACTTGATGACCATCAATTGTCTTAATTGGATCCACTAACGAAGCCCTAGCCGCCTCCGCTGTCTTATAAACAAAAAGAGCAAACCCCTTTGATTTCCCAGTCCCCTTATCAAACCCTAATGGCCCCTCTTCCACCTCCCCGTAAGAGGAAAAGTGAGCCAACAATCTCTCCGCCCGCATGTCATAGGGCACATCCCCAACAAAAATCTTCCTTGATACAGCCGGCCCCGCCTGCGAATAAGCAGTCTGCGAGGTCGTCGTGATCCCAGCCGAAGCAAGCTGAGTTATAGCCACTCGACCGTCAATTTTCTTGCTAGGCTCCTTCAACGCAAGCAATGCTCCGTCAAGATGCTTAAACGTGACAAACCCATAACCCTTACTTTTCCCGGTTGCCTTGTCAGAATTACGATCGCCTCAGCTAATTCGCCGTATGTGGCGAACAGATTAAGGAGGCTCTCGGTGGTGGTTTCAAATCCAAGGCCACGTACGAAAAGCTTACGCTGGGTAACGTCGCGGTCTGCGGCGGATCGAACGGCCTCAAGGACGTCGAAGTGGTGAACGGCGGCGTTGGCCACTATTTCCAGTAATTGGTCTTGAGTGAAAGGCTCGAGAATCTTGCGAACGTCATCAACGGAGAGTTTGCTATCGAAGTCCGCTGTGGCCACCCCGTTCTCATCCAGCTTTCGTTTCTTGATTAGGTCCATCGCCGGAGTTCGGGACTGGAAAACCCTAACGAATATTGGATTTTTGGAGGAAGATAGAGAGAGAAAGTAGCGCTTGGACAGCGGAGACGGGAGATACTCCTTCCGTCCCGAAAAAATACGAAAAAAAAAAAAAAATGGCACTAGATTTAAAGAGAAAATTGAAAAAGGTGATTTATATGAGTATAGATGGTTGGGTAGGAGTGAGAAAGTGGAGTAAGTGGGTAATGGCTGTGAGTAGAGATAAGTGGGTCTCATTTTCATTTTGAAAAAGTGCAGATTATTGTGGAACGCCCAAAATATGTCTTTTTTCAAATTATCGTGGGACGGATTCAGACCAAGGGTACTAGGGAAGTATTTCACGGTTTTTAAGAAAATTTTAAAAAAATAAATAAAAAATTGAAAGTGGATAGATGATTAGAGAAGAGAGCATGTAAAAATTAAAAATATTTAATAGGAAAGATAATGAGTGGGATAAATAGTAAGTTAATAATTGATTTTTTTTGTAAATATGTTAAAATTATAAGGATATAATGAATGATTTTTTTGTAAATATATAAACAATGTGAGAATATAAATGTTCGAAACACTGTTCATATATTTCATTTATGAAATGGGACTCTTGATCTGAAACGGATTAAAAGGGAAAGTACGACTTTTGGTTTGGTGGGACATTGTTTTTGAGCCTGTAATGGGCTTTACGGACAAGTTTGACCTGGACCTAGGCCCAGTTTGGCCCAACATATTTCCCAAGCCAAAATCATCAATTTCTCACTGTCATTGTTCATCACCAGCGACTGGTGCTAGTTTAGCCGGACGAATTTGAATACCGGAACCCTAAATCGGTGGAATTAGCTTTTTTTTTTTTCTCATCTACAGATTGTTGCCTGCCAAGTGTTCGACCAATTGCCATGCCTTTCTCTCACTTGTAAGCTCTCACTTGTAAGCTCTCTTCATATCTCTCCATCTCTCTAATTTCCTGTGGAAGTTGCCTTAATTTGCTTTGTGGATTTTATTCAGGAAACAATCTGCTCCTTGCACATTGACCAAGCTTGTACCAAGCACCTTGGCATCGCCAAGGTCTGCTCATGTTCTTGATTTTTGCCAAGTTCAGCCTAGCACAGCACATTTGAATTGCAGGGTTTCTCTTGTCAAGAATGTGCCTACGTTAAAGCCTGTTTGTTCAAAGGGGCCACCCACTTGTAAAGGATTGCGTTTGAACATGGAGGAGGCCTCTCATGTTTCAGGATGCAGAGAGCAAGGATTTGGTATGAATCACTCGGGCGTGGAAACTGAAATTGAAGATACTGCGTTAGATAGTTGGTCGAACTCCGAAGAAAGTTTTGTGATTGATGATCAACATGATGCCAAAAGGAAAATGATTGGACTGACGACAAAAAAGAATGTACCATGGAACAAAGGCAAGAAACACAGTGCGGGTATGTATGTTTCGTATGTTGCAGAGCCTTTATTTTGTATTGTGGCTGATGGATGTATGATTATTGTAAATTGTATGTACTATCCAACAGAGACTCGCGAGCGGATCAGTACCAGGACAAAAGAAGCCATGAGAGACCCCAAGGTGAAGTCATGTAGGAATCTCAGTGCTTATATATGTATCTGACTCCATATTGCGTGTGTGTGTGTGTGTTCTTTTCATAACAGATATTAGAAGTGAACCACTTTTACCAATTTCCCTAGTTCTTTATGTCCAATTTATAGATATAGCTGACTATATTACTGTCTTCCGATAATACTTTCTATTATTTCATTTCTCTTCTCTCCTCCATTTAATGTTTCAGGTTAGAATGAAGATGTTTGAGCACCCCCGCCCTCCTCACAGGTATACCTAATTCTCAGTTTCATCTAAGATAAAAGCATTTGTGTAATAGAATGCCAAAGATTACCCCATTGAAAATGGTAAACCAGATGAGGTACATTTAGACTCTCCCGGGAAGTAATTCCATGGTTGGCATATTTTCTTCATGGTCAATGGAGTGGCTTCAAAGTTATTGCTCTTGGCCATCAGAATCTTTGTTTCATCAATTCCAGAAAAGGGTTTTCTTTAGTATGGTATACGTGGTTCTCTTGCAGAGCTTTATATTGACATGCAATATACGACTTTAAAGCTTATTGACAACGACATCAATTTCATACATGCAGCAAGCGAGCCAGAGCAAAGATAAGCGCATCACAGACACGATCGTGGGATAAACGATTGAAGTGGAAAAGATCAAGGGAGAATTTCTTTATATTGTGGTGTAATAGTATAGCAAATGCTGCCAAGAGAGGTGGGGTTGATCAGGATAAACTAAAGTGGAATAGCTATGGGATGTTGAAAAAAGAGATTGTCCTCGAAGAGCTCCAGCTGGCTGCTGACAGGGCAGAGGCAAAGATTATGAAACAGCTGCTAGCAAAGGAAAGAGCAGAAGAAAAAGCTAGAGTGACGGCGGAGAAGAAGGAGAAGTTGGCACAGAAGCGAAAAGATGACGCGGAGAGGGCAAAACTAAGTGGAAAGAGTGGGAGAAAACACAGATCAAAGGAAGAGCTAGCTGTTGATCTGAGTGTTGAAGCTAAAGGAGAGATTGGCCAAGGTAAAAAGCGAGTAGAATTATCTAGATTATACTAATATCTGCTCCCTCCGTCCCAAAATGAATATTTAATTTTCCAAATGAATCTCCCATTTTTGGGGAAGTTACTAAATCATCCATCATTAAACACAACGGAATAATTACCAACTAGCCAGTATACTATACTGATGATGCAATATGGAGATTATTAAGATTTAATAAAGTCTATTTCACACTTGTATACTATACTGATGATGCAATATGGAGATTATTAAGAGTTTTTATGCACGTATGGTACTAAATGCTAAAATCCCAAAATTTTTAAATATCCCTCAAAGTTAAAATTAGACATTCATTTTGGGATGGAGGGAGTAAGTAGTCTTTAAGGAATTATAAGTAGAAGTATTGCCGCTATAAGCCTATATGTAATAACCCGAAAAGTTACTAATTTAATTTGGGTTTTAATTATATTTTTGGGCTATTGAGAATGGTTAATAGTAAATTATTTATTTAGATGAGTTGGGCTTTGGTGTTTGGCTTAGATTACCTAAGTTGGGTTTCCTTGTTAAACTTGGACTTGAATGGTTTTGGGCTTAGGATTAGAACCCAAATATAAATAGATCATTTTCTAACCTAGGAGCCTCATTATTTTCTAAACCCTAGAGCCTTATTGTTTTCTAAAAACCCTAGAGAAGAGATAGGGGCAGCCGAGTATATATATATATATATATATATATATATATATAGAGAGAGAGAGAGAGAGAGAGAGAGAAGGAGAGAGGGAGGCGGCGGCCAAGGGAAGAAGAAGGAGGAGGACTCCATTGTTGGGGTGTTCGAGGTCCAAACTAAGGTAAGATCGAATCTTTCGTCGTTTTGGTTTTTATTTAAGGAACCCTAGAAACCCTAAAAGCTTGGAAATTAAGATTAGGGTTTGGGATTGTTTATTTTGGTATTAGGCATGCTAGGGTTATGAAAAGATGAGAGTTTGGTGTGTCTTTGGTAGGTGTGCCGTGTGTGTGTGGGTCGTGTGTGTGTTGTGCCGTGTGTGTTGTGCCGTGTGTGTTGTGTGTGAGGTGAAGTGTGTGTGCTGTGAGTGTGTGTGTGTGTTCTGCGTGTGTTGTGTGTGTTCTGCGTGTGTGTTTTAGTGTGTGCTGAAAATGGTGTAATTAGTGTGTGTATTTGTGAATTAGAGAGTATTATTGGGGATTGAGTATAGAAAACCCTAGGGGTAATTTGGTAACACCTATGGGGGATTGGTTAACCTAAGAAGATGTTAAGAAAGATTAAATTATAGGTTAATAAGAAAGATTAGAGAATGTTCGGGTTAGGTAATTAGGCATTATTTGTGCCCTAAGAAACCTTTTTGCAATGATTGTAGATTTGTGCGCGTGAAGTATTGTTGGAAGTACTAAGCAAGGCTAAGGTAAGGGATTATATATCTTTAAGTTAATTGATTTTCGCTCCGTTTCATTATCTAGGCTTCCGCATATTTCTTGGCGATGTACGTTTCTTTGATACGTAAAAGCTGACCTCGCGTCAGTATTTGTTTTGACTCCCTCGTTTACCGTTATTTGCTAATCTTTTGTTATTCATTTGATAAATCGTTCTTTTGGTTTCGTAAATACGGAATTTTATTGTTATTGTGAAAGTTCGTATTCTGTATAAAAAAAATGAGTTTTGATATGATATGATTTTGTGTTCCATCAATGATCGCTAAGTTAGACAACCTGCTTCGGCGGGGTATATTTGAAATTGGCTTTCGGGCAAACTTAGTTCACCGCTTCAAATTAGTGGTGGGGTGTTCCGGATACACTGTTTAGGACTCTGCGGAGTCATTTTGTTCCCTTTATGGAATTTTGGTTTGATAAAGTCAGTGGACCACTTATGTGATCATGATGTCTGTGAATGATTTGATTATCTACAGCTGGTATGGGACGGTTGTAGATAACTAGATCATTTGAGTTAGTTTTTTTCAGCTTATCAGTCCTTTGAATTTCCTTATAATCTGTGAGTGGTTTAGTTAGTTAAAGCTGGTATGGGACGGTTTTAATTAAGTAAATCATTCGAGTCAATTTGAATCGATTTCGTCATCATTTGAAACTAAAAAATATTTGTCAACTCAGTGAAACCATTGAGATTTTGAAAGACATTTGGTTTGAGATTTGGTAAATAACTATTTCGAATTTGTGTTTTGTTATGTCTTTGATTGTTACTTGAAATTTGTATTGTTTAATATTCCTTCAGGTCAACTCCTCCTTAGTAACCGGAGGGGTTGTATATGAACTTACTGGGCATTGTTCGCTCACCCTTTCATCTTCTTTTCTTTCAGATTTCAAATAGGAAGAATGTGAAACGGTTCGGGAGCACTTCATAAGGAGTTCAAGGATCGTTTTAGTTTATTCATTTTAGACTCTTTAGTCGGTTATTTCAGTTATTTGAGAGTTTGTAAGACTTTAAAGATTTTGTTGGATTTTAGTTACCGTTATTTAGATTTGATGTATTATTTATGGACTTCTCTATTGTGTGCCCATGGGCACATGATAAGGAATAAAGATTCTCTTGTAATGTGTGTCAAATTAATACTTGACACACATTACAAGAGAATCTTTGAATAAATCTTTTAAAGATTCTCTTGTAATGTGTGTCAAATTAATACTTGACACACATTACAAGAGAATCTTTAAAAAATTCTCTTGTAATGTGTGTCAAGTATTAATTTGACACACATTACTAGAGAATCTTTAATCCTTATCATGTGCCCATGGGCACACAATAGAAAAGTCCATTATTTATATTGGAGAATTATTATTATTATTGTTGTGGAAATTCGGGGTCGTTACACTATATATGTACAGAGAATGTGTTGCACAAAAACCAGTTGTTTGCACTTAGTCATGCTATGTTTTTCTTGATGATAGATTCACAAGAAAAAGTCAGGAGGCGGTCAAGTGATTGGTCAGGATCAGAAAGCTTGGCACAGTCTTGATCTAGAATCTTTATAGAGAAGAAGAGATATGAAGCTTCTCTTGCTGATCAAATTCAAGCCATCGGAAGCAATCGTGCAAAAAATGTGAGGAGAAATGAAACTCAGATGGCCTCATACTCTGTTCGACGTAGGTAGTCGATGTTGCTATATTTGTTGCTGAATAATTTTGTATTTCCCACATTCCAAAATTATCAAATAACATTTCATTCTCACACCAAGTTCAGAAATCTTTTGTGTTGCCTACTAAATAGCTGTAGAAACCAAGCACAAATACAAATATACTTGGCACAGGCCACAGGGAAACACCTAGTTCACAACAAGATTCAAGCTCATGCAAAGTTTCTGAACTAGCAAAAGCTTGCAAAGCCGAAGGCTCCAAACACCAGATTAAACACACAAAAAAAGAGAGAAGAGTTCACATTAAAGGCTCCAAACACCAGATTAAACACACAAAAAAAGAGAGAAGAGTTCACATTAAAGTCTGCCATTAAAGCATCATCAGTAAAAACCAGTTGTACATACCAACATTATCAGAAACCAAATGCCACATCCAATAACACTGCTCTGTTTGATGGCTTTACTCTTGCAAAATAGCATTGATATTCATCTAAAATAATATTCGTAGACCACAGACCATCTTATAGACTTTGGGGGATTCAAAACATCTACATAAAAGAAAAAAAAAACCTCACTCTATAGAATGCCTACTGATAGTTAGTAGGTGGCATATCTCTTCCTGGCATGTCCTGTGTCTGGTAAGGGTTTCCACCACCTACATTTGGGTTGTAGCTGTTCTGGTAATCTCTGTTCGGGCCTGGCCCACCTTGATAAGGCACGCCTCCACTGTTTGGTCCATTCCTCTGCTGCTGGTAGTTTGGTGCATTGCCATTGTTATTTGGAGGCATACCTCCCATATTTGGTGGGGGCCCAAAATTGGGCTGTGGCTGCCCCCAGTTATTGGGCTGTCCCCCGCCATAATTGGGTGACCCTTGTGGCTGTCCTCCCCAGTTGTTGCTAGGTGGCGGCCCTTGTGGTTGTCCTCCCCAATTGTTGCTGGGTGGCGGCCCTACATTGCTGCGAGGTCCCCCTCCCATGTTTCCTGGTGGTGGACCCATAGGTCCTCTCATGTTGTTAGGCGGTGGACCTCCAGGTCCTCCCATGTTTGGTGGTGGACCTCCAGGTCCTCCCATGTTTGGTGGCGGACCCCCAGGTCCTCCCATGTTAGGAGGTGGAACTCCAGGGCCTCTCATGTTAGGGGGTGGACCTCCAGGGCCTCCCATGTTGTTAGGCGGTGGACCTCCAGGGCCTCCCATGTTAGGGGGCGGACCTCCATGGTTGCCTGAAGTTTGTATATTTTCTCTTCTTCTCTCAAAGTTTCTTGACCGATCAAAATTGCGAGGCCTATCGTTACGTCTATTCCTATCATTTGCGCGAGCATTGTTCCTGATCCATTCCTCGTGGTACTTGGGATCATATGGTACAGGTACACCATTTATCACAGGCTCCCCTGCCAACAGTAAAAGAATCACATTTTCAGTTATTTAAAGACGGGAATCACATTTCCAGTTGAAATACAAACATATAAATAGCAGAATCACATTTTCAGTTGAAGTGAACACATATATAAGCAGAATCATATTTTTCAGTTCTGTGAGTAGCCTGCTAATGATAAAACCAACAATAACACAGAAGCATATAATAGCTCTGATAAGAAAACATCAATTACCCCCCAAAAAATCCAAACATTGATTTTTTCTATATAGAGATTGGTCATATATCATCTTGGTCAAAAGGACTGTGCTTCACATAATGGGCTTTCTGTCTGCCACTGGTTTCTTATATGTTTGGTGAATTGTTCGAATAGAAAACAGTCAAATAGCAGTCCGTAAGCAAAGCCACTCTCTAACGAAAAAGGTTGATTCAATGACCTTAACTAAAATAGGCCATGGCTGAAGTTTGAAGATAGAACTCTATATCTGTATAACACTCCCAGTTCAGTTCAAATTAAAAGTCAACTATTCCATTTTGGGAGGTATCACTTAAAGAGACCACTTGCAATTATCAGGTAAAATATTTGGATTTTTTTCCTCAAATTTTTATTATATGTTCAGAATATGATTGTTTTCTTGCATATTTTATAAAAAGAATTACAACTTAATATAAACTATAAGAAATACAGAGGCAATGAGGCATAAATATACGAAATTCAATAGTTTGAATTTCATATGTGGACTTAACGTGGAGGGGGGGGGGGTATTTAAGTAGAAGCACTTTTCTCTAGTGCTCTTTTAGTGTACTAACTATTTTGGGTATCAGATTTGGGTAGACTAAAGCAACAAAAGCACCCAAAAAGTGACTTCCTTGGACAGACTTCCACCAATCAGACTAATTGTGCAAAAAATGAGGAAGAAGCAAATGAAAGTAGCATGTAAAAAGAATGCCACTCAAGGAATATATTAGTTTATAATGTGCCAGAAAGTGCAATAAATAACCATCAAATTATTTACTTGAAAAGCAAACTCCCAAAATGAGTAAGCTACAAAATGAGACCTTACGGTACATATTTCTGTCATTGATGTCACGTTTTTCCTTTAAAGTTGAGTTTGCATAAGAATCTATTTATCAGGTGGTAATGTACTACTTTTTTTACAATCCAGATATGCATGCCTTTCGTTCAGAAATCGATTGATTCCATTTGAAGGTCTTAATTCATATGATCTCAACTCACATTACATTTCAAGATAGATAAACTATGCTAAAACCAAATCAACTGAAAGTATAGCTGAGAGAGATAAAATCACATAAGAAACAGAACAAAGATAGTTAATGGCATCTGTTCGAGACACCCAAAGCACAGAGTACGTATTATCAGAATTAATGAAAGTAAAAATCAAGGAGTTGAAACATTCAATTTCCCAAAAAGAAGTGCTGTAATATTGCATACCTCCATAATCCTTATTCCTAACATCCAAGTACGAATCAGGAAGCACCCATCTAACTCCCTCCAACTCTGCATAAAAATTTAAAGCACATATTAAGACTTGAACCCTATGAGCCATATCAATGTGAAAACGATAAAAAACTACACTTTGTATCTGTTACCTTTGATCTTGTAAGAAACTTCTTCAGATACTAAAGCTCCAAAAGCATAGTAGCATCTGGTTGATACCGAATAAAGTTTCATCCTTGCTTCCTCCTCGCTAAAATAAAATTTAACCACTATATTATGTACAGTTAATTCATCCTAAATCCTAATACATATGGCCTCAGTTACCAAAAACATCCATCTGATTTCTCAAGACAATTTATTCTCAACATCCTTTTCCTCGGAAAATAACTAGCAGAAATTTCCATTAAACTACATAGCGTAGCATAGCATTATCAATAACAGAATCGAGCTAGCGATGCTAATAAAATTCTAGCTTCCATTATTGTAGACAGTATACTAATTCATTCTAAGCAATCAAAATTAATAACAAACTTGTACATAAAAAAGCAGTGATGTAAGTATACCTTCCAACGACCTTGGCGAGGGTTTTGACGTAGCTATCAATGATTTCATCTCTAGTAGGATCACCCTCAGGTTTCTCCACGACAACGAGCCAGTGCTCGAAATCGCAGCCATCTAGCAAAATAGTCTCCTTGGGTGGACGGTTAGACCAATTAGGGTTCGAATCGTTGAGAGATGAGGTGGTCTGCCGGGTCGCGAACCCACGCACGGTCGTCGAAACTAGAGAAATGTTGCCGGCGGTTGTGGTGGCGATGGAGACGAGGGGGCGGAGGCGATGGGAGAGATTGGAGAGAGGGGAGGGGACGGAGGCGTAGGATCGAGAAATGGCGGCAGGGGAGATCCGGCTGGTGGTGAGTAGGGACCGAGCCAGGTAGCGGGCTGCCATTTTCGTTTCTGTAAAACCCTAGAAGGATAGAATAGTGAGGGAGTGAGAAATGAGGGTTTAGAGTAGTTTTATCTATGCAATTTGATGAAATTGCATAGATATCTTCTTTTCTTTTCTTTTTTTAAAACCAACTACTTTATTTTATGTAAATCGGAAAATACTACTTCCTCCGTCACATAAAGTTAATCCCACTAATTTTTTTTAACTTGAATTAATTTTGAGCAATAATTTAAGTTAATTTTAATTATTCTAATGAAAATTTAAAATTCGTTATTGATAAATCACCGTAACAAGTTTTAGGACAATTAAAACTAACTCAAATTATTGTTAAAAGTTGACTCAAGTTAACAATAAAAACGATAAAACTAACTTTTCGGAACCGATGGTGTATTACTAAACGTCATATCCCTCCCTTCACCAAACCAAGCTTAAAAAAAAAAAAAAGTCTAAAAAGAATCAACCACTCCCGAGGGCCAAAACTGTCAAACCACGCACTTTTAGTTTTCTTTAAACTTCAACTGCATGAAGACTTGGGGTGTGTTCTCGAGTTTTAAAAAATGGGGGAAAGGGAAGGATGTATAGGAGGGAAATGCTCAAAAAAATTTCCTAAAAAAATCTCGAGGGCAAGTTAAGAAAGAAAATTATTTTAGATTTTCTCCATTTTCCTTCCCTATACTTTCCCCCATTTTTAATACTCGGGAGCACAACCCTAGTTTGTTGTGTTACTCATCTCCTCCTTCTCCCTTCCTCAATTAACATCCCTCACAAATCTCTCTCTCCCTCACACACACACACACATTATGGTATGTGAAAGAGTATAAAGATACTTTTGATATCTTTTTTTATTTTTACTATTCGGGTAGGTTTGAAATTGATAATCTCGATTTTGCAATTTTGTCCATAATCACAAAAATAGGAAGAGATTGAAAGAGTATAAAACACTTTTGAAATATCTTTTTGATTTTTGTAATTATGGTTTGTATTTTGTCCATATTTAGATTAAATTAATGTAGGAAATAATTATGGACATTTTCTTAGTTTAGGATTGATTTTGTTTGACTAACAACTAATCATTATTTCTTAGCAGTTATCATGTAAATAAGGTAGGTTTCAAGAATGACAAGAAGAATCCTACTTGGAGAATGATTCTTGGTTGATAAGGAAAGAAGTGTGAAAAAAGAATCAATCCTACTTGGAGAAGGATTCATTGTTGATAAGGGAAGGACTCATTATTGATAAGGAAATAGTTGCAAGAAAAATCCTTGTTGAACAAGGATTGTGATTGCTATAAATTGAGGCCGCCCACTTCATTCCGAGACGCGCCTTCCAAGAGAGAAACGAAGCTTACAGATTTCTTTAAGGCTTTTTCTTCTTTGTTCTTGAAGTTTAGATCATTGAATCTTCAAGATTGTTTTTATGTTTTGTGTTATTAGTCTAAAACCAATTTGATCTTTTCGTAAGTTTGTTTTTCTTTCATCGTAAGTTTTTCTTTACAAATTGTTCTCAATGTTGTGTTTTATGAAAGTTTTCCAGCAAGCATAGTCTTGCTGAAGTGTTTAAATTAGTTGTTATTCCGCTACATTTAATTCTGTTTGTGTGAGTTATTTTATTGTCAAAGTTGTTTAGACACTTGTTAAGATAGTTGTGCGAACAACTGTACGCACAAGTGACCACACAAGTGTGAACGCTTCTAGCTACAAATCTTTCAGATATTAACTTCATAACGAGCAGTAAAAACTTCTTAAACAGAGACTAACCATTTCTGGGCATTGCATTCCAAGACATGTCAATGTTCTTGAATTTACCATAGATGTAGCAAGCACTTTAGTCATACAAACTCAAGAAACTCTCCCTTCTTCCACTGTCTGTCTCAAGAACCATAAGGAAACTATGCGAATTCCCATGGCAAAGTGAAATTATATTAACAACCACCATTACCAAGAATATAAAATTCCATTTTAAAATATAACATATACAAGAATCATACATACTAAAATGTATATACCCTCACACAATAACAACTAAAAAACTATACGTATGACGTACATATACATACAGATCTCGCTTGAAAATATATACATTGACCTTCTCGAGTCTCGTAGTCTTCATCTTCTTCAGAGCATTCTCGAGAATACACTCTTCAATGGCACAAATGATAACCACATATACCAAACGTTCCAAAGAATGGACACGAAGAGATTATCGGTGCTTTCTATGGGTAATCAAATACTTCTTTCTAGATTCTATATTATCGTTCTCTCTTTAAAATCAAAAATATTGACGTGTCCAAGAAAAACTCTGCAGGAAATATATTGAACTTCAGATTGATGTGTGTACCTTTCTTGCCAACATTTCAAGAGCTTCGATCTTCGATTGAAGTAAAAGTCATAGTGGCATATGACATGGTTGTGTTGTTCCCACTTGATAAAGAATCATCTTGCGTCTGCAGCACACTTGATGATCTGTCTGATGTAGCAGTGCTATGACTCTTTAGATCCGTT
Organism: Adenophora triphylla var. japonica; assembly: GCA_022495995.1. Lineage (NCBI taxonomy): Eukaryota > Viridiplantae > Streptophyta > Magnoliopsida > Asterales > Campanulaceae > Adenophora > Adenophora triphylla. The sequence goes on along the minus strand of JAFEMH010002546.1, from coordinate 311,682 downwards.
AACTCAGACATTAGGCCAGGACTTGATATGTTTTTTTCGTTAATATCCATCTCGCCTCTTAGCATCTTCACTATTGAATACATGTTTGGCCGGTTCTTTGGAACATTCTGTGCGCAAAGAAGACCAATTTTCAAGTATCTGCAAGCCTCGTCAGTATCAAATTCCTCTTCTAGTGCAGTATCCACCAATTCCACTAGCTTTCCGTTCCTATATAGTTCCCATGCCTGAAAAGGAAAATACATATAAATCCATATACTCCCTCCGTCCCATCTAAATTTACACTTTTGTTTTGGTACGGGGATTAAGAAAAAAGTGTAAGTGGTGTATGAAAAGTGAGGTAGGAGAGAGAAGATGAGATAAGGTTAGTAAATGGAGAGTTGTTGTGAGTATGCAAGTGAGTCCCATTGAATAAAAGTATTGAAGAAATCCATTTTGGGAAAGTGTAATTTTAGTTGGGACAACCATAATGGCAAAAAGTGTAAATTTAATTGGGACGTAGGGAGTATGAGTGTTTTATTAATAACTGTGAATCAAGAAAGCGTACCCGATCAAGAAGAAATTGTTCTTTAACTGGCAACCGTCTGTTTTGGTTACATCTTCCACAAACAATCTCCAAGAGGAGAACACCAAAACTATATATGTCTGCTTTCTTCGTCAACTGGCCTCTCACTGCATATTCAGGGGCCAAATAGCCTCTGAGATAACCAAAGAGACTAGAGTATTAAAAGACATGGTCAAATGAAATCAATAAAATTTCTAAGGCCGAAAGATAATCCCTTCCCATGTTCCCCAGGATAAATCAGGGTCCCTGATTCAGGGAGAAAGAAAGAGAGAGAGAGAGAGAGCCATGCTTACTCAGTACCGGCAATACGTGTGCTGATATGGGTCAAGTGAGAAGGGAAAAGCTTTGCAAGACCAAAGTCCGAAATCTTGGGAGTAAAATCTTTGTCAAGAAGAATATTGCTTGCCTTGATGTCCCTGTGAACTATATAAGGCTCGACTTCCTCATGAAGATAAGCAAGCCCCCGAGCAACTCCTATGCAGATCTTAGTCCTTGTTTTCCAGCTAAACTGAATGCTACTATGACCACCTCCTATAAGTAAAAAGGATTCAAAAGATCATAAATACACTGATTTTAGTCTTATGTTCTTCACCCTAAGGAGGTGACCTGAAACACCACGCTTTTGTGAAGCCTCAAGTTCACCAATGGGCCACCTTTTAGGGGTATCACATATCCCCTTAACCTTCACAGGTCTTACACAAATAAGATACTCCTTTGGTCCCGGAAAGATGGTCTTATTTGACTTTTCATGGTCAACACGTGAACATTGACCAAACATTAATGTCAATCTAACCATCCCAATAAAATTCTAAAAATTGTTATTGATAATCATTAAGTGAATTATCAATGGATTAACAATTAACAATTTTAAGAATTTTAATGGGATGATTAGATTGACATTAATGTTTGTCAAAGTTCACTTGTGTTGACCATAAAAAAGTCAAATGGGACCATCTTTCCCGGACAAAGGAAGTATTCTGCATTACCAAGAAGGGTTTGAGCTAAGCTATTGTTTTCGAGGTAGCCATACACCAAGATCCGATGATCTTTTTCCACACAGCAACCATACAACTTCACCAGGTTTTTATGTTTTACGTCTGAAATCACAGTTAGCTCCGTCAAGAACTCCCTCACACCTTGACTTGACTCGGCCGAAAGAACCTTCACAGCGACAAAGATGCCGTCATTTAGCCTACCCTGAAGGATAGAAATTATAAGCAAAATTTATGAACAAGGAGAGAGACCGTCTCAGATAAAGAATCTTTAAATAAGTGCAAAGCCTTAAATTACCTTGTAAACTGAACCAAAACCTCCCTGCCCAATTTTATTAGCAGGGCTAAAATCTTCAGTGGCAACTTGCAGTTCTTTGTATGAATACAGTTTGATATTCTGAAAGCTAGATACCTCTACACCCATTCAAGAACGTATTTCAGCAAGATTTCAAGATGTTCGATCTATGACAAAAGCAATTGAAAATCTGGCCAAAACTTTCGCGCAATGATAAACATACAGATTAAAATACAACATAGGTTTTATAAAAATTGTACGGAGTATATGTGAATAAGCATAGGAGTTTAACAAACAAAAGTAAAAAAACAAACATAGACGGATTAACTTGCAAGTTTCCTAGTTCTATTTAATTCATAAAAGTGGAGTCAATATGAGGAAAATTCTATTAACAAGGAGAAATGTTGAAAGACAGCTTCGGAGATAGTAAAAAACTGGCGCAAACTAAGAAAAATGCTAAATTATTGAACTTGCAATAGTGTGACTTAAGCACTGGAGTTGGAATCTTCATTGTTTACCTTCTTCGATGTCAACTTCTCCCTTATGTGGGGAAAGTGGCTGTTTTGCATAAAAGCAAGTAAACCAAGACATTATATCAGTTAAGCTGAATGCGCTGAATGCCTGTGAGTCAAGTTGAATCAGTAATAGGTTATCCAAACCATGAAAGTGTCATAAGCAAAACAAACATTCACATTGCTGCAATCAGAATTCCAATATACTCCCTCCGTCTCATAATAAATGTCGCACTTTCCAGTTTGGTTCGTCCCAAATAAGTGTCGCGTTTCTAAATAAGGAAAGTGGCTTAGTGCAATTTTATCATTGTTCAAGTTATGTACAAACTAGTAAAGCACCTTTCTTAAAAACATTGACAAGTCAACTGCAACATTTATTTTGGGATGGAGGGAGTAGCACACATAAGTAACATAGGGTTAACTTTGTCCATAAAATCTACAACAAGTATATTGTGACTTTTTCTTGAACCCATTACCTAAGGTCAGAGGTGCAGGGTGACCAGGTATGGACCTGTTTTATGGATTTTCCCTCCTACACTTTCCTTCCAAAAGTGGAGGAATTGGAAGGTAAGAAAATTTCATTAACAAATCTTTTTGCTATACCTATTTTACCCTTCAAATATAACATTCTTTCCTCTTTCATTAAGGGTATAAATGTAATTTATTTTAATTTCCTTCATCTTCCTTCCTAACTTAGGAGCATGTCTTGAAAATATTAAATTCCCTCCTCTTCTTTTCTTTTCCCTTCTCTTCTCTCCTCTTCCTTTCTTTTCTCTTCCTTTAAAACTCGGGAGCGGACCCAAAATGAATGTCCAAAAAAAATAAACTTGCTCTTTAGGCTTGTACTCGTTAGTTGATTATTTTGGGTGGAATTGGAGGCTAGGATTGTTAGAGACATTATCCCAAATCGGGAATTGACTAATCTTTATGCTGATGTACTCTTTAGTTGATTACTTTTTTTTTAACTACTATCAAATTAGGGTTATATTTATATGTGGGCATACCATGTATTGGGCCGAAATTTTAGAATGGTTTTGTCTTAATTTTTATGACTTTTTAACTTTTTTATTAATTTATAGATAGAAAATTTTACATAAAAAATAAAGAAATTCATTTATATATATATATATATATATATATATATATATATATATATATATATATATATATATATATATATATATATTTAATTGTATATATTATAACATTTCATTTATAATATATATCTTTTATATAGTGTTGATAAGTTAAATTATATTATATTGAGACATATTGGGCTGATTTTATATTTTTGAAGTCGATTGGGCCAAAAAATTTTGATAGACTTTAGATTACTTTTTATGTATTTGATACCTTTTTTAATTAATTTATAATTAGAACTTTTTTTTTTAATAAAAGTTAGGGTCAATCACTGTCTCATGTTGGCCTATTCTTCAAAAGACAGGTATTCGGCCATGGTCAGCTTTACGTTGCATTGTTAAGGGTAACTAATCGTGCTGGTTTGAAGATTTTTAATATGTGATGAAGATGGGAAGCCAGCAAGTCAAACAACTAATGTTGTGTACGAGGAAATTTTTCAAAAGTTGTAATATTATTTCATTAACATTTTCGTCAATTTATTGGAAATCATTGTCTTAATTATTACTTTTATCTTCATCTAAATTTTTTGCCCGTGCGTTTAACGCACGAGTTTAGCACTAGTTGGTTTTAAGATGGAATCTTAGACTTTAAGAAATTTATTTTTCTGTTTTCCTGCTTTTATTGTTGATTGTAACCATATATATATATATATATATATATATATATATATATATATATATATATATATATATATATATATATATATATATATAAGGAGCTGAAATGGTGGTCATGACATTATGTAGTGAATGCATTTATGTTATGAATGATCATAGTAATACAATGTTAAATAATTACATGTGTTAGGAATATGTTTGTCCAATGTAGTTGGCATCTCATTTTATGAGTTCAATGTTACATCAAAATCAAGAACTGCACTTATCTAATTTTTTAGACTACTTTTGACCGAAGTTCGATAATTAGGGTCAAATCTAAAGAATAAAGGACTGTTCACCCACCATAATTTAGGGCTAGCGGGGTTACTACCTCCTTTCATATCAATTCAAGACCAAACTTTAAAAAAAAAAAAAAAAAAAATTGGTCGTTCATTTTGGGACGAAGGTAGTAACCGATTTTAAATCATAAAAAAATTAATAAGTAAATTCCCTCCTGATATGGATAAGGTTCCTCCCCCAATTCATAGCAATTCCAGAGACACAATTCAAAACTAGCAACATATCCAACAATAGTGAACAATTGGTATATGAAAACCAAAAATTGTAAGAAAGAGAAATATAAAATGATCAGAGGGAAATTGAATTTAGCTATCTTATGCAAGAACTCACGAAAAAATAATTTCACAAATTAAGCAATAAACAAGTCAAGTAATGGTCAACAAAAACCTATGATGCTCGGACTATTTGGTTTACATGGCCGTACCCTCGTCAACAAGAAAATTAAAAAACGTACCCTCGTCAACAAGAAGATTAAAAAAAATAGGAGTGTCCGAAAAGGGTAAAGCGGAGTAAACCAAAAAGTTTAGGGACAAAAACACAAGCCAATTGCTTATAACCAGCCAAATGTGACGACAAACAGATTATCTTATCACATACATAAACAAAATTTAAAGAAAACTCACGAAAAAAACTCACCTTGATTGCAACCCAACAACAAAAACAGTATGTTGATTCAAGCAAATATGGTTTCAAAGGAGAGAGAGAGAGAGAGAGAGACAGGGAGAGAGAAGGGAAGGGAAGGGAAGGAGAGAGTTATGAAGGGTTGGCCTTGGCCCTGTTTGACCTGGAAAAAGATAGGATTTTGAAGAAATGAATCTTCTTGGGTCCTTTCATGAAGCTGGATTTTGTGGAAGGAATTTCATGAGTACTATTCAAATGTCCAACTAAATTTACTTGATTTAGCACAGGTATTAAATAGTAAATAAAAATTTGTTGCAAGTATGGAAGTGGTTGTTATTAAATTAAAATTATTTTTCAAAAATATAAATTTAGTTGAAAGTCAAATGATCAAAATAATAATAAAAAAAATAACTAAGACTAAAGAAATACTTCCTCCGTGCCCAACCTAAGTGCACATTTTCCATTTTGGGCGTCCCAAACCTACGTGCACATTTCCTAAAATGGAAAGGAATTTTTACTATTCCCTCCACTCATTCTCTCTCATCCATTATTTTAATACTCACAACACCATTATAATTTACTATTGTTGGAAAAAAAGTGTGTTTTGAAGAAAATAATGAGTTATTTTCTTAATTTGTTATTTGTTAAAATGACAAATTGATTATTGGATTGTGTTCTACTCCATGAGTACATTGAAATCATATATTCATTTGTTCAAAATGGTTGAGAAATGAATGAGATATGAAGGATCAAAGTGAATGGGTTGGAATGGGTAAAATGTGGTTATCCCATATTGGAAAAAGATGAAAAAGTGGCTAAGTTTAAATACTCCTACACTTTGGTAGGGAGTAAGATTGTGGTACATAGAGGCTCTCTCTCGCGCACAGGTGCGCAGGGGGGGTGCAAATCATGGACCGAAATAGGCTTCGGACTACTGAACTCATGTGCATGCGCGTCCTGCGGACACGAAACTGGGAGCATTTGAGACCATTACGAGGCGGGGGCCTGAGCTCCAGTGGCTGTACGGGAAAAATGATTTTACAATGTTTTGTAACAGCTCAATAGGCTGTGCGAAAAACTCATAAAAAACGCGTTTTTTCTAACCTTAAGAAAAAACGTGTTTTCTTCAACGGCCCATTCTCTCTCTCTCACTATACGCACTCTCTCTCTATACGCAGTTAAGCTCCCCGCGTCTTCTTCTTCTCCAAGCCCGACCTCCATTCTTGGGACCAAATCCCTCAACCAATCCTCTTCCTCACCGGCGACTTCAACCAAACCTAATTCTCCCTCAATCCAAGACCAACGCCAATTCCAAATCAATCGGCGACAACCAAATATGAATTCTTTGAGAACAAAACTCAGATCGAATGCACACACGCTCGACGGAAAGAGATCCAAATATGAATTCTTTGAGAACAAAACTCAGATCGATTGCAAGCTTAGGTCAATTTCGGCTGGTCGGCAAAGATGGGGGCACCGATTTGGGTAGAGATCGGAGAAGAAGAAGAAGACGACTGGAGAAGAAGGCGAATGGAATTGCGTTTAGAGAGAGGTTAGAGAGAGAGAGACCGGCACGTAGGGATTGGGATTTTACGTTAGGGATTTGGATTTTTATGTGCCGAGTTTAGTGATAATTAATGCCGGTTATAAGCATTTGAGTACCGGTTTGAGAATTTGATGTATTGGTGGGTAGGTAATTAGATGCCAGTTTATGTGTTTTAGAGTGCCAGTCCATGTTTTTTGGAGTGCCAGTTAGTGTATAATAGAGTGCCAGTCCATGTTTTTTGGAGTGCCAGTTAGTGTATAATAGAGTGCCAGTCCAGTTAGTGTATAATAGAGTGCCAGTCCATATTTTTTGAATGCCAGAAAAAATGATTATCAGTGTTTTTTGAGTGCCAGTGTCTGTGTATTTGAGTGCCAGTGTATGTGATTTTGAATGCCGGTTCATGTTTTTTTGAATGCCGATCCTTGTGTTTTTGAGAGCCGGCAAAAATATTAGTGTAACAAAGTGCCGGTGTTAGTTGAACAGTGCCGGTGTGAAGAGTGCCAGTTCGTATATAAAAGTGCTCGTGTAAAAGTGCCGGTGCCGGTTTAACAAAGTGCCAGTGTCGGTTCTACACGGCACTTTGTTAAATTGTGGGCACTTTTTTACCGGCAATTTGTGATACATGAACCGACACTTTATCACACTGGCGCTTGTTAAATGTACACCGGCATAAACGGGAAACCAATAATTACAAAAATGTCACCGTTTATTTTGAACATGGTTGCCAGTATTTACAAAATTGCCACCGCTTAATTTGAAAACACGTTTTTTCATATCTTAAGAAAAAACTAGTTTTTCATAAGACCAACTCCTACTTTTTGCTTAAAAATAAAAAATAATCATCGTTATTCAAAATATTTTCCAACACCCGTCATTAACTCCCTCTACTACTTAGCTACTTAGGCTCCGTTTGTTTTGGGTGAAATATTTTTCGGAAAACGTTTTTCTCATTTTTTTGGTGTTTGGTAAGTATCGAAATATAGAGAAAATATTTTTCGAAAAATATTTTTCCCACTTTTCTAAGTAAAATGACTTAAATATTTTTTCTAATTAAAACAAAACAGTATAAATCGAGATACGGGCTTGTCCGGGTCAAATCCAAGTGGATTGGACTATAAACATAATCCATCAAATATCAAGTTACGAGGTAAGATATGGGCTCACTCGTCTTCCACCTCGGCATCAACAAGGCCGACCAAGCTCAGCAAACAAGCATAAGCAAAGCCCAACTCAAAGAGCCGAGGAGACCTCCCTCGTAGGACGAGATCATCTCTCTTGAGGACGAGGTGCCTTCCTCGGCCTTGATGTTGACACAACGGGCCCCACTAATTTCTCATTCTTTTCCCGGCTCATCATGGACCGAGATGGCCATGTATGACGAGGAGAAGAAAGTTTGTATCTCGGCATACCAAGTTATGACGAGGAAAGGAATATTTGCATCTCGGCATACCGACGTATGACGAAATAAGGAATTTCTGTATCTCGGCTTTTCGGCAGAGCAGTCATTGCATCCTATTCAAACAATGACTAAGCAGTTACAATCTTACCAGAATTGTAACCACCTTCTATATCAATTCAAGTCAAATAAGGACTCTCCAACAGATATAATCCTTCTAGGATTATACCTTATCTCTTTACAGTCCATGTTCAACATGGATTCTACCAATCCATCACTATAAATAAAAGCCATTATTTTCATATCCTGGTACGTTAATTATTTAACTTGAAGCTCTGTCAAATTATTTTTTCTCTACAAACCGTGAACTTACTCTCACGCCGGAGGGCCTTCGCCGGTGAAGTCCGGCTTAGTTTACGTGTTTTGTCTTATTTTCAGGCTAAGCAATCACTGGAGTACAACAGATCGCTTGGATTTGGGCTGATTCAACTTTTTGACATCATCAAAAACATTTTCCAAAAATTGATAACACCCTCACACACGCACCAAACTTTTCAGTTTTCGATAGCTCATTTCTCCTCGTATGATCAACTTCTATATTTGGAGTTTGGAGATGATGCATTCTTCCCCGAAAACAACGACTCTTTAGTCTCAATATAATATTACATGTTTCATTTGCTTTGTTATTTGGTTGAAAGTAAAGTATTATAGTTGAACTTTCGTAGTAAAATGTGTTTTATATTTATAATATCAGAGTCAATTTTAGTTTTATAGTTCAACTATGAGAATAAATATTTTTTTAATAATATATTACATGTTTTTTATTATTTTTAAATGAGAAAAAGTGTGAAAAATACTTATATTTGACCAGATCTAAACTTGACCAAAACACGAAATATTGAATATTATATACGTATGTCCTTATATGAGTTGTCCATTAAAATAATAAAATAAAGGCCCACAGTCACACGCCCTTAATAAAATTAAAAGAAATAATAAAATTAATTTTAGCCGATAATATTTGAAGTAAGAAATCTAATACTCCTTTTGTCTTCCTCTATTTTATTTTTTATTTTTTAAGTACGAATGTATTTTCAGCGATAATTTTAAGTTAATTTAATTATTCTAATAAACAGTTAAAAAGTTTATTGAAAACATTTAGAATGATGGATCACTAATAAATTTTAAATTTTCATTAGATAATTAAATTAAATTAAAAGTACCTAACAAAAATAAAATAAAATGTAAAAAGATTATTTCGAGTCAGTCAATTTTCGTTTTCATTGTCATTGTATTTTCTAGAATGTCTCACTTCTACCATTACACTTTTTTTTCTTTCAAAAATACCATCATAATTTTTTTTTAAATAATCATTTTAACCCTAAAATAACGTACGAAGCACATATTAGTCACGAATTTAGGGACGGAATTGAAGCTAAAATGATATATTTTCAAATTATAACGGTTTTTATAATAACAACATTAACCCAGTGTTGCAAAGGCTCTCACCAACGATGGGGTATATGGAAAAAAATAAATAAAAAATATGATAGTTAAAGTGAAACACGCTAAAAAGTAAATGGATTGAAAACAAAGTTTGGTTGAAAGACGGAGGGAGTATAAAGAAAAACAAGCTCCAAGTGGATATTAGAATAGACGGGCAAGAAAGAAATGTTACCAATTAATATTTGTACCACCTAATACAAGTCTACAAAAACGTGTAAACCCCATAGCCATAATAATCCCTATGGCGAAAATTCACTTGTAACCAAAGAAAAAGGCGATCAAATATGGGGGATTGGTCAGAAGTGATAGACGTGCATAAGGTCGGAGTCTGTGGACTGTGGATGTGGGCCATGTGGATCAAACCTAATCTAGCCACTATTCACGTAATTATCAAGCAGTGTGGCCATGGCCACAATGAACTGCTGGAGCACCCACATGCGCGCTGATAAGCAAGGCCACAATGAAGTCGTGCCCCTTGCTGGAAGATCAATGGTCACAATTAATTAGAGACGAGATGGGTCCCATGTGAGACCAATAATTCTGAACCACCAACAGGCCGTGAAATCATCCGTAATTAGAAGCAGAGCAGCAGTTCCAAGTGTGGTTGACAGCAACATGGGTGTTGGAGAAAGGAGAGGAACACCATCAAACATGGTGGATTTATTTGATACTTTTTGTATAAACTTAGGCATCCATAAGGACCACAGCCTCAACTATTTTACATAACAAGAAACAAAGTCCACTATCGATAGAGAAGAACCGGACGAGTAAAACCTTTGGAGAACAAGGTGTCCAAACTCTAACGATTTACACAATTAGCATTGTCTTTGCAAGCTCTACAGCTTTTTCGCGTCCAAGCAGTTTCTCTACAATGGCCAGCGAAAACTCCAAGGAAGTCCCTGGCCCTCTGCTGGTGATAAGATTACCATCAACTACAACTCTTTTTTCAGCCTCGCTAGGATCAGACAGTTTGTTGCACATTGCCGGAAAAGCAGTGGCCCTCTTACCCTGATTTAAAGAGGAAAACACAATTTTCAACCAAAGACAACACCAATCCTACAGTTCTCCCAAAAAAAAAAAAAAAACTACTCCCTCTATGAACATCCAAATTCAAGAAATTTGTCTCAAAATGAACGTCGTTTTTTGAAAACAACATTGTTCCTATACGTTTTTTTACCAAAAAAAATCGCTATTCATTTTATTACAGTAAAACCAGATGTTTAGAAAGCGGATAGCAAGAATATTTATGCATTTTTTCCATTAAAATGTATAAATAGCACACATTTATAGAGAGTCCATAAAATGAAATATGGACATTGATTTAAGGACGGAGGGAGTATAAATAAAAGCACACCCATATGCATGTGATCTCTTTTTCATAGTGCTTTATAATCATTTAAAATAATAAAGGGGGAGGGTTTGAAACTTTGAAGCTCTTTCACATTTTATTTTTAAATGCCAGTATCCCTTAATTTAAGTAAAAACTATCCTAGCAACAGACTCAAGGCTTGAACTCATGCCTCTAAAAAACAAAAAAAAACAAAAAAAAACTTGCCAACTAATCTATGCACTTGATGGTAATTACTCACTATCTTCATGTTGATAAGAATTACCTATAAAATATATCGTCCCTCTGTCCCAAAAAGTTGGTCCCACTTTTTTTATTGTTAACTTGAATCATCTTTGAGCAATAATTTAGGTTAGTTTTACTTATCATAATGAAAATCTAAAGCTTCTTATTGATAGTATTTACAATGGTGTATCAATAAGAAGTTTTAAATTTCCATTAGGATCGTTAAAACTAACTTCAATTATTTTTCAAATTTGATTCAAGTTTTAACAATAAAAAATGTGGGACTAACTTTACGGGACAGAGAGAGTATATGGTTACTCTTTTAAATTACACAGAATCAGGGGCGGAGGCACATGCATTATAAGGGCTGCAGTTTGCCCACTTTAGTTTTCAAAATTGTCAAATTTATCCCTTGTAATTTTGGAAAGTGTGATATTTTACCACTAAATTCATGAATTTAATCACTTTTGCCCCCGTTTCTATTGGGAAAAAAAATCACTACATAACATTGTTGCCCCCCCCCATTTGTACCAATTTATATATCACCATGTAACTTACCCCCGTTATTCTAAAATCCTAGCTCCGCCACTGCATAGAACAATAATAGAGGCACATGCATATGCATTTAAAAAAATGCACAAGGTTTTGTGTGCGCATTCATTTATTTAAATGAATAAAAGTAAATATAATATAATTTAGTTAATTGTTATCATTGTGAAGATAGTAGATAATTACCGTCAAGAGAGTAAATTAGCTGGCTGGCTGTTTTAGCTTATTCAAATGTCTTAAGTTCAAACGTAGAATGTTACTGCCTTTAAACTTTGTCAAAACAGTTTTTAAATTTTTTTTAGAATTGGCTGCTATTGATAATTATTTATTAAAAAAATGGCAAGTCTCTACAATTTCTAGCCACTCCCCCTTTATTACAGTATAGATGACCCGAAAGGTAGCACCATTTTAAATTAGTGGTTTTTTTTTGGTTTTGGGATGATTAGGTGAGAAAGTAGGAGAGAGAAAAAGTTGATCCAAAGAGAGGAAAATAACAAGAAACACCACCAATCCAAACAGGTCCTAGTAATCACAAAAAAGAATTGAGTGGAACTCTAATAACATAACTCCTGGCTCAGGAAGCAACAGCAGTAGATGCAGCCTCTAATTAGTTCAAAGGCCGTCATTTTCAGCATAGAAGAAAGTTATGTTAGGAATTAAGAGCAGCAGTGACTGAAAAATGGTAAAGACAATACCTTCAGTAGGCCATGGGGCTCCAGCACCAACGCTGGAGATGCACATATAGCTCCATAAAATTTATCTGATTCCCTTTGTTTTTTCAGCAGATTAACAAGCTTTTCTGACTTTGCAAAAGCTTCTGCCCCACCAAGTCCACCCTGCATATACGTAAACTGTTACTGGAACATTCCATCAGTTAACACTATTGACCAGAATAATAAATCCCACTTACTGGCAATACGATCAGGTCATATGAAAGTTTAATGGCCTCATCCAGGAGCACATCTGCCACTAGTTTCACTTTTCGGGAGGCCAAAATTTCAAGTGTGTCTTCAAGCGATGCCACCACAACTTCTGCTTTTGCTCGTCGAAGAACATCAATTATCATAACAGCTTCCATCTCCTCTGTGCCATTGGCAACAGGTACTAGAATCTAGAGTGAAACAGAGAATTAATTGCTAATTCAAAAAAAAAAAAATTGCCAATATTGCAGTTTGTATCACCTAATCAGGTCATGATTTCAGGCTTTTGCAGAAGGGAAGTATAAACATCACTTTAAATATGCAATAATAAAAATCGTATAACACAATATCTTTTTTAATATATACCAAAATGAAGTATGATATACTTCCTCTGAAAACTGCAAAGATACAGATAGTCATTAAAGCACCAAATGAAGGTGCAATGAAGGCGTCAAATAGAGCCAACGCTTGATGGAAAGATGTGTTGTCTTCACCATTGGGAATTTGAGGTTTAAGTAAGGTTAATATAGACGGAACAAGAGCACATCGGTATGTTGAACTATCATGTCACCAACCGTCCTACATTTCTTTCCTCGTATGCACTCAACTAGAACTGACGAGGCTTACCAACATATGGAAACATTTTATAAACTCGGTCATTAAACAAAATATCAAATAGGGCACAAACTAAACGCGTACACCAACTGAATCTTTGAGCCTGGTCCCTTTCAGAATATTTTGGGACTGTAACGAGAACTCTCATTCAGAAAACTGGACCAATGGAGCAGAACACAATTCAAGGGAGTAAAGATGACATGCATGAAATGAGAAAAGATGAAGCAAAAGCATCCTGGATCTCTGCTATTCATTGCATCCCACAACAAATACAGCACTTTTGCACGTGAATTAACACCTTCGTGTGTGTGTGCTGCGTGGAGAGACAGATGGCCACAACTATAGTTTCCAGGGGAAAGAAAGATGCATGCAGAAACGAAATAGCAAAATATGAGGGTATGAACTACAATCACACCTTCGGAGAACTACCAACAGTCCACTGCAAAGGGTTTAGCTCTGCCATAATAAATTCATCCTTGTGCTCTGAACGCATAACCTGGGAATAAAAAACAGTAATGTTTCAAATTTCTCTTAAGAGGGATAAACTACGATGTTCTTTTTGTGAAGCCAAGTGCAACAGTGACATGTAAAACAAATACAGATGTTTGCAGCAAAGTAGACTAATATGGTCCAAATGAATCATTTCACTATGATCCAAACCAAAGTCTTTGGTTATGAAATGGAGAGAGTCCAGTTGTTTGATCCAAACCAAAGTCTTTGGTTATGAAATGGAAGAACAACTTGCATTCAGTCAATTGCATGAATGCTATAGAAAGTGGAAACCATCTATAGTGATTTGATTCATGCTCTAACCTTGTAGGGTACATACAACCAAAACAAGTACATACTACAGAAAAACCATTACCAGAGGGCCAGAAACTTCATCAGCTTTATCTTTTCCAAATAATTTTTCTACCAATGCAAGTGAAAACTCCATCGCAGTCCCTGGTCCTCGACTTGTCACAACATTTCCATCCTGCTGGACTCTTGATTCAACTGCGACTGCAGAGGATGACAACTGCTCCATGAATGATGGATAACAAGTTGCCTGTCAAAAACCAATTTGTCAGTAACTACAAAATACATGATTGACCATCAACAATTAACCCTCAGGAAGTAAAATGGAAACAGCATGTTAGCAGGTTCATACTTTCAATCCCTTCAGCAGGCCCCATGACCCAAGAGCAACAGCTGGAGCTGCACATATTGCAGCATAAGTTCGTCCATCAGAAACATGCTTTTTCACGATACTTTCCAAAGTCGCAGAATCTTTAAGAGTGGCTGCACCTGGCATTCCTCCCTGTGCAATGAGTTTGGTAAGGGGATTACTGAAATATTAGTTCTGTATTCACCAAATATGAAATCAAGGAATATGAGCAGAAAATATGCATGTGGGTTCCGTTTACTGTAGAGCAACCAATGACAATACATAGTAATAAGCATTGGATAAGATAGGACTTTTCTTTTTCTTTTTCTTTTTCTTTTTCTTTTTCTTTTTCTTGTGGAGGGAACATAACCTCATACTACTGGTTAGATATATATCAACAGCAGACAGCATAACAGCTCTCACGATCGAGTGAGACCCTAACACAATACCATAATGAACACAGATAACAGTTGAGGGTAAGTATGAAACACGTGCGAGAACTAGTAGAGTCCCAACAATCGTGCAACAACTTAGATAATCAACAAAGAGTGTGGATAACACTTCCAACACAGTATTGTTGAATGACAAGGCACTGATCAGGCCAAATGCCTAACTACGTTCACTTATTAGCAATGTCATAGACAATAGGCGGACAAATAAGAGAGGGCGCTGAGACCAGCAAATGAATTAAACGCATTTGAAATTATGGACTCATCAATAGTTGATGCAAGTTGAGGTACCAAGTGTCAAAACTAGATCAGATGTCATTCGGTGGTTCTTAAGTAAATACTCCTTTTTATATTATAATAAAATAAGTAGATATATAAACTTTTTAATAATACTGCACTTCCGGAAGTAGGTAAACCAACTCGAGCCTCACTTGACATCGTATACAAACAAATAGAGACATTTGCGTCTTAGGAAATCAAGTGTCAATTGCCTCAATTTGTTTAAAAAGGACAATGAATGTTCCGACTTCCGAAAGATCAGTTCAATATCGAAACTCTTGTTTCTCAAAGGAAGACAAGTGATATAAGTGAACAAACGAGGAAAATTATGAGAACAGCCAGAAATGAAAATGTATGGGCACAAAAACAAGGCCTCTGAAAATATTCATCCACTCCACTCTAATAGGCAACACTGACTGTTCAGATAGTTTCCAATAAGAAGGTCAGACTGCCTCTTTCTGACATCCTTGGTTTCCAATCCCTGATTCTTCAAATTCAAATAGTTTTATACATTGCAGGTTTACTCGAGTATACTACAGTCTAAATCTAAAGGTAAATTCAATTTAATTTGAATGTGGTACAGCTAAAGTGGAAACTGGCACTAAGCAAATTAATCCGAGCAGGTTAATTAAAACTCAATAAAAAATTGACGAAAATCAAATACAGAAAAGCGGAGGAGGACGATAATTACAGGTAAAGAGATGAGATCAAACACGGTGTCAGAAACGTCAGAAATTAGGGCATCGGCGACGATCTTAACTCCATGGCAGGCATCAACCCGCAGCTGATTCTCCACGGAGGCCACCGTAACATCGGCACCAGCACGACGCAATATATCGATCGTAATGACCGCCTCCATCGGCTCCGTTCCATTAGCGACCGGAATCAAAACCTGAAATCAATCAAACATGAGCAAACAACGAAATTGCAAACGTAATCGCCGAGATAATGGAACACAGAGTATTTATTTCACCTTTCGAGCAGCGGAAGCCATTACTGAGAGGGAGTAGCGGCGGTGGCGAGAAGCGGAGAGAGTGGGGGGTGTGAGTCGTCGGAGTGTGTGTTGCGTGAGCGGTGTGGAGAGAGGAGTGAGAGTGAAGTGGCGTAAATGTAAAGCCATTTTATATGAGGCGGTTGGGAGAGCTGGGATGGTCGAGCCGGTGTTGGCGTCGGCAGGTGTTGGATAAGTATCTTGATTTTGTGAGACAAAAATCCTCTTTTCATCACTCAACTTTAGGATAACTTACAATTTTCTCCTTGAACTTTTATTTTTTACAATGTTCTCATTAAATTTTTCATATTTTACAATATTCTCATTTTGTTTATAATTTCACTAAAAATTTAATGAAATTCAGTTAACTGACCTAATGTGAAAAACTTTCATGAGTTTACGTGTGAAGTTAATGGCGGGTAATTGATCGCCTATAATCTAGTTAACATGCACCTCGGTAAATTGATTAAAAACTTAATCAAATTTAGTCACTTAAGATCACGTGACTGACTTTCATTATATATTTAGTGAAATCGTGAACGGATTGAGAACATTGTAAAAACATGAAATGTTTAATGAGAAATTTAGAAAAAATAAAAGTTAAATGAGAATATTGTAAATTGTACTAATAATAATAATAGGGGTACAAAATACTAATAAAGTATTACTTACAAAATTCTAGGTGTAATGATTTTATTAGTGTTTTTAATTAGAGTATAGCGGGTTCACTATCAATACAACTAATAAAATATTATCAACTTATTTTGTAAGCAACATTTTGTTACTTTATTTTGTGCCCTTGCCATTCTATTCTTGTACTAAAGTTCAGTGATGAAAAAAAAAAAAAGCTTTTTGCCATTTTGTGACACGGCTTGTTAGCCTACTAGTACAGACCCCCCGTGCGGATCGCACGGGTCAGTACCCCCAATCTGTCTTTATTATTTTTCACATCACCTTCAACCTACTCTATTATTCACTATCGAGTACCCGCCACCTTCTATGTAAAACCATCAAAACTAACCTGGAAATCAAGAGACAAATTATGTCGAAAAAGTGATTAAAAGAAAAGCGAAAACTGAGGATCAACCTATTTGTGGCATTGAAAAGTTTTCAATGGTATAGATTCAACATTTTATGATAGAAAACATTAAGTACATCATATGAAAAAATATTAAAATATTATACAAATAAAGCATCTTCATTCTGTACTATCCATATCCACATCCACCCTCACCCCACCCCATCAACCGCCACCCCCACCACCACACACACACACAAAGAAAAAGAAAAATAAAAAGGAGGCAAAAACAAATTTGAAACATTTGGGATTTGGGTGATCGATAAAAAATAGAAAACTTTAAGCACTCTATATATGAGTCATCCTTTATGAAGCATCTTCTACATAATAAAAATATATTATATGCACCCCTCATACCCCATGAACCCCCACCCACCCACCGCTCTCTCTCTAGGAGCACATAAGCGCACACACACACACACACACACACACACACAAAATAAGTAAATCCATAGCCAAAACCCCCCCCCACGCACACAATGTGCCTCCGACCAAGCTATGGCCAAAACGCTTTAGGAGAGTCCAAGAGAGAGTTGGTTATGTGCCAAAATAGGAAGTTACTAAGTCGGGTCTTCCCCGAGCTTAGAACCATAATATCAAATCAGGAAAAAACCCCATATACATACGCTCTCAAATTTCGAGTTTCAGAAGTGGACAACTCAAAAAAGAATATAGTCTGTAATAAGATGATGGAGAGTTTTTTAGTCAGCATACAATGTCATTTACCTATCAACAGAAATAGTTTCTCTACTCATGTATGAAGCCTTTTCTTAAGCTACTTGCCAAAGATCATAAAAATGGCAAAGAATAAAGAATCTTGAGCAAAACAAATGAGCCTCTAGATAAACACATAATTTCATTTCAACGAATCAACTATAGGGTAATGAATTGTTCCTAAATGACCTCTCTCTTTTACTGTTTTACCTAAGTAATTAATTTGCAGTAAATAACAACGAAATAATTTGGCCATGAAAAATATTTTTTTCGAAAGAACGTTAGATGAAAACGACATATGAAAATGTCATCGAAAACTTGTGAAACGGTTAAAACAATGATGCATGTGCAAGTACTATTAAAACCACGATTTCAAATTAATAGCATTTACATATTTAGTTATCCAATATTTTTCAATAAATTGACAAAATTATCCTTTTTATGGAGTTTATGATATATCTTAGGGAGATATTATAGTCACTACAAAATAATAATCTAATATAATAATGAATTATTTTTCTAGAGTAAAGAAAAATTTTCATTTTCTTTTTTAATAAAACTAAATTATTTTATTTGAATTTTTTTTAGGTTTTCATTTTTCATAAAAAAAAAAAACAATTATTTGTGATCCACTGCCTCCCTTAATTATATTTTCTATAAGAAGGAAGAAACCACAACATATTGAGGTCATATTTATATTATAAATTTTTCAGAATAAGTTTTAATATATTTAATCTACTCTAATAAAAAAATATTTGTTAGTAAATTCACCATTTAACTTAATACTTAAAATTAATAATTATTTTTACACTGTCAACATAGTAAAATTCAATTTTGTTAATAAAAATTATTAATTATTTACATCAGTTAGTAACCGGTGTAGGAGAGTTTTTTTTTTTTTTTCCAACTTTAAATCTAGGCCGCTCTTTATCTTTTGCGAGATCAAATCTGAGCCACTCTTTGTGTGGCGGTTATATTTGACCTCTATTATATTATAGACTAGTACTCTACCCGTGCGATGCACGGTGAAATATCAAAGCCCTCTTCAAACATGGTGAAATATCAAAGCCCTCTTGAAACACGGTGAAATATCAAAGTCGTCTTCAAACACGTTAAAAAATATAGTATTTAGTAGAAATTAAAAGGCAAAAAGTTAAATAGAAGAAGGAACAACGTTTATGTAATCAAGAAATTTAGAACACGCAGTAACCAATATCAAAAGCATAGAATTTATACATTTTGAAAAACTTCCTTAAAAACTACATTAGTAATAATTTCTTGAAAACGACATTAATAACCCTACCACTTTTTTTCATATTTAATATTTATTTTGGGATGGTATTATAATTTTCTTTTCCTTTTATTTTTTGCATACTCCTACCATGTGTGTAATAATAGAGTAGCTTTTATAATTATCGTTTTTAAATTGAACAACGCTTAATCACACCATTTTTATTAGTAATCTTTTTTAAATTGAACTACACTCAAATCATCATTTTTATAGTGAGTTACACTCAATCTAATATGTTGGCCTCTTCTCTCTCTCTCTCTCTCTCTCTCTCTCTCTCTCTCTCTCTCTCTCTCTCTCTCTCTCTCTCTCTCTCTCTCTCTCAAATAGCTCCATCCCATCCCACGCTAGTCAGCTAATGTGAAAATTTGTTATGTGTCGTGGATTTGACATCCAAAATTTCAAGTGACTCGTTTTATCAATTTCGTAATTTCTGGATATATTTGATTTAATTTTATTTTTTTTTGAGTGAATGAAAATTCTTCCAATTTTGGTATTGGTAACCGTCTGGATATATTTGATTTAATTTTTTTTTTTGAGTGAATGGAAATTCTTCCATTTTTGGTATTGGTAACCGTCAAACTGTAGCCGTAGGATGAGAGAGTTCGTGAGTTAATCTAATGATCCAAATTGAATAGAGGGAAAATCGATTAACAATAGCCGTAGGATTGGGCAGTTGAGAACAAATCTTAGCCGCTCTTTGTCTAAAGTCAATTCTTAATTTTTTTTTCCAAAAATTAATATATTAAAAAGGAAAATAAAATTCGGTACTGTAAATAGAAAAATAAATATATTATTATTGAGAGATAAAACATAAATAGGAAGTTACGTTTTTGATTTTGTAAATAAAGTTTACTAATCCTCAAAATCATATTAAATTGGTGCCATGTTCCTGCGTAAGAAAGGTTCAATGCACTTTGTGATTCAATTGCTTTAGAGCAAGAAATTTATGTAATTTTCATATTTGAATATTCATTACCGATCTCGAAGCTTGGATGTTGACAGAGTTATGCTAGTCCGTTGATGGGTATGTTGGTACCAAAAACCCACAATCCCTTCTCGAGTGAACAATTTTATTGAAATGAAAAGGAAAAACATTCGTAATGAGAATGGGTAGGAGGATTGTCATTCCATTGAGAGAGAAAGAGAAGGGGATTGAGAGATATGAGATTGGTAGCAAACCGGCCAAATTGCAGTAGGATGAGAGAGTTTGAGAGTTAATCTAATGATCCAAATTAAACAAAGGAAAAATCAATTAACAATAGCCGTAGGATTGAGCAGTTGAGGACAAATCTTAGCCGCTCTTTGTCTAAAGTCAATTGACGGTTATTTTTTTATCATTATTATAATATAGATACTACACCGTTTGCCTTGCGTAGACATTTATATCTTCCTCCCATCATTACATCATGGATTATTTACTTATATGAGAAATGTTATTATTATTATTATTATTATTATTATTATTATTATTATTATTATTATTATTATTATTATTATTATTATTATTATTATTATTATTGTTTCCTAAAAAGTAATTTTAATAGTAAAAACAATCGGTTATAACTTGAAAACTAATTTGGTACCTAATTTTTGATACCCATTGTTGGAGATGATTTTTTAGGATCATGCAAAAAGTCTCCATAGGTATCAAAATTTGGTTTTAGGACCCTTAGGACTAGGACCACCATTGGAGTTGCCCTTATATCAATTAGTCTTGTCAGTTTTTTTTTTTTAATTTTTTTTTTATTTATAATAGATAAAATATCTACCAAATGATCTATAAATAGATTAGTACAATTCCTTTTCATGCTTTCTGAAAAAATGAATTTTGCATTCTTTTTATTAGCGATTAAATTTCATAAGAAGTGGATAAGTGGCAGTCAAACCTTACGACGTGTAGACTTAGGGGGCGTTTGTTTGGTGGTAAAGTGGGGGAATGGAATGTTCAATTCCATTCCCCCAAATTACTTGGCCTGTTTGATTGAAGAATTTTTAAAATTTTCATTCCAACGGAATGGCCAATTCCCTCCTTGAAAGGAATTTGCCATTTCTTTCATATATGGGAGGAATGGCCAATTCCTTAGGAAATGAAAAAAAAAATATTTTTGACCAAAATACCCCCAAACCCAAACCACCCCTACCCTCCTACCCACCCCCAATCAGCCCCTGCCCTACCCCACCCCACCACCACGATTTTTTTTCCCCTACCTACCCCCTCCCCCCCATCCAGCCCTGCCCTACCCCCCATCCCCACGATTTTTTTTCCCCTACCTACACCCTCCCCCATCCAGCTTGCCCTCCCCCAACCCCACCCCCACAAAAAAAAAAAATTCCCTACCTACCCCCTCCCCCATCCGATCCTGCCCTCCCCCCCACTCCACACGAAAAAAAAATATTTTTTTACTCATTTTGCATACCCCCTACCTATCCCACCCCACGAAAAAAAATAAAATTACTCATTTGCATACCCCCTACCTATCCCCCAAAAAAAAAAAAAAAATTAAAAAAAAGGTAAATTGGACATTTTATATGCTTTCATTCAATTCCTATAATTTGTATTTTCAAATCAAACATGATTTGCCAAGGAATTGAATGACAATTTCATTCCATTCCGTGCCAATCAAACGGAGGGATTTGACCAGTTTTTTTCCATTTCAATTTCTTAAGGGGCCGTTTGGTTTGGTGGAAAAAAAAATGAAGGAATAGAATGGTCAATGGAATTGAATTTCTTAAGGAATTGGAATGGAAAAAAACTGGTCAAACCCCTCCGTTTGGTTGGCACGGAATGGAATGAAATTGTCATTCAATTCCTTGGCAAATCATGTTTGGTTTGAAAATACAAATTATAGGAATGAAATGAAAGCATATAAAATTACCAGTTTACCCTTTTTTTAAAAAAAATATTTTTTTTTGGGGGTGGGGGGTGGGGGTAGGTAGGGGGTATGCAAATTGAGTAAAAATATATTTTTTTCGTGGGGGGGGGGTTGGGGGTGGGGTAAGTAGGGGTATGCAAAATGAGTAAAAAATATTTTTTTCGTGAAGAATGTCTCTCACATTTTCACTTCAAAATGAAGAATTTCTCTCTCTTTCTAACAATCTTAGCTTTATTCTTTTTAATCTCTCTCCCCACCGGCAATTCTGATCAGACCAACACCAATTTATTCATCTCAAAGCCACACTCTAACTACCATCACTAGTGGCCTACTCAATTACAGTTGCAATTGAAAAATGGAACTGGAAAGAAAAAGAGGGGCAAAACATGGAGTAATTGGAGGCTCTGTTTGGGAGACAAGAACGAAGAATGACGATGTTAAAGGTGGCTTCAAAGTCTTCAATGCCCAAGGAATGCCCAAGGACAAGGCTAATTAAACAGCACAAACAGCCAGAAAACAGCACCCGGAGATTTAGCCGGGCTATCAGCCAACTAATCTAACGGAGACTGGCCGCGGAAGCTATTGGTCTGGCGATTGGCATAGCTCTGCTGCAATGCCAACAACTTCATTTTCTCTCTTTACCTCTAGAAAGAGAAACAACAATGTTTGGTGTGAGAAATGGGAAGTAGGAATCAATGGAGGGTTTTGATTTGGTGAAATTTGTTGGGTGGGAGTTTAGTTATTAGGATCAAAGAAAAATGAGTTGTTTAATCAAAATCAAATCAAATGATATTGCTTTGAGATTAAGAAAATGAAATTGAAGAATAAATTATTGTGTTGTTGTTGTTCCTAATTCAAGGTTTAGAGAGAGAACAACAATGGGTGTCGGGTCCCGGGTAGATGGGTGGTGGGTGGATCCATTCGGACATGATTTGCTTCATTACAAAGGGAGAAGAAGGGGGAGAGACCCACAATCGATTTGGTGGGCTACAAAGTGGGTTTGATGTAGTTTTTCATCATCTTCTTTGTGTTTGATTGCTCAAATTTATTAAGAGAGGAAGTAGAGTGATAAGATAGAGAGAGAAAGAAAGAGAAGGGAGAGAGAAAGATTGATTTTTTTTTATATTTAACCTTTCTTTCATTTTTAGAAGATGTCAACTAACCCCCTTAAAATTATGGGGGTCAAATTTAATGGAAAGTATCAAAATAACCCTTAAGTAACTCATGTGAGCGGCACATGTTATGTTTTTCGTTAAATTTTTAACGGTTTATCCAAAATTACGCTTGATTGCAACAAAAAGACAAACTTAATAACCAACTTGTAACAAATGCAAATTCGATAACTAATTGAAACATCTCAATAAACTAAGGTAACTAAAATTCAATTTACCCATTTTTTTACCGTCATATAATTTTACTGTCATCTAGTTTATCATTTAATTTTCAAGTTCCCAAATGACACTATCAATTATCTCCCATTAATTTTCAAGTTCACCGATAGCACCATTATTATACTGATGATCTAATATCAATTGATAGAATATAAGAATAATATAAACATGTCATTTTGGAATATCCTAATGCGAGTGATACGCCCAAAATGAAAAATTATTCTAAGTCGAATGGGACGGAGAAAGTATATACTTTCTAAAATTGAAATGTTTTATTATTTTTATATTAATAGAACTCATATAGCATACCCAAAACAACAACTAATTTTTTTTTCCTATCTTATTTTTCATAATCACAACACTCAATTCACTAATATTTTTTTTTATTTTCGAACAAATAGTAAATGTGTAGTTTATAATAGGATGACTATAATCTAACTGAACTTTTTTGTTGATCCCCCACTTTATACATATGAAATTTTATTATTTCATGTTTATTTTATTTACTGGTTTTATTGATCCCCACATTATATAATTTAAAATATTAATACATAAAAGACTTTGCTAACTTTCCGATGTCATATTTCTAAAAAAAAAAAAAACTTTTCGGTGTCATGCAATTTTCGACGAAGGAGCCATTATTTCGTGTTGATTTAAGATTTATTTTTTTTGGGGATTTTATTTCATTAAAAAATTGGAATTGTTGTCATAATAAGGCTACTAAATACGATGACTAATTAGATGATTGTGTTTTAATTATTATTGTTTTGTCTCTTAAAACTCCAATGCAATAAATTTTTGTTTTATAACTGAAAATTAATAAATTGCTGAATTTTAAGAACTGAAAATGTAGATTTTAAATAATCTCTTTCCATAGAATGTTTTAGTATTCAGAGTCTGATACCCTTGTCCCATAAAGATTGTGTGCTTCGATTTATATGGTCAATTTTATTAAAACCTTGATCACAAATTTATTGTATAAAAATTTAGTTACTCTCATAAATTATTTGAACGAAGTTACTCTCATAAATTTAAAAACTTACTTTAGTATTTTAATAGTGCATCAATAATAATTTTTAGAACTATAAGAATAATTCTTGAACATACCAAAAGTGTCGAGTTGGGCCAAACGAGTAAAGTCCAATTACAGACAGCCTTGGTCTCCACATTCCCAATAAGGCTGGTCCAATCAAAACAAGGCCCAAAGCCCATCTAAAGTATCAGTCGACTAAGCCCATGGTCCGACCTACCAGGTCCCGACCTAACTTAGTCCGACCTCATGATCCATATTACAATTCGGGTACGAACCATGCTCTACTGCAGACGGTCGGGTCGACCATATCACGAGTGGCGACCTCGACCTAAATCAACAAGTGACGACTTAACACTTGCCGCTTATTTGGTTGAACAATCCTCATAACCACATCCCTACAAATCGGGGACCGTTATAGACATGTTCCCACGTCCAGTAAGCCGCCGCTACAATCTCGGAGCACATGTCGCCTCCCAAAAATACATCACTCTTGTCTATAAATACTTCATCACTACCAAACGGTAAAAGGTAAGCTGCCATTTTGTATTACGAGTTCATTATTCAATACATTTTGAGCTTTATACAAGCGTGATCTTACTCTCACGCCCGAGCGTCTTCGCAGGAGACACATCCGGCTAGTCGTGGGTTCGATTTCAGTCGAGGAGCCGGGTGATCGATCTGCCACGTGGAGGAAGATTGATAAGCACAATTTCTGCGGCATCGGTTTGGTTCCATTCTGGAAACGTGCTTTAAACTTGACCTCGAATTTTTCAACAACCTCTACAACAATGGTGACTTGAGACGGACACGTATCGAGGCTTCACTTGGGCATGAAGAAGCAAACAACATCAACACCAATACGAATCTTGGAAATCTCATCATCACTAATGAAAACACGGATTTGCCTCCTCCCCACCAAATCGTCCTCATGGTAGAGCAACGCGTTCTACCGATATTGTTGATGGCGAGAGGATTGCCTGACACTAGGAGAGGTAAAAGGCATATGGATGGACAAGGAGCTCCACCTCCTCCTAAGCGTCCTTATGGGCAAATGAACATGGGAAGTAGGGCAGGTCCCTCCACCAACCCCATGAGCAAGAAGGAGATGATGTTGGAGCGAGCCCAGATTACAGGCGACTTAATAGCCGTGGAGGAGCAGAGCAAGCCGACGTACGCTGCGAAAGAGTGGCCCCCACTCGGGTTTCTAATGGGCAACGGGCCGTGAGTGTTAGGCCAAATGAGGGTGTGGGGCAAAATGGTGAAAACAGGATAGTTCCACGAGCTCCTACTATCGTTCATGTGCCAAGTAACGATTTAAGGGCTAGCCTCAACAGAAACAGGGAGCAGGAGGCTCAATCTTATTTGAGTCGACACGTCACTCTAGCACCACTGAGGTCGATTCAGATGTAGTTATGGTCGACCAAGTCATCATAGGCAACCTATGCCTCCAGCTCGACTTGATAACTCTGGGGCCACCACCAAACGAGGTTGCGGACAAGTTAGATGATATGATAGCGAAGAAGCTCCACATCCGAGGGCCGAGGAGAGACAAAGGGTTAAGGATATAATCATTGAGACTCTACAATTCGGGGATGGACCCGAGCTAGAAGGCGTGGATGAGCTAGAGTCGATGTAATCACCAACCTTTCTTACCCCGACCAAAAAATTGATTGGGAAGCAGCTATCGGTTAAGGAGCGAGCGAAATCATCGAGCCGCTCAAGGAAAGTAATGATGTCTTTGCATGGAGGGTAGAAGACATGAGGGGAATCAAGGAGGAGGTCGCTGTTCACGGCGGAAGTCAACCCGAGGCCATAAAGCCTAGACCCCAAAAATTGAGAAGCTTTGCTCGCGACAAGGAAGAGGCCATAAAGGCGAGGTACAAAAACTTTTGAATGCGGGGATAATCAAAGAGGCCACTCATATAACGTGGTTGGCCAACGTGGTCATGGTGAAGAAATCAAATGGCAAATGGCGGATGTGTGTCGACTTCACCACTCTCAATCTTGCTTGCCCGAAAGGACGGTTATCCCCTTCCTAGAATCGACAAACTTGTGGATTCTATTCTTTGGGCACTCCACCCTCGGTTTCCTCGACGCTTACTCGGGATATCACCCAGATTAAGATGCACGAGGATGACATAGTCAAGACTGGCATTTCAAGCGGCGGAGGCATCTGCTACAACATGATGCCGTTTGGATTAAAGAATGCGGGAGCGACTTATCGAGAGGATGGTGAACAAAGTCTTTGCCTCGCAAATTGGTCGAAATATGGAAGCTTACGTGGACGACATGGTCATCAAAACTAAAATTTGGACGTCACGTAGTCGACACAGAAGGAAACATTCGCCAACTTGCGAGCAAACGACATGAAGCTTCAATCCCGGTAAGTGTGTCTTTGGAGTTGCGGTTTGGAAAGTTCTTGGGATTTATGGTATCTCAAAGAGGCATAGAAGCCAATCCGAGAAAAATCAAGGCGTTAGTCGACATGAAAGCTCCCACCGGTGTCGAAAGAGATGCGGCGACTTAACGGAAGGGTAGCAGCTCTTGGTCGCTTCATATCAAAGTCAGCAGAGAGGTCTCTCCCCTTCTTCAAAGCATTGAGGGGGACGAAAAATTTTGAGTGGACGACCGAATGTCATTCGTCGTTTCAACAATTGAAGGATTACCTCGCTACTCCACCTTTGCTAAGTAGCCCGACCACTGGTGAAACCTTATTTGTATATCTGTCTGTGGGAGACAAGTCGGTTGCAACGGTGTTGATTAGAGAGGTGAAATTACCCGGATCCGAGCAGGCCTCGCGGCCCCGGCATCTGGCGTCTTTCGCGTTGGGGCGACGTGTCTCGCCGTTTTTGTTTTTGTAGAGTCGCCACGCCGTTTTTATTAAGCCCAAAACATTGAAAAAGGGCATCAGTTTAAAGATAATTTTAAACTGTTTTTGTGTGATGAGATTTTGAGTTCGGAGGTCAGATGACTCCCCGGGAAGAGAATATTAGAATATTAGAGCTCACCCGAGTAGCCTCGTAAAACGAGTCTTTCGGATACCCCTAATATCCTTTAAATGTTGTGTGTGTGTGTGTGTGCTTTTAAAAATGCATGCTGTATCGGATGTCTACATTGTATGCTATGTATGGAAATGTATTGAAATAGTATAGGAAGGAAGCCTTACCAATGTTGGTTCGCGTCTGTCTTCCGCTGGGGAATGGTGTTTGAGGTCGGAGTAGCGTTCCGGTACGGATCGGGATTGCTTCGGGAGGGACCGGTTGTCTGCGGACAGAGTTTCGGCGTGAGTTGAGGTTGTAGGCTGCGTTCGGGCAGAGGTTCGGCGTGCGTGGGGATCGTCGGGATCACTCGGGCAGAGGTTCGGCGTGCGTTGTGGTGGCAGGAGTCACTCGGGCAGAGTTTCGGCGTGGTTTGGGATCGTCGGTTTGACTCGAAAAGAGCCGGGACACCGTGGAAAGACCAGGCAAGGCCTCGGAGTACCACGAGGGGCCTCAGAGTACCTCGAGAGTGCCTCGGGGCAGCGCGGGAGCGTCTCGGGAGCGCTCGGGGAGGCTTCGGAGCACCACAAGGGAGCTCGGAAGGCCTCGGAAGGATCCGAAAGGGGCCGGGAGTGCCTCGAGAGGACTTAGAGGGGAGCCAGAAGGCTAAGGGAGGAAGAGAGAAGAGGGAGGTGTGTGAAAAATGAGAGGGGGAGGCCTCTATTTATAGGGTAAAATGGCAAAGAGTGTCCGCACGACACAATAAGCCATTACCGCTTTTGGTTTTCCTCGATTTAGGGAATCAGAATGATTAAGAATATTCGTAATAATTACTGATTCGGCTAGTTTTGTCGCACGACACAATAAGCCATTACCAGTTTTTTGGTTTTCCTGGATTTAGGGGAATCTGTAATAATTAAGTATATTCTGTAATTATTATGTCTCTTGGCAGAGTATGTCGCACGACATAAGTAGCCATTACCAGTTTTTTGGTCTTGTCAAGCTAGTTCTCGTCGAGAGCTTTCCAACCATATATGGCACGTCTCAATCGGAGTTCGTATGAAGGAGTTATGATCTCAGGAAGTTTGCCTCTGGTTTTGTCGTATCTTTGGGATGAAAGCGATCCAGTTGGGGTACTTACGTAAGCCCCTCGGCGACGTCACTTATGAAGGAAGTGGGGTCGTCGATAAGATAAGGGTCCTGATCTGGATCGCGTGCTGAGAGAGGAGGTGACCGTGTAGGTCGGTGTTTGTGAGGACGTGGTAGTGTCCTTTTGTGTGACCGTTTAGGTCAATAGGCTGGACCCTGTGATAGGATTCCTACGTATCCCTGGCGGGAATCAAGCCTGGTCGTAGTTCGTGTGTGGGGTGAGTGTTGTAGTGCACGAGGAAAGGAGAGGTCCTCTGACTGAAACTCTGTGCGTGGATGAGGTGGTGAATTTGTGAATGCGGGCGTGGTGGTGCCCTAAAGTGTTGTATGACCGCCGAGGTCAGTGGTAAGGACGTGGTGGTGTCCTGGGTGACCGTATAGGTCGATGGTAAGGACGTGGTGGTGTCCTAGGTGACCGTATAGGTCGATGGCTGGACCCTGTGATAGGATTCCTACGTATCCCTGACGGGAATCAAGCCTGGTCGTAGTTCAGAGGTCGTGAATTTGTGAGTGCGGGCGTGGTGGTGCCCTGAAGTGTTGTGTGACCGCCGAGGTCGGTGGTAAGGACGTGGTGGTGTCCTAAGATGTGGTGACCGCCAAGGTCAATTGTGAGGACGTGGTGGCGTCCTGGGATGGAAATTTTACGATTTTCCTAATCGGGTGGTTTAAGGCCTTCCGGGCCGGAGATAGAGTGAGGACTTGAATCGTCTTCTGATTGCGGTTGGTGCCACGCTGGAGGACTTTGAATCGTCATCTGGCGGCGGTTGATGTAATGCGCGAGGACTTTGAATCGTCTTCTAGCCGCAGTTGGTGCCACGCTGGAGGACTTTGAATCGTCTTCTGGCGGCGGTTGGTGCCACGCTGGAGGACTTTGAATTGTCTTCCGCGGCGGCTGGGTGCCACGCCGGAGGACTTTGAATCGTCATCCGGGCGGTTGGTGCCACGCCGGAGGACTTTGAATCGTCATCCGGCGCGGTTGGTACCACGCTGAGGACTTTGAATCGTCATCCGCGGCGGTTGGTGCCACGCCGGAGGACTTTGAATCGTCTTCTAGCGGCGGTTTGATGTAATGCGCGAGGACTTTGAATCGTCTTCTAGCCGCAGTTTGATGTAATGCGCGAGGACTTTGAATCGTCTTCTAGCCGCAGTTTGATGTAATGCGCGAGGACTTTGAATCGTCTTCTAGCCGCAGCCAGGAGGCGTGGCCGCCTTGCAGGCTTCGAGAGGCGTAGATGCCTTTGTGTTTTTGCATGTTGAGTAGAAGGTTGGACTTACGATGACCGCCGGTGCTTGCGTTGCCGTTGAAGTGGGCGAGGATGACGGCCGGTGATAGCTTCCCATTTGGCATTTTGGAGGCGCTTCGTGCTCGGGACTTGTACTGAGGTGTTGGCTCCTTCTTGTGCTTGTTTTGCCGTTGAGTGGGCAAGGATGATGGTCGGTGGCCGGGATATGCAGCCTTGTATGACTTCCCTTTCGACTTGTTGGGGAGGAGCTCTGGCTTACTTTGATGGCCGGTGCTTGCGCCGCCGTTGAAGTGGGCGAAGTTCGGGCTTACATCCGACCGCCGGTGCTTGAATTGTCGGGGATGCGTGACCTTGTAGGGCCCTTTTCGTTGGGAAGATGACTTCGACCTCCAGGGCCGAGTTGTCGCTGAGCTGCTTGGAGGCGTCTTGTGCCTTGATATTCGTGGCCGGGAGGTGTTGGCTCCTTCCCGAATTGCCGTTGAGCTGGTTGGATTGCCTGAGTGGCGAGGACCGGTCTTACGTTGATGGCCGGGATTGAATTGTCGTGGGGCGAGGACCGGTCCTTACGCCGACGGCCGGTGGTTGAATTGCCGTTGAAGTGGGCGAGGACCGGTCTTACGCCGACGGCCTGGTTGAATTGCCGTTGAAGTGGGCGAGGACCGGTCTTACGCCGACGGTGGTTGAATTGCCGTTGAAGTGGCGAGGTCCTGGTCTTACGCTGACGGCCGGTTGCCGCTGTGGCGAGGACCGGCCTTACGCTGACGGTGGTTGAATTGCCGTTGAAATGGGCGAGACCGGTCTTACGCCGACGGCCGGTGGTTGAATTGCCGTTGAAGTGGGCGAGGACCGGTCTTACGCTTGACGGCCGCGGTTGAATTGCCGTTGAGTGGGCGAGGACCGGTCTTACGCCGACGGCCTGGTTGAATTGCCGCTGAAGTGGGCGAGGACCGGTCTTACGTTGACGGCCGGTGGTTGAATTGAAGGGTTAGGGACCATTCTCGCACTTGGATTTGCCGGAAAAGGCCTTAGGACGCCTGGGGCAAAGATTATAAGGGCAGGAAAGTAATTTGGCCACCCTTGCAAAGAGGTCCGTACGGACCAACCTCGGATGCAAAGAGGTCCGTACGGATCACCTTTGTTTTTTACAGCTCCTGTGTTTTGACCAGGCTTAAATGCCGAGGCTCCTTCCCCATTCCTTCTTCTTCGGTGCGTGAACCAGGCGAGAGAGAGAGAGAGAAAAAATCCTCCATTGTTAACCAAAATCAAAAATTTTTTGCTTGAATTGCTTGCCATGGCTGAAGGATCTCGAAGGAGTCGTCGTCAACGCAGTCAAGAGGTGGTCGAGCAACGGATGGAGCTTCAAAGGAATTGGATTTCGTTCGTTCCATCTTCGAAGAACCCGGATGTCTTGTATCCGAATCCGGAGGTGCACAATCGTCGCTCTATGAACGTTGGGGAGGTAAGAAATCTGTTCCGTTTTGATTCCCTGCTCGAATTTTTGAATGCTAGAACTAGGTTTTAGTTTTTCGCATATTTTGGGTTTTTGTTATTTTTTTATGCCTTTTGTGAAATTCTTGATGAATTGTTAAAAATGGACATGTAAAAATTATGGGTATATGTATTTTGTGCAGAAATGTGTAGATTAGCTTTTATTTGTGAAAATAAAGTGCCTCTCTAATGAAATGCATGCTTTGGTGTTTTGTACCTAATGCTATTTATGTATGTACATTGTGAGAAAATTTGTCGTGTAGTGACAAATTTTGTGAAAAATGTGACATGTGCCGTGTTTTTGTGACGGGTTATATGTGAAAGTGTGTGCCGTGTAGGGACGGATTTTTTTGAAAAATGTGTTATGCATATGTGTCGTGCCGTGTGTGCCATGTTTTTGGGTGACGGACTTTGTGGGGAAAATATGTGCAATATGTGCCGTGTTTTTGTGACGGGTTATATGTGAAAAATATGTGCAATGTGTGCCGTGTTTTGTGACGGGAAATATGTGCAATGTTTTATATTAAGTACTGTGATTGACGTACCTTTGCTGTGTTTACCTGCAGGATGCGGGGCTTATGGCCGGGAAGGCCAAGAGGATGAAGACTCGGGGGTCGCTCGAGGCTGTTGTTGAGCCATGGCCGGATGCCCGATATTTCCGTGGACGGTAGGCCGAGTCCCTGAGGCCGGTCTACGCTTCGGCCCGGGTGTGTTCGTCGAGAACCCGGGCCGGAGTTTTCGACACGAGGAAGAACAAGAGCGTCTTCCTCGCCTTTCCGAGTACCGGTGGGATACCACCCACACCTTCCATCCGAGCCGGGGAGAGGTGACGGTGACGCCACCGACTTTGCCGCGATCACCGGCTTTCCTTCAAAGGAGGGCCAGACGGTGGAGAGACATGATCTCCGATGATGTGCCGACCGAGCCGCTGGGCTTTGAGCCTCGTCCTCGCAGGGGCCCGGCATGTTGTATAGTGACGTGGAGCCGAAGATTACGGCGCATTGGGGCCTACATCCGGGTGTACCGGCCAGGTGACAATGTGAGCGGTTGGCGCGCTCCTTTTTGTGGTATGCACTGTCCGAGTCTTTGTTCTCGAACCACGCGACCGCAGCTCCCTTTGCTCGGTTGGAGAGCTTGACTGATCTGGATAGGGTCTGCGACATTGCTTGGGGCGAGGCGAGTGCTTGGCCGAGCTCTACTTCTCCTTGGACCGGTTTAGTCGGGGGGTGGCCGGTTCGTTGGCTGTTTTGACTTCGCTTTGGAGGTATGAGTTTATTGTCGTTTTTTGATTTAGCAACTTGTCGTTTCTCCGTTTTCTTTTGCACCGAGCCTTCTCTCGTTTTTGTCGCAGTGTGTGGTTTTATGAGATTTTCCAGTGCTTCCCGTGGGATAGAGATCCGGGCCAGCTGCTGCGCACTCCCGCTATGCTGGGCCGGGCTCGTACGGCGAGGAAGAGGAGGACCAGCAGGGGGAAGCTCACCATCGCCTACGGGAATGTGCAGGAGCGTCTGGAGAGGGATAGCCCTGAGGGGTTCGTTTGTTCCCGTGGGCTCGGTATGAGGGGGATGAGCCTTTGAGGGGGCTCCCGAGGCGACAGCGGCGGAAGATGCCGCGGGGCTTGACTTGCGATGTTATGTACCGGGGAGCGGGTCTTCTCGCGGCAAAGATGGCCCGTGTGCTTCCCGTGGCTCCGAGGGACCCTCCCTTTGGGGATGCTTGATTCCCGGACATGGACGTGCTCGATTTCGAGAGGTACCTCGCGGTGCTCTGGCCGAGGAGTTCATTTTGTATGGAGAGGAGTACGGGGCCTTCGTGAGGAGGAAGCCGAGGACGCCGCACCGGCGCGGGAGAGAGAGGCCGGCCCGCAGCTCCCCTGCAGGTTCCGATGCCGGACCGGATTTCACGTATGTCCGCGGGGACGGATCGAGGAGGAGGGTGTCTCGTATCTGCTCCGAGCAGCTCCCGCCGCATACAGAGTGGACCCCGATAGATCGCGAGTGTGGCCGACTCTTTTCCATCTTGGCATCTTTTACGTATTTTTCTTTTTGTTGTTGAGTATAACCGT
This sequence comes from Adenophora triphylla var. japonica, assembly GCA_022495995.1. Classification (NCBI taxonomy): domain Eukaryota; kingdom Viridiplantae; phylum Streptophyta; class Magnoliopsida; order Asterales; family Campanulaceae; genus Adenophora; species Adenophora triphylla. The sequence goes on along the minus strand of JAFEMH010002546.1, from coordinate 278,329 downwards.
ATTGCCGAGCGTTTCCTCGTCGCTTGTTGGTGCAGTCCCGGGAGAGCCTATGATATGCCGACTCGCCTGCTACGTGGCGACGAGGTCGTTTGCGAAGAAGATGGCCTCGAAGATATCTTGCCGGCTCGCGACGCGTGCCGGCGCACGAGCCTATGCCTTCGAGGCACTCAGAGACGTTCCTCCGCCTAGAGCCGAGCCTGAGCCGCAGCAGGAGGGACCTTTGAGGGGCGGCATAGCATGGATGCCGGACATCTTCGGGAGCCGCAGGGCCTTCGAGGGAGCAGCCTCTTTTATCGCTTCATGCCTCCGCACGGCGCACAGGCGAGGGTTCCTCGAGCCTTCCTTCTTTGATCCTTTCGCCGGATTTGATCCTTCCGAGTACTTTTCGTGGGAGCCTCCGGCGGTGCTCGGTATTCCGACGACGAGGATGTGACGGCGAGTTCGCCGGGATGCCCGACTTCTCTCGGGAGGACCTCGGCGAGGATGATGATGCCGAGGATTCCGATTAGTATTCATTTGCTTTCCCTCTTTTCATGTCCCTCTTTTTTTTTGTTAGCAACAGACATTTATTGGTACCTGTAATAAAACACATGTATTTGCATGGCAAACAACATTTTATTTTAAGATTTAATGTCATTTTTGTGATTCCCGGATTTGTCCTAGAAATTGTTGCTATTATTATTTTTTATTTTTGTGCATGCCACGTGAGCCGAGAGTGTGTTTGTGGGTAGTGTTTGTTTGCCGGGAATGGCTTTGGCCGTTGTTTGGGCGCTTTGGAGCAAGGTTTCACGAGGACAGTGGCTTTTGTACCGTTTGGCCGGGGAAATGGGTTCTGTTTGCAAGGAGGTCCGTACGGACATACTTAGCATGCAAAGAGGTCCGTACGGACCAACCTTGCTTTTGGGAAGGACATAAATGCTTTCCAAAGGTCCGGTTCTTCCTCATTTCCCCATTTGCGCCATTTTCGAGCTTTCTTCCCCATTTTCTCTAGGAACCTCCATTTTTGCCATGGATTCTTCGTACGTCCCTAGAATTTTGCCGAGGCTTTCGCAGGAGAGGCAAGCACACTTCCTTGAGCGCTTGAAAACGTGGATGCGGCGCCGTATGAGGCATCGTAGACGGGCTTTCGAGGTAAGGTTTCGTCTTTGCTCGGTTTGGTCTTTTAAGGAGTTGGTTCCCGATTGGGATTTGTTGCGGGCCGCCGCGAAGTTCGGGATGTTAGGAGGCACGTGTACCTGTTTCTCCTACAATGAAATGGTGCCCACTTTTGAGGATTTTCGGGCTTTGATGGGAGGACCTGAGGTGGAGGCCATCTCGCTTCCTTTGATTGGTGGCCGCGGTGAGCGTGAAGCTTGCAGACTTTCTTCGTACTTCGTTGGAAGAAGTGTGGCATGATCCTTGATTCGGGTCATATCGACATTTCCGAGCCGCCTGAGCGGTTCATGGCCGATGATGAGAGTGACGTCTCGGGATGTATTTGCCTTGTGCGTGATGGCGACGCTTTTCCGGTCGCTCCCTTGGCATTTGTGGATGGCGCTTTGCTAGATGTGGTAGGGCACCGCAGAGCCGGGAGAGGATATTGTCCCGTTGGTGCCGGGGGAGACTCTTCATGGTATCGACCGTCCGGCGACCGGGGATCGTTTTATGAGAGGGGGAAGCCCCGCTTGCTCACCTTGTGGCCGCGAGAGAGACTTCAGCCATGCCCGAGGCTCCGACGTCGTTTAGCCCGTGGTCATTTGCTCGCCGACCTCTTGCCGGATATGGATCACCCGCCCGGGAGAGATGGATGGCACACTGGGTACGCATCGATCCGCCGGTGGGTTCCGCACCGGAGGATTGAGACCAGGAGGGTCTTGCAGAAGGGTCCTACGTTGTCGAGTTCCAGGTTTGTCTTGGTCCTCCTTCTATATTCCGTCGCTTGTTTCCCTGCCAGCTTGGGATGAAGCAGAGCCTTTGTTGGGCCGGGATGACCTTGCTACTGCGGAGGTAGTTCCTCTTTGTATGGCAGCCTTCCAGTGCCTTCTTGTATTTTCTCGAGGGTATGGAAGTATTCCGCTTCCCTCCCGCGGTACTCCTTAGACGTCTGGGAGCGTCAGATTGACGACTCGCATCCGGCCCGGTATGAGCAACAGAGTCAAGGCCCCAAGTGGTCTCTGGGAGAGCAGGCGTGTAGCGATTCTGGGACCCTATTGCCGTAGTAGCTATTGCCTTAGGAGTTCGAAGCCCGGTCTCGACCCTTCGATGTGACGGAGACACTTTGTTTGACTACGAGACTAGAGTTGACCGACCGACAGGGAGAGGTCCTCTTGCGACTCGCAGGGAGGAGATCCGAGCCGAAGCACGGCGAATGAAGCCCCGAGAGCTACCGGATTGTTTGACTCTACTGGGAGGACCCCAGCATCTCTGACCGAGAGACGCAGAGTTGGTTCACGTGGAGCGAAAGAAGACTCGCCTGTGGACGAGGGAAGAAAGGAAAGAATGGCGAGGGACAAGCGCAGATGGCGCGGAATGACCTCCTAGGTATCCATTCATTGCATTGCAAACACATTATTAGTTAAATGTATTAAGTCGTTTTTAGCATGTTGTGAACTTGAGAGTAGACCGTGCTTGAACTCATCAAGAAATGTTGTAACCGTTAGTGATTTGTGATTTACTTTTAAAGCTTTATCGAGACGCAAGACCTTTTGCTTGCCTTTGCTTCGTTGTGCACTTTGTCTGGCGTCCATCTTTGAACTTTTCTCGTTGCATTCGCGGACCGAAGGGCTCTGGGCCCCGACGGCAATCTCCTTTGCCGAGGCTTTGTGCTTGGCCGAGAGGTTGAATGCTCCTCGACAAGTCGTTTTGACGGTCTTTTCGTAGCTTCCTTGCCTCTTGTTGGCGTCGGGCTCGACCTCAATTTCGCAGCCTTCGCTTGAGCTTCTTTTTTTTTATTTTTTTTTGTGAGCCCTTGCTCGAGCTCTTTTTTTTTATATATTTTTTTTTTTTGTGAGCCCTTGCTCGAGCTCTTTTTTTTTTTGAAGCGCGTGAGGGCGAAGACAAGCCCCCGGCTCGGGAAGCTGCATACGAGCCACTCGCTTGATGCCGAGCGACCCTGATGTCCTTTCGATGTTGCCGCCGCCGTTTGACTTGGTCAAGGTGACTCGCCGGGGCGTGTTCTTGAAAAGTGCGTAGCTTGATGGAGGTCTTGATTGACATTCAAACTTTTGACTTTTTTGTGTATTTTTAGACCGGACCAATTAAGGTTGCCTACGCCTCCTGACTAGAGGGCTCAGTGTCCGCGTAGTTCGACACTACATGGAGTGCCAAGAGATGCACACTGTTCTTCTTCAGGCGAAGTATCTCGCGAAGTTTGCTTCCGTTGACCGGATTCATGAAGCGGATTGCCGTCTAGGTCCGTTAGCTTCATGGCGCTCCGGAGAAGATCTTTCAACCACGAAAGTGGCCGATCCACGTGGGTTCCCATTTTCCCAGCTGGGTTGGTTCGAGCGGGAGGCTTTTCTTTGAGTACAAGGTCACCTTCCCCGATGTCTCGGATTTGACTTTCTTGTCGAAAGCTCTAGCCATCCTCGCTGATAGGCTCCTGACGTGTTCCATGGCCTTTAGTCGTCGCTCATCTAGCAGAGCCAATTCGTCATGTCTGGCTTCTGAGCCATTCGACTTCGTTGATGTCATTTTCCAAGAAAGACTCTGAGTGAGGGAATTTCTAGCTCGATGGGAAGGATCGCTTCCATCCCGTATGTCGTGGCAAATGGGGTTTCTCCCGTGGCCGTTTCGACCGATGCGGTAGCCCCAAAGTGCAAGGTGCAGCTTCTGCCAATCTCGTCCCTGGTGGTCATTTTTCTGATGATCCGTTCGAGGGTTTTGTTTGCCGCTTCCACGGCGCCGTTTGTTTGTGGCCGGTAGGGAGAAGATTTGTGACGTGTGATCTTGAATTCAGCCAGCCCGTCGAATTCCCCTTCGAAGTGTGAGCCGTTGTCCGATATGACCTCATTTGGGATGCCGTATCGGCGAGATGATGTTTTCTTTGAGGAAATGCGCGACCTTCGAGGTGAGTACCTTGTAGGACTTGGCTTCGACCCATTTGGTGAAGTAGTCGATGGCTACTAAGATGAACTCGCGACCGTTGCCGCTCGGGCGGAGCGATTTTCCCGATGACGTCAATTCCCAAGTGGCAAAGCGGCCAAGGTGTAGTCATGCAAGAGAGATCGTGGGGCGGTAGATGATTGAGGTTGGAGAACCGCTGGCACTTGTCGCAGCCTTCGGACAAAGTGGATGCACCGCTCCACGGAGATCCAAGAGTAGCCCATCCCGAGAATGATTTGCATCGTGGCTCGGGCGTTCATGTGGGGACCGCAAGCCCCATTGTGGACTTCGTTCATGAACTTGCTTGCTTCTTCTTGGCCCGATGCGGCGTAGGAGTGGCCCACGGTAGCGTTTCTTGTATAGCATGTCCCCGAGGATGACGAAGTGAGAGGCAAGGCGTTTAGTGGCCATGATGCTCTTGGTTTTGACCCTTCCGTGTGGGTCTTCCTTGTTCATGAAGGTGGTTTCCGCTCTCGAGGTATTGGAAGATCCGGTTCAGGCCGAAATGGCGTCTGACTTGCGTCTCTTTCGCTCTTCAAAGAATCTTGCAAATCGTTGTGATTAAAACCTTCTCGCAGCTTGGGCCCGGTTTTTCTCTCGTTTGACAACATGCTTAAATGTTTGCTTGATGCATTTATTTAATTAATGTGTTTGCCTTTTGTATAGATGATTTGTTATTAACTTGTTTTGATTAGTTAATATCATCATTTGTTAAAGATGCAATGAAATGATTTTTTAGGAAGGTCGGACCTTTTATTGAAAGCGTGAAGACCGTACATTGTTGATCAAAGATTCACAATCGTCAGCGTAAAGCCGTCAAAAGACTCAAAAGATGTGAATACACGTACAACAAGACTCGAAGCTAGACTATAGGCGACGAGGGATTGGACCAGCTTCATTACTCTCGGATGGCCGTAGCTCTAGAGGGAGCGGTGCTGGTTCAGTGGCCAATCTTCCTTGGTACGAGTCCCGGAAAGTAGCTTGCATGCGGTTCCGATTTCAAACCGTATCGCGGAGGTTTTTGGCCGCTCCCCCGATGATGTCCCTCCATTAGTGTTGCCACCAGCCCTGGGGTTTTTGATGATAGAAGTCGCCGAGGGCTACTTCTAGGAGGGCGAAGCATTCGCCGATTCGGAGTGGATTCTTGCCGATGTTGATCACTTTCATAAAATCTCGCTTCTTTATCTCGGGATCTTTGCTTGGACGACGTTTACAATGTCTCGATTCGAGCGGCATGCTATATCTCCTTCCCCGATTAAGCCTCGAGGAGGTTGCGCCACTGCTCGTCCGTGCCTGACACCTAATGTCAATTGAACTAAGCCGTGATGGCCGTCCCCGTAAGATCCGAGAGTGTCGGCCAGAGGGTTGTCTTGTACCGGGGATCGGTGATGAGCCGCTTGCAAGAGGGTTTTCGGCGAAGTAAGTGGTCTACTCCTCGATCAATCTCCATTAGGGCATCCATCTCGATCCTCTCTCAAGCATTCTTCACGCCGCATATGTCGTAGTTGTCATCCCGACCCATGAGTTCTTCAATTTCCACTGCCGCGCTTAGAGCGTGGATGTAAGGATCCACTTCGTAGCGGGACAGGGTAGGAGAATCATCTCGGAGAAGAGTATTCGGTCATGTCGGGACCTTCTTCCGGGTCATAGCTTGCCGGCCAAGCACTTGCCATCGCACCGCTTCCGCGGATCACTTCGATCGCTCCGCTGGGCATTGATGAATTTCACGCATTGGTGAAGAGTAGATGATACCGCTTTCATCCGATGTATCCAAGGCCGTCCCAACAAAGCGTAGAAGGTGGGTTTGATTTCCACGACTTGGAACTCTACCGACTCCGCTTGTACGTCGAATTGATCCTCAAATTGATGACTCCTACGATTGGTCGTGCAGCTGGAGTCGTAGGCTCTGATTACCCGAGGCGAAGGCCTTATCGAGAACGGTCGATGCGGAGTCGTTTCAATGTGCTTAAAGCGATGATGTCGATCGCGGAGCCGTTATCAATCAAGACGTCGGGAGGAAGAACATCTCTATTTTTATGAGGATGAGGAGGGCTTCGTTGTGCCGATTCTCACATATTGGCAAGTCATCGTCTCGGAAGGCTAAACCGCTTCCCGTGCTACCGTTTGACTCCGCCTCTTCGGGGAACGTTCGATCCATCCATTCGTATGCCTTGGCCGGGGCAAAGATCGTAGGGAGACAGCTTGCCCTGGGCGTTCTTGTCGGAATTCCCTGGCCACGAGATCTCTTGACTCGGTTTCACGCTCCTGGGCCGTAGCGGACAAAGATGCCGACGGCTTCGAAATTGCAGGGGTCCGCTCTCGCTTGGAGTTTCGTCAAAGGCTATTGAGTTTACCCCCTGTCGTTCCGTGGGAATGGATTTCCGATGGTATTGGGACCACGAGGGCGTTCCAATTTTCCTCCTCAATGAGCCCTCGACCACCCGCTGAGCACGAAGCAATTGTCGGTGGTGTGGCCGGGTAGTTGTGGAAGGCGCAAAGGTTTGCTCATATCCACGTTGGGCCTGGTGGTCTTCTGCTGGAAATTCTCGAGTGGTTTGAGAAGATTTCGCTTCACCAAAGCTTCAAATACTTGACCCAAGGGCATTTCCGTGTTATCTAAATGCCGGAACCGTGGGAAGCGAGGGGTTGTTATTCTTCGGGGCCGCTTGATCGCGGTTTACCCGAGCTCCGTTCGAATGTAGTGCAAGATCGTCCGGCCGCTTCCTTTCCTTTGGTCGGGCAGGAGTTGAAGTTGCTGTGTTTGTTCGATAGCGGTAAGATGAGGCAGGGGTTGCCGTTGCCTTTTCAAGACTCGTAGTCTTTTCAAACTTTGTCCCTGGCGTTGACCATGGCACTGAGATCCGGATAGAAATGGTGGCCGATCAAGGTCCTCAAAGATGGTTTGAGGCAGAATGGAAGATGTCCATCTCGCTTCTTCTTTGGAAAGTGGATCCATTATCTCGCTTAGCTTCCAGCCCATCTTTTGTAGAACTCGCCCACCGGTTCGTCATCCTTTTGTTCGGTGGCTTGTGTGTCATGGCGGTTTGTTTCCCATTCAAGATTGGCGCGGTACTTCTCCAGAAGATTTCACCGATCTCGATCCCACGTGGAGCGGTTTTCTCGCCTTCACATTGAGGAACCACCTTAGTGCCGTGGATTTGAGGGAATGCCGAAAATGATCTCGCCATCTCGTTGAGGGGTTGCCCTTTCGCTCTCATACCCGTGACGTAGGTGTCGATGTGGCTTTGGGCATTCTCGTTCCGTCAAACTTTTCCATTTCCGGCATCCCGAACTTCGGAGGGAGAGGGACCACTTTGTTCGGATCGCAGGCAGAGGGAGTCCTTCCGAGAACTAGCTAGCTTGCCTTGCATGTCTTTCATTTGTTCGATCAACCAAGCCACGCGAGGATCACTGCTCGAGGCGGGTTACCGCTGTGGACGGAAACCGAAGACGGAGGTGGATTGGCCGATGGGATCGCCATTCGGGAGTCTTTGGGAGGTAGTTGAGTGTATACCAACCCATACCCCGGGTGTTGAAGTTGAGGGCGTGATTGCCAGTCCGCTAAGGGTTGTGTTTGGGAACCGGGGAAATGATTCATTAGCCCCAATCGCGTACTAGCAGTGGCAAACTTGAGATGCCTGGATATCCGCCGGATGCCCGTCCCCGGTAAGAATGGGGACTTTTGATTGTGGTTGCGAGGCTCGTATAGAGGCAAAGGATTGAATCCTGGGGGATACCGAGATGCATTGGGATCTCGCGGAGCAGCACGTATGTGTGCCGTTGGTACCGAGCTTGATGTGCAGAGCCGGAAACCGACCGATCCGAGGCGGGCATGCCTGAGCCGCTGACCGACGCCCGAGGGGAGCTTTGAGCGAGAGCCGCTTTGCGTTGCCGGGATCTCGTAGCTTGGCGGAGGCGGGACCCGCCGATAGCTTTGAGAAACCTGGGAGCCGGTATATCTTCGTCCTCTATGAGAACAAAGGTTCCGTCGGGTTGGGAACCGCAACTGTTCCTCGAAGACGCAAGGTGTCGACGATCCAGCTTGCCGTTCCTCTTGGCGCTTCTTGATGGTTTCGAAGGCTCGCAAAGCACCTCCTCCATTGTCCGGAGATTCCTTAGTGGCGGGGTTCCGTTTCCCTCACCGTTATCTCGTCGATCCCGTCACGGGGGAGTATTGGACGGTGCGGACCGTTGAACCGGAAGCGGCTATCTGACCTCGTGACCTCGATACCGAAAAGGCGGCTTCCAGTGTATTCTCAACCACTCTCGGTTCGCCGGAGGGTGACGGGCAAGGTTTAGACACGGAATGGCCTAACGGGATAAAAGGGGAAAGCTCACGTGGCATGCGGTTTCCGTTTCTTTTATTTTTGATTTTTTTTTTTGTTGTTTTAATTTACTTAAAACATGTTTTCTCGTAATCCTAGGTAGGTTGGAAAAGATTGCTCTTCTTTTTCGCAACTATGCTAGATCCCGGGTCGCCGGAGACCATCTCGCGCGCTATAAGCCCCTCGCTTTTGCACCCGTATTTCGACATCCCAGCGGATGCCTGTGCGAGGGTCCTATAGTGCAAGCGGTTTCCACCGGCCTAAAAGAAAAATCGAACCTAAGGACCGAGCTCGTCATGTTCGTTTTGATGCGTTAGCCATGCGAATAGTGAACCGAGCCGCCACCGAGTCAAGATCGTGTCAAGAGTTCGGCATGACCTCTTCTTGCTTGCTTGCGCAAGGGATCTCGTGACGTTAGGCGTCGGGTCGGGTCATATTGTCATGGCCGACGTATCAAAGGCGTGATGACATGGTGTCACGCGAGCATGGATGTATATCCGGATCGGAACATCGTTCCTGGGTGTAGCGAAATCAAGATCAGTCAAGATTTTAGCATGACCTTTCATCGCTTTGCTTGCGCAAGGGATCTTGAGTTCCGAGCCTTGACTCGTAAAATGGCCTAAGATGGTATATGTATCCAGCCGTATGACACGGACCGGGTAAAACCAACCGAGTCCGGACAGAGCGTGACTCAAGACTCAAACGTGTGGCTGACGCTTGGCTAGGATGGAATGTTTGGAATGATCCCGTGCGCGCCCAAGAGGCCTAGGAAGACCAAACGGACCGCAACCGAGATCACTCCTGTTAAGGGTCAGAGTGTGCGGTGTATCCGAGGCAAAGAAGGCGTAGTGTGCGGTGTAACCGAGGCAGAAGTAGTGCGGTGTAACCGAGTAGTGTGCGGTCTCTAAAATTCTTTTTCTCGAGTAAAACAGAGTTTTTGAAGAATTTTAAATGTATGCACGATGTATATTGATGCATTTTTTTTGTATTTTTATTTTTTTTTGTAAAATAAAAACGAAGCACGTGCACACACACACAATGCTTAAAGGAAGGGGTAAAATGAAAGTTTGACCCTCATCATCGTTTTAAAAATCTTTTGTTTTGTTTAAAAGTTTTTAAAACAAAATGATCCCCAGGGGAGTCGCCAACTGAAATTACCCGGATCCGAGCAAAGCCTCGCGGCCCCGCATCCGGCGTCTTTCGCGTTGGGGCGACGTGTCTCGCCGTTTTGTTTTTGTAGAGTCGCCACGCCGTTTTTATTAAGCCCAAAACATTGAAAAGGGCATCGCTTAAAGATAATTTTAAACTCGTTTTTGTGTGATGAGATTTTGAGTTCGGAGGTCGATGACTCCCGGAAGAGAATATTAGAATATTAGAGCTCACTCCGAGTAGCCTCGTAAACGAGTCTTTCGGATACCCCTAATATCCTTTAAATGTTGTGTGTGTGTGTGTGTGTGTGCTTTTAAAAATGCATGCCGTATCGGATGTCTACATTGTATGCTATGTATGGAAATGTATTGAAATAGTATAGGAAGGAAGCCTTACCAATGTTGGTTCGCGTCCGTCTTCCGTGGGAATGGTGTTTGAGGTCGGAGTAGCGTTCCTGCACGGATCGGGATTGCTTCGGGAGGGACCGGTTGTCTGCGGACAGAGTTTCGGGGTGAGTTGAGGTTGTAAGCTGCGTTCGGGCAGAGGTTCGGCGTGCGTGGGGATCGTCGGGATCACTCGGGCAGAGGTTCGGCGTGCGTTGCGGTGGCGAGGAGTCACTCGGGCGAGGTTCGGCGTGCGTTGTGGTGGCGTGAGTCACTCGGGCGGAGTTTCGGCGTGGTTTGGGATCGTCGGTTTGACTCGAAAGAGCCGGGACACCGTGGAAAGACCAGTGCAAGGCCTCGGAGTACCACGAGGGGCCTCAGAGTACCTCGAGAGTGCCTCGGGGGCGGCGCGGGAGCGTCTCGGGAGCGCTGGGGAGGCTTTGAGCACCACGAGGAGCTCGGAAGGCCTCGGAAGGATCCGAAAGGGGCCGGGAGTGCCTCGAGAGGACTTAGAGGGGAGCCAGAAGGCTAAGGGAGGAAGAGAGAAGAGGGAGGTGTGTGAAAAATGAGAGGGGGAGGCCTCTATTTATAGGGTCCAGAAAATGGCTAGTTGTGTCGCACGACACAATAAGCCATTACCAGTTTTTTGGTTTTCCTGGATTTAGGGGAATCTGTAATGATTAAGAATATTCTGTAATAATTACAGATTCTGGCTAGTTTTGTCGCACGACACAATAAGCCATTACCAGTTTTTAGGTTTTCCTGGATTTAGGGGAATCTGTAATAATTAAGAATATTCTGTAATTATTATGTCTCTTGGCAGAGTATGTCGCACGACATAAGTAGCCATTACCAGTTTTTTAGTCTTGGCAAGCTAGTTCTCGTCGAGAGCTTTCCAACCATATATGGCACGTCTCAATCGGAGTTCGTATGAAGGAGTTATGATCTCCGGAAGTTTGCCTCTGGTTTTGTCGTATGCTGGGATAGAAAGCGATCCAGATTGGGGTACTTACAAGAGGATGAAGGGCTTCAAAAACCAGTATATTACATCAGCAAGGCCTTATCAGATGTGGAGAGCAGATACTACAATGCTGAGAAGGTCGCTTATGCCCTAGTCGTGGCTTCAAGGAAGCTGCGAGCTTATTTTCTGGCTCATCCAATTGTGGTTCTTACAAATGCCCCCCTTAGAAAAATTCTTCACAAGCCGGAGAGTTCAGGTCGACTTCTCAATTGGTCAATTGCCCTTACTGAATTTGACATTGAGTATCGACCTCGAAAGGCGTTGAAGGCTCAGGCTCTAGCTGACTTCTTGGTCGAGCTTACGTTCACCAAGGAAGACGACGAGCAGCGAGCTCCAAAAGAAAAGGCTAAAGGGAAGGAGTCAGAATCCCAGGTCGCCATCAGTCTACCCGTCGATTGCTGGAAGGTCTATTCAGACGGATCAGCGACCAAGAATAGCAGTGGAGCTGGGATAGTGCTAATTGAACCAGAGTCTGGAACTGTGTATGAGGAATCACTAAGGTTCAGGTTTGATGCTTCCAACAACCAGGCCGAATATGAAGCTTTGATAGCAGCTATAGAATACGCCAAGTGTTTTGGAGCGACTAAGATCATGGCCTACTGTGATTCACAGCTGATAGTCAACCAGGTCAGAGGCGAGTACGAGGTACTTAGTGCCACACTGATCAAATACTGCGACCTGGTGAAGGAACCGATAAAAGATTTGGAATGCAGGAGATTCAAAGAATTGGACGAGAAGACAATGAGCTAGCTGACCTCCTCTCGAAGTTAGCCACTTCGGATGAACCACATGATGAACCTATCTCCTTCCTCGAAAGTCCAGCCTATGAAAGAGTAAAAATTCAATGCATAGATGATCCCTCAAGAAATTGGACTCAGGAGAAGTGTTGGATCGAGGAAATGAAGGCATACATAGAAAGTGGAGAGCTACCAGATGACGAGAAGAAGGCTCGAGCTATCAAAAAGAAAGCTCCAAGGTATGTCATTCAAGGAGGCGACCTGTTCAGAAGATCTTATACTCGACCATTACTAAAGTGCATCCACCCTCAAGAGGTCGCCCTATTGATACACGAAGTACATAGTGGAATTTGTGGTGGACACCCGGGGGCGGGACTCTTGCTGACAAGTTAATCACTTTGGGGTACTACTGGCCACACATGAGAGCTGACACTCACAACTTTGTTCAGCAATGTGATCAATGCCAAAGGTTTGCCAACCTTCCCCATGTGCCTACAACAGAGCAAACTCCTGTGATCGCAGCTTGGCCATTTGACATGTGGGGCGTCGACCTGATTGGACCCTTCCCCCCCGCCCGAGGAAACTGCAAGTATGTGATCGTCGCCATAGATTACTTCACTAAATGGGTTGAGGCCAAACCATTAGCTCGCATCACAGAGGAAAATGCTATCAACTTTATTCATGACTTCATTTGGTGTCGGTTTGGTTTTCCTCGAGCTATAGTGTCCGACAATGGTTTACAGTTCTCCCAGGACCTTCGAAGCGAGAGATGAAGCGAGTTGGAATCAAACATTGGAAATCTTACGTCGCCTATCCTCAAGGAAATGGCCAAGGCGAGGCAAAGCAAATAAACTTGTTCTATCTTCGCTCAAGACGGGACTCGTAGGTCGACGTAACAATTGGTTGGACGAACTCCCCGCTTGCTCTTTGGGCGGTCAGTACAACCACTCGGGGCCTACTGGGAAACCCCTTTGCTCTCACATATGGGTCGAGAGGCCATGGCACTGTGAGCTCAGATTCCCCACTGCTAGAGTGACTTTCTTCAATCAAGAGCAAAATGATACCAATAGATTGATCGACCTGGATCTAGTCGACGAGAAACGAGAAACAGCCTACCTCCGAATGGTCAACTACAAGCAGCGAACTAAAAGTTATCACGACAAGAAGGTCAAGGCAAGGTCTTTCCAAGTTGGAGATTATGTGTTGAGAAAGATTGAGGCAACGGGTAGAAGGACCCAGCAGAACAAGCTATCTCCTAACTGGGAAGGTCCCTATGTAGTCACTCGAGTCGTCAAGGAAGGAACCTACATGATAGCTCATCCTGGAGGTGACGAGTTGAAACATCCTTGGCATGCTACTCACCTCATCAAATACTACTTTCTAAATTTGTAACATCAACCCCATAATTTACATATTTTTGTAATTTAACCTCTGCAAAAAAAGACAAAAGGAAATATCAGAAACTCAACCCTAGAGAAAATTATTTGCTTGGTAAGGATGATGTTTAAGGAAACATAGAGATAAAAGACTTATGAAAAAATAAATTGTATTTCAAAACCAAATATGAAGCTGGAATAGCTCAGTTGGTTAGAGCGTGTGGCTGTTAACCACAAGGTCGGAGGTTCGACCCCTCCTTCTAGAAATGAAATTTAAATACAAACTCATGAACAGTATACATGATGATTAATTGAAGAAAATTAAAAGATGAATACCATTAAAATCACCTTAGTATCTCAAAATTCATTAAAATAGAGTAGCAAATAATCACAAACTACAAATGAATATTGCATTCTTAACTCGTGCATAAACTCAATAGTAAATAAAAATTCAAATGTCAGATTGAAGTATCAAACTTATAATGTGGAAGAATATAAGAGTGCAACATGTCATTGAAAACGGTATGAACAACCACCCAAATTCAAAATTAGAAAATATCCTCTTAAAAAAAACTTAAGTAATTATCAGTGACCGATTAGTACGTCAGATTACATCATTGTACACCTGAATAGACAAACCCTCCATCACATTCTTGCAATTACAATAATCTCTCAATGTCAGAAAAATGAATGTAACCCCCCGACTTTGCTCTCCATTATAGATACTAATTAGACCAAGTGACTACTTAATTGATTTAAACCAAGTTGATTCTTTGTAACGGATAAAGGAGTCAATAGCCCATCAATTACTCTTGTCGGTGGTGAATGGTTGTTCTAAGTAGTTTGTCTTTCGAAGAAGAGACACCATGACTAAGAGACGATAGATAGGATGAAACTAATAAACATCAGTAAATACATTAAAGAATGCTAAAAATAGAAGACAAAAAGTTATGCTTCTCTTGATGAACCAGAGAACTATCATGGAACAAAAATAGAGAACAATTTTAAGGGTGAAGGCCAAAGTGGATTTAATCTTACTCACTCCGTCCCAAAATAAATGTTTAAAAATATTCAAATTTATTTCGTCCTCAGCCTATAGTCATTTTTTTGTTTTGGTCTTGAATGTATTTTTTTTTTGTTTACCCCCTTAACCTACTATTTTTTTGTGATGTCGTTATTCCGTCAGTTGACTATCCATTTGACCATTAAAATTTTATAAAATAGGCTGAGATGAAAGTATTAAGGGTTAAAGTGTACAAAATATGACTTCATGTGGTCCATTGAGCTATTATCTCATTTTTATCTTATTTTTTCTCTCTCTCCAAGAAAACACACACACACACACACAAATGGATATTGCATTCTTAACTCGTGCATCAACTCGATAGTAAATAAAAATTCAAATGTCAGATTGAAGTATCAAACTTATAATGTGGACGAATATAAGAGTGCACCATGTCATTGGAAACAGTATGAACAACCACCCAAATTCAAAATTTAAGTAGAAAATATCCTCCTAAAAAAAAACTTAAGTAATCATCAGTGACTAATTGGTACGTCAGATTACATCATTGTACACCTGAATAGACAAACCCCAATCACATTCACTAACATACAATATTTGTAATTACAATAATCTCTCAATGTCAGAAAAATGAATGTAACCCTCCAACTTTGCTCTCCATTATAGATATTAATTAGGCCAATACCTCCAATTTTGCTCTCCATTATAGATATTAAGCAGACTAATTGACTGACTTAATTGATTTAAACAGATTTGATTCCTTGTAACGGATAAAGGAGTCAATAGCCCATCAATTACTCTTGTCGGTGGTGGATGGTTGTTCTAAGTAGTTTGTCTTTCGAAGAAAAGACACCATGATTAAGAGATGATAGATAGGATGAAACTAATAAACATCATTAAATACATTAAAGAATGCTAAAAATAGAGGACAAAAAGATATGCTTCTCTTGATGATCCAGAGAACTATCATGGAACAAAAATAGAGAACAGTTTAAAGGTTGAAGGCCAGAGTGGATTTAATCTTACTCACTCCGTTCCAAAATAAATGTTTAAAAATATTCAAATTTATTTCGTCCCCAACCTATAGTCATTTTTTTGTTTTGGTCTTGACTGTATTTTTTTTGTTAACCCCTTTAACCTACTATTTTTCTGTGATGTCGTTATTCCGTCAGTTGACCATTCATTTGACTGTTAAAATTTTATAAAATATGCTGAGGTGGAAGTATTAAGGGTTAAAGTGTACAAACAATCAGACCACTTGCTTGTTTTCTTTCCATTTACATTTGAATTGAAAATCTTGGTACACGTCAATTTTCAAATAATAGTTATGTATACTATTACTACATTATTATACTCCCGTACCGTCTCACGTGAATGAAAAATTTTAGTCAAATTAATGTAACTTTGATCAATAATTTAAATAAAAAATAGTGATTCTAATAAAAATTAATTTTTTTTATTATTATAACACAATTAATAATATTTTCAATAATGATTTTTAGATTTTTATAAGAATTTTTATTTTCTATTTAAACTAATAGTTAAAACTATTGCAATTTGACTAAAAGTCTCGTGATGGAGGGAGTATGTATTGAAATAGAAATCGTCAATCTACAGCCGTAGGATTAAACAAATTGAAAAGAAATCCAACGATTGAAAATAAAAAAAAAGTTAAAACTAATGTTGGAGGTGAGAATCAATCCTTGCCACTCTTTGTCTTTTCTAAAATTAAACCCTGGTCACTCTTCGTGTGCCGGTTGAAACCCACCTTTATTGTAATATAGATTGATAGAACACCTTCATCTTTATTTAATAGTACTTTCTTTGACCCATAATAAAATGTATCTTGTTAATTATTTTGATAAATTTGTTTAAACTTTGACAAAAAATGAAAAAAAATTTAATTATGATACTTTATTAAAATATTATTAATATCAATAGTTTAATATAAATAAAATTACATTTTAATGCTAGATCAAATATAATTTATATGAAATATTAAAATATTTCAACAAAAGAAAGTATCATTTAATATATAAATAAAATAGTGGATGGATGGATTTGAACTCATTTCATTTTTAGCTCTTTCTTTCCCCCTCTTAATTGCTTAAGCTACTCATTTTCAACTTAAAATTAATAGTCTTTTTTAAGACAATCTTAATTAATTAAGTGATTGCAATTTACCTTACCAAACATGCTTAACTTTTTAATATCTTAAAGTGTTCCAAATAAGAGCTTAATTTGGTTACCAAACAAGCCCTTGTTTTGTCTCTTAAAACTCCAATGTAATAAATTTTTGTTTTATAATTGTCTTTTATATAAAAAGCTTTGTTCAAAACCTTTTTAACTAAATTTCTTTCACGGTTTATTTTACTATCATAAATTAAATATTTATAAAGTGAATAATAATAATTTTTATCTTCTTTTCCAAGGTGAATACTTCAAATTCAATTGAATTGTCCTTTTAGAATAAAAATAAATGAATATCAAACTTTTGATTTAGGGATATTTTGAAAATATTTATTTTAGCAAATATCCATAAATACACTTGCTATTCCAAATTTTCAATTTCGCAATTATATAATGAATAGTAAAATAACAAAGTAGTAAAATAAATAATTTAAGGAAAATATTTTAAAATAACAATTCCTATTTTAATAATCACTGAAGTTCCTCACATCATGAAATATGTGTATAAAAAAAGCTTCCAACATTTATAATATTCATAATGTTGGTTAAATAATTATAACCCATGTAGGCTTTCATTAGTTTTAACTTTTTATTATAAATTATTTACAGTGAAAATTATTTTGGACTCATAATATTATATTATAATTATATAACATCATTTAAACAAAATAAGTCAATATGACAAAATTTTGCTCAGACTATTCAACGCATGGGTACAATACTAGTTTACTACCTAACAAAAAATATTATTATCGTTTCTAACCTTATTTTTTTTCTCGTTTTCACCCTAAACATTATTTCCTTCGATATCATCTCAGGTAAAAGATAACGGATAAGTGTAATGGTTATTTAGGTAATCATACTACGCGTCGCCTCTACACGTCTCCACTCGTCGATGCTACCACCGCCTTGGCCGCCAGACGTCACCTCTTGTACCACCATCATGCACAGTCTCGTACAATATAAAGGAAAAATGATCGAAAGAGAAACGTTAGAATGGTGATGATTGTAGGGAGACGACAGTGGGATAGTATCTGGATGGTGATGGATGCAGTGAATGTGGTATGTGTGGGTTGGTGGTGGTGGATGAGGCATGTAGGTAGTAATGGTCATAATGATTTTAAAAATTAAATTTTCTATGGGTTAGGTATAAGACAATATTAAAAACAAAATGTTTAGGTGGCATTTGGTTCGGTGGAAAAAAAGTGAAGGAATGGAATTGTCAATGGAATTGAATTCCTTAAGGAATTGGAATGGAAAAAAACTGGTCAACCCCCTCCGTTTGGTTGGCACGGAATGGAATGGAATGGAATTGTCATTCAATTCCTTGGCAAATCATGTTTGATTTGAAAATACAAATTATAGGAATGGAATGAAAGCATATAAAATGACCAATTTACCCTTTTAAAAAAAATTGAGAGGGGGGTGGGGGGGTAGGTAGGGGGTATGCAAAATGAGTAAATTTTTTTTTTCCGTGGGGTGGGGGGGGGGGGGGTGGGATAGGGTTTGGATGGGGGAGGGTAGGCGAAAAAAAAAAAAAACATTTGTGGGGGTGGGGGGGAGGGGGTAGGGTGGGGGAGGGAGGCGAGAAAAAAATAATAAAAAAAAAAAAATTCGTGGGGGGTGGGGGTAGGGGTTTGGATGGGGAGGGTAGGCGGAAAAAAATAAAAAAAAAAAATTGTGGGGGTGGGGGTAGGGTGGGGGAGGGTAGGCGGAAAAAAAAAATAAAAAAAATCGTGGGGGTGGGGGGGTGGGGGTGGGGTGGGCCATAGGGGCTGGGTGGGGCTGGGCAGGGGGTAGGGGTGGGTAGGGTTTGGGGGTATTTTGGTCAAAAAAATATTTTTTTTCCATTGCCAAAGGAATTCAACTGTAACGACCCTAACCCTAGGCACAATTTTAATATAACATTATATACTTTTAATATTAATATCAACCTTATGTGTTTATTTTATATCTTTAAATTTCTTATATTAGAATAAAATGATAAAGAAATAAATAATGTTCTAGGGGAAAAATAATAATTAGAAATAAATAAAGTATTAGAATGGAGTGGTAATAAAATGGACAAATAAAATGTTGTTGGTTGGGAAAATTATTTTAAATTGGGGAAAGATTTGTTGTAGGGAATTTTTGAGTGGGGGACAAAATCCCCCAAAACCCTCCCTCCAAGGACCGCCCCCCCCCCTCTTTTCCTTACCACATTTATACTCCTCTCCTCCTTCTTCATCTTCTTCATTCTTCCTTCTTCCATTTTTCCATGGAAGCTCCATCTTCAACTCTCTCCTTCCAAAAATGGTAGTTAATGCAATTCTTCTTCAATCGACGATCCGGGTGTACTTTTGGGTTCATGGAGTCGAGAGGAACACATTGAGCTAAGAAGATCTTTGATCCACTTCATAATTGCTAAGTGAGTTGTTATGACCTTCCCTTCTTTAAATGTTCATGAATATTTAATGTTGTTATTGTTGTTCTAATGGCTATTTGATGCTTTGGGGAAGCCTTCTTGGATTTGAGGAAAATGTTAGTGTTATAGAAAGTGGTGTTGTTCTTGGAAGTGTTAAAGAGTAGAAGTAAATGGGTTGGATTTGGATTAAATGGAAATCTTGAAAATTTGTAGTATATTGGATGGAAATCTAAGTGAGAATGATTTAGAATTAGGAAATGATACTTTGGGATTAAATGAGTTAAAATGAATTTAATAAAGTTAGAATTTCCTTTAAGTTCACAAATTAAAGCTCACTTGGTTGAAAAGTTGGTTTCTTGAGAATCATGTGATAAATGACTTAGAATTATAACACATTTGGGTTTAAAATGATTTATTATGTGAAAAAAAAAAAATGAAGTTAGTAAGCTTTCTAGGTTTACACAAAATAAAGGAAACTTGGTTGGGAACAAATGGGTGTAAGTGATGAAGGATTTCTGCTTCTATGTTGATTACGGGCTCGGGTCACGAGTCGTGCCAGTGGCACGAGTCGTGCTGAGGTGTGGGACGAGTCGTGACTAGGGTTATAAGGAAGTTGTGCCTTGTAAGGGACGACGGATTCGAGGAAGGTGCGATGGGCACGAGTCGTGCCACGGGGACGAGTCGTGCCACGGCACAGTGTTTCGCATCAAATTTAGAGCTGTTTAAACCTAACCAAACTCGAACCGAAATAGAATCTCTTTAACCTAGATTAAAGTAGAATACTTTGGCTACACATTAATATCCTAAGTGATCAAAATGAAATTGGGGAAGTACTTTAAATGTTACTTGGAAAATGCTAGTTAACCTGGTTTGGTAACTTAACAGAAATGAATTCAACTTGGTAGAGTTAACTGGGATCCTTATAGAGATCATATATTATTGTATAATGACTAAGTAAGATAGGTTGATGATATCTCATTATCTTACTGGAGTATTTATTCATGGATTGTATTATGCTTAGCGTGTTACATAAATCTTTGCACTACGATTATTGGTTGAACATGAGTATATTTTACCATGTGACTATATTGCTTATTTATGCATAGTGTGTTAAAGAAACGTTGCACTATGATGTTGGTTGGGCATGAGTATATTTTACCATGTTGCTATGTTGTTTATCCCCTTTGTGGATTTATTCAAGTATCTATTATGTGCTTGATTTTGTGTGAGTCAGCTGACATTTGGGGGTATAACATAATACGATCAATTATGGAAGTGTGACCTAATGTGATCGGATTATGTTATACCTGTGACCGTCCCCTTCTGTGGCCACAGTTTGGGGTATAGCATCTGTAGTGAGCCAAAAGCCTTACGAGTTGCTCTTGTCTTATTTGGTTCCACTGAAAAACGGGTCTTATAAGACGTGAGTATTGCTTAAGCGGCTCATTTGTAAGATTGGAGTATTATTATACCCAATGTTGTACGACTCTTGTTCGAGACGGGAAAAGGTAAACCAAGGTAATGTAAGGTGTTTACGGACTTTTCCAACGTGTTATGTGCAACTTGTTATGTGTTGCATCTTATATGGCATATTCTTTGCATTCATAATAGCTTCTTTGAGATTTATTCTCACCCCTCTCCCTTTCTTGTTTTAGATTAGAGACAGGTGGACCAGGCCAAGTAAGGGCGGTGAGGAGTTTGGAGGTTATATTTTGGGAATTGTTGGGTTTGATTAGATTGGTATAGGAAGTGTACTTTAGTATAAATCATTTACGGGAATTGTATTATTAAATCTTCATTTATTGTTACAACCGATGTCTTTTTGTAACTAAACAGTTTCGTACTTTCTAAGTTAGTCAACTATTTCTCCATTGTGAAAAGGTGTAGACTTATTTTGAAAATGGTTATGTTATGTTTGGAAGTTAAATAAAAGGTTTTAAAATAGAATTGAAATTTGGGTTAGTTTGAGGACGCTCCAGCTCGGGATACGTGTAGGTTCGGGTCGGGGTCCTCAGCGGTTAATATCGAGCTCGGTTAGAATTCTCGGGGTAGAGTCTAGGCGAGTGAGAGTGTGTGGTAACTTACGTCGAGAGTATTATGCGGGAATTTGTTCAAAGACGAGAAAATGATATTGACCAACAGGAATCAAGGAAGGGTGAGTTATGGAAAGATAGATTTCCCCACCATCATTTGAGGTATTTTACTGTCTCGGGAATTAGGGTTCATACTTTTATAAATCCTCGTGCATTCGTTCTCATGTGGCATTACATTTCATCTTTATGTGCATAATTGGCCTAAAAGTTGTTTTATGTCTTTGGAGGTTCTACTCTATGGGGTCGTACCTCGAATCATCCTTAATTATCTTAGTAGTTGTGATTAAGTGGGCATGTATTGCCGGTGGATTTGGTCGAGTTACCAATCCGTGAATCATCGTTATATTAACCTGAATTATTTGAGTAGTTGTTGTGTTTGAGGAGGACTGTCGCAAGAAGCGAGTCTCCTTATCTACGCTTGATTTACCTCTGAGTGTAATTGAGTCGGATAAATTATTAATTGATATTATGTCACATATGCGTAAATGTCGAAAGTCTGACCTAAGGAATGTGAAGGTTATTTGGGTTGTGCGATATGTTTGATTTAAAATACACTTAAAGTTATCTCATGTACAGTGGTAAATGAATTTGCGAACTCTTAGTTGAGGTTAGGCATATGACCTAATTAAGAGTAGTTTATAGTTGTATAACGTGCGTGAGTATTTATACATTGGTGTCACGTGGTAGAGACTAGGTATATGAGACTAGTATTGGAAGTGATAGTCTAAGTGAGATTATATGAGTTATAAAATATCGCGAGTACGAGACCTTATAGAACTAATATAACTTTGCCTTATGTGTTATTAGTGGACTAAGTGGTGTTTTCTACGTGAGTTTCAAAATGGGTTTCCATCAGGTATCATACCAGGATATTGAGATTTTGAGTTGCTATAAGGTACTAATTTGGTATTCGGATTCCTAGATAGAGGACACTAATTGGGATGATGGACTTGATGATTCATCTTGAGAAAGTATTTGATAAAGCAGATAATTAGCTTAGCGACTCTCCGTAAGGTAAATTAGTACCATATTGAGGAAAGATGATACTTGGTGGTTAATCAAAGGGTTATAGAGATCTTAAATAGGTAACTGTGAAGAATAAGTATTCGTTAGCACTTGTTGACGATTTGTATGAATGATTTTAGAAACTAGTAGGATACTCAATGGTTATTAGTTGAATTTTCGGAGTGTTACAATTTCAGTGGAAAATTGCTTTAAGGATATACTTAAGACAACATTTATATTTAGTATGACCGTTTTGATTTATGGATTGTGTACTAGTTATGGAGAGGTAAATAGGGTAAATGTGAAGAAGTATAATAGATATAGTTATTGGTGACTTATAGGGTCAACTTCAGAAATTGGTAAGATAGGTATATGGTTCGTTTTGGGAATTGATTATCATTAGTTGAGAAAATGAGGATGAATCTTATTGGGAGACGAGGATACTTTAGGATGGTTATATACTATAGTTCGACTTAGTTACGTGAATCATATGGGGGATTTGTGTGATGCTTGAAAGATATTGACGTTGTACGGATTTTAAGTTGTTGATGGTTATGGAGAGTTAAGTTAGATTATACCGTAATGTTTAATTGAAATTTGGGAATGATTGATCTATGCGAATTCCGATTATATTTTCTGATTTAGAAATTATGGTATTTGATCGGGAACTAGATGTTTACAATATGTTGTTGTTAAGTACAATACCAATATCAAAGGTGGTGAATAGATGACTCAAATTAAATAAAAGTGTTGAACTTTCAACTAGAGGAATTATTGAATTGAGGATGATTTACCTGGTTATAATCTTAATGATTGTTTTAGTGTTATTTATCGGGGATAGTAATAGTATTGCGAGATTGTGTTTCTTATAGAGAAATTAACTAAGTCTAAATAGTATGAGTGGTGGCTACACTATAAATAGAGGTCAACCAAGAATATTTTGTTAAAATTGTTTTAAAGGTGTTTTAAAACTTTGGAATTCATATTGGACCTCTGTGTAAGTATTTGTGCCCTTCGGGGATAATTTGATTTAATAAGGCCAATAAACCGTTTTCGTGAGCATAAAAAAAAAAAATCTGTGAGTAATTTAATTATCTACTACTGGTATGGGACGGTTGTAGATACTTAAATCACTCGAGTTATTTTTGGTAGCTTATCAATCTTTTGAAAATTTCTTAAAAGTGTGAGTGGTTTAGTTAATTAAAAACTGGTATGGGACAGTTTTAAATAAATAAACCATTCGAGTCTCATTTGATCTCATTTTATCTATCCTTGGAATTTTGAAAGATGTTGTAAATTTTCGAAAGATTGGTTATTTTAAAGTTATAGTTCGTACAGAAGCAAGTAGAAAAGCAACCTAGTTCCCCTATAGTGATTTATTGTATTAGAAGTTTTGATCCGAGAAATAATTGATAAATTGTGGAATTATTAATGTGGAAGTCGCAGTAGACTTGGTTTTGTATTAGAGTTGGATCGGCTCCGTTGTGGGCGGCCAACCATTTGATTTGAATATTGATTTATCACTAGGCCTGAACATAATTGGAACATTGAATGGTGATAATAGAATGTTGACGTTAGAAGGTTTATTAAAATATTTAGAGTTCTAGGTTGAACTTGAGAGTATTATCTATAGATATTGTGATTGAGTTACATTGAAAGCAAAGAAGGGTATGTTGGTCTGTTATAGAAAGTTGAATTGTATTTTCTACTCGTTAGATATATAGCTTGATGAGATGTTATTATTACAGTCCTCACATATGTTAGGGGATAGTTTGATTGTATAAACCCTATAGTATTAAATGGATTGGATAGACATCGTTCGGGAAGGTCCTTTTGGGAAGGTAGGAATACTATTAAGTTTAACCTTGTAAAAAGTTGAGGAATCATTACTTGTGGTTGATGATATGCTACGGGCATGAACAATGGATGTTAGTAGTCAATAGGACGTATGGTTACCGTGGTTGAGCACGTATAATAGTAGTTATCATTCTAACATTGAGATAAAACCGTATGAGGCATAGTTTGGGAAGAAAATATCGATCTCTAATTTGTTGGGGTGAGTTTGGAGAGGCAAGGCCTAAGGTAAATTGGCGCCAAAGTTCGTTAATCCATTTGAAGCTTTAGAAAAGGTTGGTGATTTGAATTATAGACTGGCTTGGAGCAGCTTATAGAGTATTCAAGGTTTTAAATGCAATATTTAATGAATTTGGTTATATGAGTTGTAATACTTTTATTTATGTATATTTTATTGAGGTCGTGAAAATTCGGGTTAGTAATATTGTAAGGTATTCTTGGAAAATTAAGTTGTAATATCGTATCATTAATGGAATTAGAATCTTGGGGAAGAATCACAACATTGAAGGGACTGTTTGGGAATTGAAGTCTAAAGTATACATGTAATCAAGGCGGGTTGATCTAGTAGGTAAGTGACAGTCAAATTCGAGACGAATTTTCTTTAAGGGGGAGTGAGTGTAACGACCCTAACCCTAGGCACAATTTTAATATAACATTATATACTTTTAATATTAATATCAACCTTATGTGTTTATTTTATATCTTTAAATTTCTTATATTAGAATAAAATGATAAAGAAATAAATAATGTTCTAGGGGAAAAATAATAATTAGAAATAAATAAAGTATTAGAATGGAGTGGTAATAAAATGGACAAATAAAATGTTGTTGGTTGGGAAAATTATTTTAAATTGGGGAAAGATTTGTTGTAGGGAATTTTTGAGTGGGGGACAAAATCCCCCAAAACCCTCCCTCCAAGGACCGCCCCCCCCCTCTTTTCCTTACCACATTTATACTCCTCTCCTCCTTCTTCATCTTCTTCATTCTTCCTTCTTCCATTTTTCCATGGAAGCTCCATCTTCAACTCTCTCCTTCCAAAAATGGTAGTTAATGCAATTCTTCTTCAATCGACGATCCGGGTGTACTTTTGGGTTCGTGGAGTCGAGAGGAACACATTGAGCTAAGAAGATCTTTGATCCACTTCATAATTGCTAAGTGAGTTGTTATGACCTTCCCTTCTTTAAATGTTCATGAATATTTAATGTTGTTATTGTTGTTCTAATGGCTATTTGATGCTTTGGGGAAGCCTTCTTGGATTTGAGGAAAATGTTAGTGTTATAGAAAGTGGTGTTGTTCTTGGAAGTGTTAAAGAGTAGAAGTAAATGGGTTGGATTTGGATTAAATGGAAATCTTGAAAATTTGTAGTATATTGGATGGAAATCTAAGTGAGAATGATTTAGAATTAGGAAATGATACTTTGGGATTAAATGAGTTAAAATGAATTTAATAAAGTTAGAATTTCCTTTAAGTTCACAAATTAAAGCTCACTTGGTTGAAAAGTTGGTTTCTTGAGAATCATGTGATAAATGACTTAGAATTATAACACATTTGGGTTTAAAATGATTTATTATGTGAAAAAAAAAAAAATGAAGTTAGTAAGCTTTCTAGGTTTACACAAAATAAAGGAAACTTGGTTGGGAACAAATGGGTGTAAGTGATGAAGGATTTCTGCTTCTATGTTGATTCTGGGCTCAGGTCACGAGTCGTGCCCTGTGGCACGAGTCGTGCCTGAGGTGTGGGACGAGTCGTGACTAGGGTTATAAGGAAGTCGTGCCTTGTAAGGGACGACAGATTCTGAGGAAGGTGCAATGGGCACGAGTCGTGCCCTGGGGGCAGTCGTGCCACGGCACGGGTGTTTCGCATCAAATTTAGAGCTGTTTAAACCTAACCAAACTCGAACCGAAATAGAATCTCTTTAACCTAGATTAAAGTAGAATACTTTGGCTACACATTAATATCCTAAGTGATCAAAATGAAATTGGGGAAGTACTTTAAATGTTACTTGGAAAATGCTAGTTAACCTGGTTTGGTAACTTAACAGAAATGAATTCAACTTGGTAGAGTTAACTGGGATCCTTATAGAGATCATATATTATTGTATAATGACTAAGTAAGATAGGTTGATGATATCTCATTATCTTACTGGAGTATTTATTCATGGATTGTATTATGCTTAGCGTGTTACATAAATGCCGCACTACGATTATTGGTTGAACATGAGTATATTTTACCATGTGACTATATTGCTTATTTATGCATAGTGTGTTAAAGAACGTTGCATTTATGATGTTGGTTAGGCATGAGTATATTTTACCATGTTGCTATGTTGTTTATCCCCTTTGTGGATTTATTCAAGTATCTATTATGTGCTTGATTTTGTGTGAGTCAGCTGACATTTGGGGGTATAACATAATACGATCAATTATGGAAGTGTGACCTAATGTGATCGGATTATGTTATACCTGTGACCGTCCCTTCGTGGCCACGGTTTGGGTATAGCATCTGTAGTGAGCCAAAAGCCTTACAGAGAGTTGCTCTTTGCCTTATTTGGTTCCACTGAAAAACGGGTCTTATAAGACGTGAGTATTGCTTAAGCGGCTCACTGTAAGATTGGAGTATTATTATACCCAATGTTGTACGACTAACATTCGAGACGGGAAAAGGTAAACCAAGGTAATGTAAGGTGTTTTACTTTTCCAACGTGTTATGTGTTGCATCTTATATGGCATATTCTTGCATTCATAATAGCTTGCTTTGAGATTTATTCTCACCCTCTCCCTTTGTTTTAGATTCCGAGGCAATTGGACCGGCCAAGTAAGGGCGGTGAGGAGTTTGGAGGTTATATTTTGGGAATTGTTGGGTTTGATTAGATTGGTATAGGAAGTGTACTTTAGTATAAATCATTTACGGGAATTGTATTATTAAATCTTCATTTATTGTTACAACCGATGTCTTTTTGTAACTAAACAGTTTCGTACTTTCTAAGTTAGTCAACTATTTCTCCATTGTGAAAAGGTGTAGACTTATTTTGAAAATGGTTATGTTATGTTTGGAAGTTAAATAAAAGGTTTTAAAATAGAATTGAAATTTGGGTTAGTTTGAGGACGCTCCAGCTCGGGATACGTGTAGGTTCCGGGTCGGGGTCCTCACATCAACATTCCATCAATTTTATGAAGGAATGATAAATTCCTTTATTTGAAGGAATTCAACATTCCAATGGAAAGAAAACTTTAAAAAGATTGAACCAAACATGGGAATGTAATTGGTCAAAGGGAATTTACCATTTTTTCCCCCACTTTCCTATGAACCAAACGCCCCCTTAGGAATAAAGATAGGGAAAAAAAATCCTTAACCATTGGCGGGAGCTTTGAACAATTGACGTGATTGAGATAATGAATCTTACTTTTCCCAAACAAAACAAATTCACTTGTCTAGTAGATTAGTAAGATAATGCATGTGTTATTGAGTATTTAGGGCCCGTTTGATTTAGCTTATTGATATGTGCTGATGACTTATTACTTATGACTGATAACTGATAACTGATGAGCTGATGAATGATGCTGTTTGATTTAATTTTTTTGAAGTTCTGATGAGCTGTCATAAGTATGTGTGACTGTTTGATTAATAAGCTGAAAAAGTGCTGAATGAATTATAAAGACTAAAATAATAATAATAATAATTATCATTATTATTATTATTTTATTATTATTATTATTATTATTATTATTATTATTAGTTTTTAATTTATTATTATTATTATTATTTTATTATTATTATTATTATTTATTATTATTATTTATTATTATTATTATTATTATTATTATTATTTTATTATTATTATATTTTTATTTTTTATTTTTATTTTTATTTTTATTTTTTATTTTTATTTATTTTATTTTTATTGTATTATTATTATTATTATTTTATTATTATTATTATTATTATATAATAATAATTATTATTATTATTAATTTTTTTTACTGTTCATACGCGTTTTTGGCTTAAGCAATTGGCTTGAGCACTTTCCCTACTGCTTATAGCTTATAAGGGATTTTTGCTTTAATTGACTTGTACATGACTTATGACTTATTTTACAAAAAATGAAATCAAACATTACTAAAATGACTTACGAAAAGTAATAAGTCATAAACACTTCAAAATAAGTGATATCAAACGGGCCCTTAGTTTACGTGTTATTGAGTTCAAGTACACGTGTGTTTTAGTGACTATACACGTGTCATTAAGTGCCCATTAATGTGTTATTGACTTATTGCGTTCCAGCGTGTGTGTTTAAACCCCATATATTTTAACTAACACGGCAATGAATCAAACGATCCTTAACCATTGACGGATCCATGAATCATAGTTAGTGGGCATCAAAAAATATTATTCTATATGTTTCATTATATTTGGCCACAAGACAAAATCATATAGTTTAAGAAATCTTAATAAATGTCTTGTTTAATTTTTACATTTAAGTTGTACTCTTCGTTAATTTTGGTATGAGAATACGTGCATGTCTAATTGATTAGTTAAATGTAAAACATAAATAAGTGTATAATAGGAAAATAAGAAATAATTTTGCATCGAGTTTATAAGAGACCAAACAAAATAAGATAAACAATATTAAAAGTATCCAATGTCTCAAAATTTCCAATATCTCAAAATTTATGAAAATAGAATAGCAAACAATCACAAACTATAAATTGATATTGCCTAAGTTTATTCTTAACTCTTGCATCAACTTGAAAGTATATGAAAATTCAAATGTTAGATTGAAGTATCAAACTGAAAATGTGAAAGAATCTAAATGTGCACAAATAATAACAAATAGAGTAGCAAATAATCACAAACTACAAACATATATTGCCTAAGTTTATCCTTAACTCTTACATCAACTTAAAAGTAAATAAAAATTCAAACGTTAGATTGAAGTATCAAACTAAAAATGTGAAAGAATCTAAAAGTGCACAAATAACAACAAATGATCAAATTTATGGTATTTATCATAAGGGATGAAAATTGGTTCACCATTTTTGAAGTTGCAAATATGGATTTCTCCATAAGTCGTTCACACATCACTCTCCAATTTCACATACATATCAATCTTGGACTTTAACATAACTCAAGTATGATTGAAACAAAATTGTGCCAGAAATAAAGTACTATAAGCAATCACAAAATTACATCAAAAGCTCATATCCTCACCATTCCCTTTCCACGAGGCTTTCTCCACTTCGCTCCCGTTACAAATAACAAAATCATGCAAGTAAAGGAATCATCCCATATATCTTCATACATTAACTGTGGTGGAGTCATTTGTGAATCAATTGGAGCTTCAGTATCTTGCAAATCTTCGGTCGAACGCGAGAAAACCTATTTAAAACATGCATTAGATCAATATATACACATATATATAGTTATATATAAATGTGTCATGTTATCGATATTAGGTCCCGCCTTTTAGTTAGTTAGTTATCCATCCCATTATAAATCTCTTAACTTCATTTTTTTTAGTTAATTTAATTGAAATTTAACAAAAAAGTTACTAAAATTCATTTATTTATAAAATTTTAAATATTATTACTAATACAACAATATATTAAATTTTATAAAAATTATTTAATATGAAACAGCTAAAATATACTGATATCACGAAAAATACAAAAAGATTGTGATTGATAGATTCAGGGATAATTTTAACCGGTTAATGATAGTCGTTATATTAAAGCATTGATAATTAATCTTACGGTTAGAATTGAAGAAGAAAATAAATTATCAAATGTCAGCCTTTGGATCGTAGCGATTATGGATCGATATCAATCGCTCTTTATGTAAAGTCAATAGGCGGTTATGAACTGAGGTGTTGTGAGTGGGTAGGAGAGAGAAAATGAGATAGAAAATAGCAAGACGATAGTCGTTATGAGTATTACAAATGAGTCACATTAATAGATAAATATTATATACTTTCGTTCATAGAAAATGAGACTTATCAATAAGACGCTCTAGATGACAAAGTGGGTAAAATTATTCGGAATAGAAGTAGAGGAAGTATTGCGTTAAATTAAGGTCAAAATATGCATTTTGGCTAACGGAAGTTAGTCATGAAACTAACTCCGGGTAATATGTCATGTGAAATGATCAAATTGTCCCTTAACAAAAGATGTCCATGATATACGACTTGGAAATATAACATCACTTTTTTATTTGCAACAAAATATAAAAACAAATACTCCATCCGTCTCGAAAAATTTAGATCACTTTGATTTTAATAGTCAACTCAATCGAATTTTGACCGTAATTTTATGAAAATTTAGATATTTTTGTGCAATTATAAAAATTGTTATTGTTTCACCATTAAAAATACTATCAATAATAATTTTTAGAATTTCATGGAAATATCTATATTCTTCTATAAAATTATTCATATTTTTTTTATAAAAATATGTCAAAATTTGATTGAGTTGATTATGCGAAATAAAGAGAGCGATCGAATCTACACACTTTTATTTGAAAAAAGTATATTACAAAAGTAATCAAAATCAATGTCAGTTAAATTGTAAATTGAGAGAAAGTCGGACATTCGGTACACACAACCAGACCACTTGCTTGTTTTCTTTCCATTTACATTTGAATTGAAAATCTTGACACACGTCAATTTCCAAATAATAGTTATGTATACTATTACTTCATTATTATACTCCCGTACCGTCCCACGTGAATGAAAATTTTTAGTCAAATTAATGTAACTTTGATCAATAATTTAAATAAAAATTAGTGATTCTAATAAAAATTTAATTTTTTTATTTTAACACAATTAATAATATTTTCAATAATGATTTTTAGATTTTTATAATAATTATTATTTTCTATTTAAATTAATAGTTAAATTATTGCAATTTGACTAAAAGTCTCGTGATGGAAGGAGTATGTATTGAAATAGAAACCGCCAATCTACAATCGTATGATTAAACAAATTGAAAAGAAATTCAACGATTGAAAATTAAAAAAGTTAAAATTGATGTTGGAAGTGAGAATCAATCTTGGCCACTCTTTGTCTTTTTTGAAATTAAATTCTTGCCATTATTTGTGTGGTAGTTATTCTCCACACCTATTGAAATATAGATATTATTTTAATTTTAAAACATGATATTTATTTTTAGATCTTAGTGTGCACACTTAATAATCATTCGAGGGGTATTATTAATAAGTCATAACGAAAATCATTTAGAGTTGGTCTTATAAAAACGCGTTTTTTTTAAGCTTAAGAAAAAATTATTTTTACACTGACACTTAATAATACATTCACTAACACTCTTCACAGTGACACTTTTTTATACTAATACTAACATTTTTTTACCCTACACTCACTGACACTTAATAATTCATGCATTGATACTCTTTACACTGCACTTTGTTATACTAACACTGACACTTTACACTAACACACTGACACTTTATTACAATAACACTTAATAATGCATGTATTGACAATCTTTACATTGACACTTTGTTACACTAACACTGACACTTTGTTACAGTACTAACACTGACAATTTTTTATACCAACACTGTCACTGTAACGACCCGAGCCCGAAGCCCGACCCGCTACGTAGGAACCACACACTGGCCCACTAAGCACCTCCTCAATTGGGTCAACCACAGCCCATCACAGGCCTCTAAACGTCTAATGGATGATTTGATGCTTAGTTGTAGTGTATGGGCCTTCTATATATCACACTAAATTCCCACATATTTTCGATGTGGGATGGGGGATATCACAATCTCCCCCACTCAAACTCTTGCCGTCCCTGGCAAGGTCTATCAATACCCAGATCGTACCCCCGGGCTAGCTCGCAAGCCTTAAGGCCGGGGTTCTGCTCTGATACCATTTGTAACGACCCGAGCCCGTAGCCTGACCCGCTACGCAGGCGCCACACACTGACCCACTAAGCACCTCCTCAATTGGGTCAATCACAGCCCATCACATGCCTCCAAAAGTCCAATGGATGATTTGATGCTTAGTTGTAGCGTATGAGCCTTCTATATATCACACTAAATTCCCACATATTTCCGATGTGGGATGGGGGATATCACATTCTCCCCCACTCAAACCCTTGCCGTCCTTGGCAAGGTCAATCAATACCCAGATCGTACCCCCGAGCTGTTGGGTTTCGAGGGTCCATGCGCAGCGGAATAATGCAAATAACTCGAATACCCAAAGCCCTAGAATCCGTTCTAGATGAGTAATTTAAGAAATATGAATTAGGGTTACCAACCTTGAATGCATTTGTCGTTGATATACGTAGTCTAACTCCAGATTGAAGAATTAGCAAGTCTTCAATATACGATCCTTGAATCACGAACAAATGATCTTGAGAAGCGAAGATCCTCTACGAGTATCCACGCGATGAACGAACCCTAGAACTCTTTCTAGGAGGATTGCTAGATCCCTTGATTGAAACCTTTTCAATCTATGATGAATTATGGAATTGATGAGATGTTTTTCAATTCACAATTGAAATATTCTCTCTATTTTGTCTCTCTCAAGGCTCAAAATCGGAACTGACTGCTAGGGTTGTTAAAGGAGAGTATTTATACTCTATAAATACTATGCCCTATTAAAAACCCTTGAGAAAAACGGTTTCAGCATTTAGGGTACATGGGCGGTCGCCCATAGGGACCTGGGCGGTCGCCCATGTGTCCAGTGCCTAATCCCTTCCTCCGAAAACCCATATGAGGCGGTGAGCTCACCCAGCACATCGGGGCATGGCGGTCGCTCATGTGTCCAGAGGTTTAATCCCTTATTCGAAAACCAACATGGGCGGTCGCCCATAATGACAAGGGCGGTCGCCCATCTAGACAGTCTCCAATGCCCAGTTTTCAAATAACATGGGCGGTCGCCCATAGCACCTTGGGCGATCGCCCAACACACCAGAAATCCATAATTCATTTTTTACAATTCGTTCGATGCGTGTGACCCCATAGGACTATATTATGTTGGCAATGAGTTCGATCACATCGATCCTCATAAGACATGAGCGGACTCTAGCAAGCCATCATGTCTACCCAAATAATATAATATCAAGTTCGTTTTTCCTACATAGTACATATCACAATCCCATTGTCACACGATGTTATATTGAACATGAGTCATGGTCCACGTCAACTCATATTGTTCAATGCTTTCTCGTTACCAAGTAAATTGATTAATCGAATGACATTAATCATATTAATTCATTCGGGCATGGCCATGCACTACATCAATCTTACTCACGAGTGGCCAAGCAAACATCTCTCTTTACGAGGGACAAGTTTCCATCTTGACTTATCATTCTTCCCAACAAGAATCATATCATGCCAATAATAGCCCTTATTGTTGTCAGGTTAAGCAAAGACAACGTTAAACTATATCAAACATGATATTCATCGAGTGGAAGACGATGATAATCTCGAGTCAAAGGATATCAATGATATGACTATATGAGATTTATCTATGACATATGACCATGACATAAATCTCATAATGGGTCAAGTCCAGTACCTTGTTCTCTAACAAGTACCCATGAATCTAATGTGCATCTCCATGCATATAATCATCACATGATTATCCATTAGACTTCATACTAGCGCTTCATAAGTACTAGGGACACGATTATTATAACTAAACATGCAAATACATATAATAATCAAATA
The DNA here is from genome assembly GCA_022495995.1 of Adenophora triphylla var. japonica. Classification (NCBI taxonomy): domain Eukaryota; kingdom Viridiplantae; phylum Streptophyta; class Magnoliopsida; order Asterales; family Campanulaceae; genus Adenophora; species Adenophora triphylla. The sequence continues at coordinate 244,990 of JAFEMH010002546.1, read as the reverse complement.
AACAATCTCATATATAAATGAACAATGACATTACATAAAGGTCTATCTCTATAGGCCTAGGGCACTAACACCTACAGTCTCCCACTTGCACTAGGCCCAGTCACTCATGTATCTTATACCCATGGACCTAACATGACCATCATGTTTAGCTTGTGGCAAAGGCTTGGTGAGAGGATCCGAAATATTGTCATCCGTTGGTACCTTGCATATCTTGACGTCCTCCCTTTCCACAGTTTCTCGATGAGGTGAAAGCGTCTCAAAATGTGTTTGGATCGGGCCGATGTGACCTTGGTTCTTTTGCTTGGGCAATAGCACCATTATTGTCACGAAACGACTCTACCGGGTTAGTGATACTCGGAACGACTTCTAAGTCACTAACGAACTTCTTGATCCAAACCGCCTCTTTAGCCGCATCCGATCTTTGCTATGTATTCGGCTTGTTGTAGAATCGGCAACGGTGCTTTGCTTGGAACTCTTCCAACAAACGGCACCTCCATTTAGCATAAACACAAATCCGGACTGCGATCTAAAGTCATCTTTGTCGGTTTGGAAGCTTGCATCTGTGTAACCCTTTACAACCGGATCATCTTCCATTCCTCCAAATACCAAGAATACATCCTTAGTCCTTCTCAAGTACTTAAGGATATTCTTGACAGACTATCCAATGGTTCTCACCAGGATCAGACTGGTATCTACTCGTTGCGCTTAGAGCATACGAGACATCGGGTCTAGTACACAACATGGCATACATGATAGATCCAATTGCCGAAGCATATGGAATATCATTCATCCTCTTTCGCTCATCATTTGTCTTAGGACAATGAGTCTTGCTAAGAGTAATGCCATGTCCCATTGGCAAGTTCCCTCTCTTAGAATTTTCCATGCGGAATCTTCTAAGGACCTTGTCAATATACGTACTTTGACTCAAACCAATCATCCTTCTTGATCTATCTCTATAGATCTTGATACCAAGGATATAAGCCGCTTCACCCATATCTTTCATTGAAAAACATTTTCTTAACCAAGACTTAACAGTCTCAAGTGCAGGAACATTGTTTCCAATGAGCAAGATGTCATCGACATATAGCACCATAAATAGGACTATGCTCCCACTTATTTTCTTGTATACACAAGGCTCATCTTCATTTTTGATGAAGCCAAACTCTTTGACTGATTCATCAAAACGTAGATTCCAGCTCCGGAAGCTTGCTTCAATCCATAAATGGATCTCTCGCAACTTACACACTTTGTTAGAATTCTTTGGATCGACAAATCCTTCAGGCTGTATCATGTATACATCCTCAAGTAGGTTTCCGTTAAGAAACGCTGTTTTGACGTCCATTTGCCATATCTCATAGTCGTAATATGCGGCTATGGCAATTAAGATTCTAATAGACTTAAGCATTGCTACGGGCGAAAAGGTTTCATCATAGTCAACGCCATGAATCTGCTCTATACCCCTTAGCAACTAGCCTAGCCTTATAAGTATGTACCCTCCCATCCATTTCAGTTTTCTTTTTGAAAACCCACTTGCACCCTATGGTTTTTACACCTTAGGGTGGATCAATCAAGTTCCAAACTTGATTATCGTATACATGGATTTGATCTCGGATTCCATGGCTCCTAGCCACTTGTCCAGAATCGGGAGTGGACATCGCCTCTTGATAGGAAGTAGGTTCATCATTCTCAATGATTTCTACTTCATTACTTTCCGTCATGAGAAATCCATATCTCTCAGGTTCGGATCGTATCCTATCCGATCCGCGAAGAACTTGTGTATCTTGAACCGGTTCCACAACAGCTTGTGAACTTGGTTCCGTCTCTACTATCGGTTCCTTGTCATTTTCGGGTTCTTGAATTTCTTCAAGATCAATTTTACTCCCACTAGTTTCTTTAGAGAGAAACTCTTTCTCTAGAAAGACACCATTTCGAGCAACAAACACTTTGTTCTCGGATTGGTTGTAAAATAGATATCCTTTCGTTTCCTTAGGATAACCAACGAAAATGCATTTATCAGATTTAGGTGCAAGTTTATGTTCAGAAACTAATTTCTTTACATAAGCCTCACAGCCCCAAATCTTCATGAAAGATAAGCTAGGCTTTCTTCCATACCACATCTCATGTGGGGTTTTAGGAGCCGATTTAGTAGGGACCTTATTAAGCGTGAAAGCAAATGCTTTCCAGTGCATGTCCCCAAAAAGAAATAGGAAGGTTAACTTGACTCATCATTGATCGAACCATATCTAATAGAGTTCGATTTCTCCTCTCGGATACACCATTCCATTGTGGTGTTCCGGGTGGAGTAAGTTCTGAAACAATTCCACAACTTTTCAAATGATCGTCAAATTCTTGGCTTAAGTATTCACCACCTCGATCGGATCGAATGGTTTTAATAGTTTTGCCAAGTTGATTTTGTACCTCATTTTGAAATATTCTGAATATCTCAAATGCTTCACTTTTGTACTTCATCGATAGACATAGCCATATCTCGGAGAAGTCATCACGAACGTTATGAAGTACCGAAATCCTCCCCTAGCAATGCTATTCATTGGTCCACACACATCGCATGTATGAGAGCCAATAAATCACTAGCCCTTTCACTACTCTTAGTAAAAGGAGCTTTAGTCATCTTGCCCAATAAACAAGACTCGCAAACATCATATGATTCATAATCACATGAGTCTAAATATCCATCTTTATGGAGTTTAGATACGCGCTTCTCGTTTATGTGACCAAGACGGCAATGCCATTTGTATGTGTTGTTCACATCATTTGGTTTAGATTTCTTACTAACATGATAAACATTCTCAACATTATTTTCAACATCCAAGACATAAAGGCCATTAAAAGAATGAGCAACACAATAAAGCATGTCATTCAAATAAATTGAAAATTTCTTATTCGCAATAAGAAAATTGTAACCCTCATTGTCTAAACATGAAATAGAAATAATGTTTCGCTCAAATCCGGAACATAATAACAGCTTATTTAAAACTAAAATTAATCCGCTAGGTAAAGTGACTTCGTAAGTCCCTACGGCCAATGCAAAGAACTCTTGCTCCATTTCCAACCCGCAGATCTACTTCACCCTCTTTTGAGCGACCTTCTATTCTTAAGTCCCCGCACATTTAGACAAATGTGAGATCCACATCCGGTATCTAATACCCAAGAACTAGAAGTAGAAAGTAGAACATCTATCATATAGATACCTGAAGTCGTGGCAATCACATTGCCCTTCTTCTTCAGCCCTTCCTGATAAGCTTTGCAGTTACGCTTCCAATGCTCAATTTCATTGCAATGGTAGCATACCGCATCCTTTTGGGATTTGGGTTTAGGCTTCTCAAAGAACGGCAACCTTTGCTCCGCTTAGCAACTTTTGCTTTACCCTTGTTTTTGAACCCCTTTCATTTATTTACCATCAACACTTGATTGGTTTTCTTGATAATATTGTTCTCCGCATTCTTTAGCATCCCATGCAATTCAGACAGAGATTTATTCATCCCATTCATGTTATAATTCAGAACGAACTGATTATAACTTTCAGGGAGTGAATGCAATATCATATCCGTAGCGCCTAATCGGATAGGATACCCAAGCCTCTCAAGATGTTCGAGGTGACCCTTCATTTTCAACACATGAGGCCCAACAGTTGTCCTTCAATCATCTTGCATGAATGAAGAGCCTTCATAGTGTCAAACCTTTCCCGACGTGCTTGCAGAATCGGAACATTTCCTTTAAATGATTTCCCAAATCATAAGCTTCCATGTGTACAAGGTCCTTCTGAAGGGCCTTACACATAGTAGCCAGCATCAGGCAACCAACATCTATAGAATCATCCACATGTTTCTTATGTTGGTCCCTTTCAGCTTTAGATGCATTAGCAGCAGGCTCGGGTGGAATGTGTGAGGCCCCCGACCCGGAACCTACACGTGTCCCGAGTTGGAGCGTCCTCAAACTACTCCAATTTTCACTAACATTTAAAACTTTTAATTAAACTTCCAAATAAAAACATCATTAGCATTTCTATTTCAAAACAACTCCACTACTCTCCATACCGGAGGAAGAGTGGACCGACTTTGAAAATACTTAAACTATTTAGTTACAAAAGATATTGGTTTTAACGTAGAATATAAAGTTTATAATTACAAACTCCCAAAAGGAAGTATAACAAAATACTTTCTACGCCAACCTAACGTACCCCGACAATACCCAAAAGCTCACTGCCAACTCCTTTCCGTCCTTACTTGGCCGGTCCTCCTGTCTCGGGATCTAAAAACATTAAAGGGAGAGGGGTGAGAATAAATCTCAGCAAGCTATTACGAATGCAGCAATATGCCAAATAATTGCAACATATAACAAGTCGCACATAACACATTGGAAAAGCTGTAAACACATTCCATTACCTTGGTTTACCTTTTCCCGTCTGAACAGTAGTCGTACAACATTGGGTATAATAATACTCCAATTATACAGTGAGCTGCTTAAGCAATACTCACGTCTTATAAGACCCGTTTTTCAGGAAACCAAATAAGACAGTAGCAACTCTGTAAGGCTTTTGGCTCAATACAGATGCTATACCCCATCCTGTGGCCACAGGAGGGGACGGCCACAGATATAACATAATCCGATCACATTAGGTCACACTTCCATAATTGATCGTATTATGTTATACCCCCAGTGTCAGCTGACTCACACATAATCAAGCACATAATAGATACTTGAATAAAATCCACAAAAGGGATAACAATATATCAACATGGTAAAATATACTCATGTCCAACAAATACCATAGTGCAACAATTGATCAACACACTATGCATAATATAAACAATGTATATGAACTCAATGTAAGGCAAGGAAGTAGCATCAATCCATCCTACAAGGTCATTATACAATAATACATAGCCTCTTGAAAGGTCTAAGTTGAATCTACCAAGTTGGAATCATCAGTGTATAGTTACCAAACTAGGTTATCTAACGTTTTCCAAGCCACATTTAAAGTACTTCCACTATTCCATTTTGATCACTTAACATATCATTGTGAAGCCAAAGTATCCTACTTTAATCTAGGTAAAAGATATTTCATTTTGGTTCGAGTTTGATTAGGTTTGAATAGCCCTAAAGTTGAGGTGAACAAATCTGACCAGGGCACGACTCGTGCCCCAGGGCACGACTCGTGCCCAAATTACCCCCTCAGAACCTGGCGTCCCCTTACTGGTCACGACTTCCCTTTATCCAAGGGACGACTCGTGACCTTTACATGGCACGACTCGTGCCTGAGGTCACGACTCGTGCCCTCGGCCCCTAAAGGTAAAAACAAAGAAAGAACAACAACAACCTCTCCCAAAATACCAAAATTCCAACCAAGGGTATTCTAAGTTATGAACCTAAGGGGCATTTCCAACTTTGGTAACTTCAATCTACTCCATTTAATCCATGAAACCATGCCTTAAACCTAGATCAATTCAACTTCCAAAACTCATAATATTTCTATAAACCCAACAAAGTTCTCAATCAACACATTCAAGAGAACAAACACAATAACATTTATCTTCATGATCATTCAAAGAAAGAAAGGTCATAACAACTCACCTTTGGCAAAACAAGATGAAATGGAGATTTTCTTGGCTTGATCAACTCCTTGAGGTATTCTACTCACAAAAGGACACTTAGATTTTCAAATGGACAAGAAATGATCTTGGTAGAAGTGTAGGAGAGGGAGGCTTTCATAAGAACTCTTCCATGGAAAATGTAGAGGAAAATATGAAGAAATGATGGAGGAGGGAGAAGTGTGTGGGAGGAGTAAGAGAGGTATGGGGAGGTAAGGTGGAAGTTTGACTATAGGGGCTCTAGGTTGAGGGAGTAAGGGGAAGGGAAAATGGCCCCCCCTCTCAAATCAAGGCTTTCACCAATAATTAACCCATCTCCCTACTCAACCAAATGCTTTCACCAATTAAATTAATCATCACCCAATTTATTTATCCACCCAATTTATCTTCCTCCCATTATTTATTTATTTGCTATTTTTATATTTTCCTTAGAACACAAATTTATTTTATTATCATTTATCCTATCATGTGAAATCAAATATATAAAAATGGACACATAATATTAACAATAAAAATAAAAGCACACAATTGTGATATTAAAATTAGGGCCTAGGGTTAGGGTCGTTACACTTACTCCCCCTTAAAGAAAATTCGTCCCGAATTTTAAAAGAAAACTTACTTGGATTTTCAAACAACCACGGGTATTTCGCTCTCATCTCCGACTCTAGCTCCCACGTCGCTTCCTCAACGGTGTGGTTCTTCCAAAGGACCTTCACTATAGGAATACTCTTAGACCTCAACTCCTTAACTTGGAACTCTAGGACTCTCAAGGGTTCCTCAACATAAGACATGTCCGCTTGGACATCAACGGGAGGAGAACTCAAGATGTGGGAAGGATCATGACAATACTTCCTCAACATCGAGACATGGAAGACATCATGAAGTAAAGAAAGAGACGGAGGCAATGACAACCGGTAAGCCAAATCCCCAACCTTCTCTAAGATCTCAAACGGACCAACGAACCTCGGAGCCAATTTACCCTTATTGCCAAACCTTTTGATTCCCGTCCTCGGAGAGACCTTCAAGAACACGAAGTCACCAACTTGAAAAGATAAATCCCGTCTTCTATTGTCGGTGTAGCTTTTCTGTCTACTCTGAGCCGTCTTCAATCTATCCCGAATCACCTTGACCTTCTCCGTAGAATCTCGAACCAAATCCGGGCCCCAAAGTCTCGCTTCACCAACCTCGTCCCAACACAACGGAGATCGACACTTCCTACCATATAACGCTTCATACGGAGCCATCTCAATACTAGACTGATAACTATTATTATAGGCAAACTCCACTAAAGGTAGATGATCCTCCCATGACAATTTGAAATCCATCACACAAGCCCGTAACATATCCTCAAGTATTTGAATAGTTCTCTCGGACTGACCGTCGGTTTGAGGATGAAATGCCGTACTGAAACACAATTTAGAACCCAAGGCTTCCTGCAATGCTCTCCAAAATCTAGATGTAAACCTCGGATCTACGTCGGACACAATACTAACCTAACCCCGTGAAGTCTCACAATCTCCTTCATATACAACTGAGCTAACTTCTCTAACGAAAACTTGGTTGATACCGGAAGAAAATGAGCCGACTTCGTCAACCGATCCACAATAACCCATATAGCATCCATCTTCTTCGCGGTAAGAGGTAAACCCGAAACAAAATCCATCGAGATCCCTTCCCATTTCCACTCAGGAATATCCAATGGTTGAAGTAGTCCCGCCGGTCTCTGATGCTCGGCCTTGATTTGTTGACAAGTCAAACACTTAGAAACATAATCCGCTATTTCCCTCTTCATACCATTCCACCAATACCCACGCTTCAAGTCTTGATACATTTTGGTACTCCCCGGATGAATCGCAAACTTAGACTTATGGCCATCCTCTAAAACACACTTCTTGATTTCCGGCGATGAAGGAACGCAAATTCTCCCTTGGAAAGTTAAAATCCCATCTCTATTCAAAGCAAATTCCCGCTTTCCCATTTTGCACTTGATCTAAAATTTTCTTCAATTCCGGATCTCCTTATTGAGCTTCTTTCAAATCTCCATACAATGTCGGAACGGCTCTAACATTCGCAATAATTACCTCACTCTTCAATTCTCAAACTCAAAGCCTCCAAATACGCCTTTCGGCTAATCGCATCCGCCACTACATTGGCTTTCCCCGGGTGATAGGAAATGACACAATCAAAATCCTTCAAGAACTCAAGCCATCTCCTTTGTCGGTTGTTCAACTCCTTTTGGGTAAATAGGTACTTCAAACTCTTATGATCGGTGAAAATCTCAAACTTCGCCCCATAAAGGTAGTGCTTCCACTTATGCAACGCAAATACAATCGCCGCCAATTCCATATCATGAGTAGGGTAATTCTGTTCCGCCGGTGATAACTTCCTAGAGGCATACGCAATTACTTTCCCATTTTGCATCAACACACATCCCAAACCCGCCTTCGAGGCATCACTATAAATAACAAAATTCTCGCAACCATCCGGAAGGGTAAGAATAGGAGCCGTTGTCAATCTCTTCTTCAATTCATCAAAGCTTGCTTCACACTTGGAATCCCATACAAACGATACATCTTTTCGAGTCAACCTAGTCAACGGAGTCGCAATCCGAGAAAACCCTTCAATGAACCTCCGATAATACCCTGCCAAACCAAGAAAACTATGGACCTCGGCCACGCCGAATGGTTGTCAGTTTCCAATTAACCACGGCTTCAATCTTTGAAGGGTCCACGGAAATTCCCGAACTCGACACAACATGCCCCAAGAAAGAAACCTGCTCAAGCCAAAACTCACACTTGCTGAACTTGGCGTACAACTGCTTCTCCCGAAGAACTGACAAAACAACCCTCAAATGATTCTCATGCTCTTCCCGGGACTTAGAATAAACAAGGATATCATCAATGAAGACCACCACAAAACTATCAAGATAAGGCTTGAAAACACGGTTCATCATATCCATAAACACGGCTGGAGCATTAGTCAACCCAAAAGGCATCACAACAAACTCATAGTGACCATATCTAGTCCGGAAAGCTGTCTTAGCAATATCATCCGGTCTAATCTTCAACTGATGGTATCCGCTTCTCAAATCAAGCTTTGAGTAGATAACGGAACCTTGGAGTTGGTCAAACAAATCATCTATGTGCGGAAGAGGATACTTATTCTTTATAGTGGCTTGGTTCAACAAACGATAATCTATACACAATCGTAAGGTACCATCCTTCTTCCTAACAAACAAGACCGGTGCTCCCCACGGAGACACACTAGGACGAATAAAACCTCGGTCTAACAATTCTTGCAATTGGACCTTCAACTCTTTTAACTCCTACGAGCCATTCTATAGGGTGCTTTAGAAATAGGGGCGGTGCCGGGCACTAAGTCAATACAAAACTCTACCTCACGATCCGGAGGCAAAGAGTACTCACTAGAAAACACATCACTAAACTCATTCACAACCGGAACATGAGCTAACTCGGGAGACTTCTTATTGGAATCTACCACATAAGCCAAGTAACCCGCACACCCTTTAGATAGCATCTTTCTAGCTTTTAAGGCAGAAATAACATGCAAACCGAACATAGATTTATCCGCATCAAATATAAAAGTAGGCACGTCAGGCATAGCAAATGAGACTCGTTTTCTACGACAGTCTACCAAAGCATGACACTGACTCAACCAATCCATCCCAAGGATCACATCAAAATCACGGATTGGTAACTCGACCAAATCCACCGGCAATACATGCCCACATATAGTCACATCACAACCAGGATATATCAAAGAAGATGTGAGGCTCTCTCCCATAGGAGTAGAGACCTCTAACACATAAGGCATAGATTCAGGCAAGGTATGCAATGAGAATGCAAAATGCGATGCCACAAATGAATGGGAAGACCCGGGATCTATAAGAATGCGGGCCTTAACTCCTGAGACAGGAACTATACCTCTAATGACGGCATTAGGATCGACCTCTCCTCGACCCAAAGCAAACACACGACCTTGGACTCTATCCTTAGGTTTCCCATCAACATCTCTCTTCACACCACTACCTTGTCCCCCAAATCCGTGCACCCGGAGCTTGCTTATTCTGTAACTTGGGGCAATTCCTCCTAAAATGGCCTCGCCGACCCACACTCCAAACACTTTCCTTGTTTGCTCCAACACTTGTCCTCCGAATGCCCTAGCCTCTTGCAAAACCCACATGTTGCCCCAAACCGACTCCGGAGTCGCACGATTTGCCGGAGTCGCCACATTTCCTCCTCGATTTGCTCCCGAGTAAATGTCCCTGGCCGCACCCTATTCTGTCCCGAACCTTGACCTTGGAATCTATTTCTGTTTCCTCCCTCATTCTTACCGCGATGCTCCTCTATGTCATTCTCAATCCGATACGCCATATTCACTGCTACTTGGAAGTTGGCGAAGTTATGCGTCAATAACTGCTTTCGGAACTCAACCCTTAAACCTTTCACAAACCGGTAGACTCGCCTCTCTTCATCCGGCACCAAATGAGGACAATATCGGGCCAATTCTGTGAACTTTGCTGAATACTGCGCTATCGTCATGGTCCCTTGCTCCAGTTTCAGAAACTCGCCTTCCTTCTTGTCTCTAGTAACCATAGGCACGAAGTGATCCCGGAACTTGCGTGTGAAGTTCTCCCAAGTTCGTGGTGTCAAATCCCGGTCCCAACCATCCTTCACTACTCCGCCACCGTGCTCGCCGGGTCCTTCCAACTTGAAAACGGCACATCTCACCTTCTCGGCATCCGAACTCTCCATAGCCGCGAAAATCTTATTCATAGCCTCAAGCCACCTCTCAGCCTTCACCGGATCCGGATCTCCGTTGAAGCTAGGAGGAGACATCTTCACGAACTTCTCCAAACCATGTTGCTCTGCCTCGCCTTGATTCTCGATTCAAATTCGATTCGAGTTGCCATATGCCGAAGAAACCCTCGGAACATATCCATCATCTCGGCATTCGGATTACCAACACCACCCAAACCTGCATTCTCGATCACCATCATTTCCCGCCATAACAACAAACTCCTGCATTAAACACTCGACGTCAGTTATCACACACTCTCACTCAGCTAGACTCTACCCGAGAATTCTAACCGAGCTCTGATACCAACTGTGAGGCCCCCGACCCGGAACCTACACGTGTCCCGAGTTGGAGCGTCCTCAAACTACTCCAATTTTCACTAACATTTAAAACTTTTAATTAAACTTCCAAATAAAAACATCATTAGCATTTCTATTTCAAAACAACTCCACTACTCTCCATACCGGAGGAAGAGTGGACCGACTTTGAAAATACTTAAACTATTTAGTTACAAAAGATATTGGTTTTAACGTAGAATATAAAGTTTATAATTACAAACTCCCAAAAGGAAGTATAACAAAATACTTTCTACGCCAACCTAACGTACCCCGACAATACCCAAAAGCTCACTGCCAACTCCTTTCCGTCCTTACTTGGCCGGTCCTCCTGTCTCGGGATCTAAAAACATTAAAGGGAGAGGGGTGAGAATAAATCTCAGCAAGCTATTACGAATGCAGCAATATGCCAAATAATTGCAACATATAACAAGTCGCACATAACACATTGGAAAAGTCAGAAACACATTCCATTACCTTGGTTTACCTTTTCCCGTCTCGAACAAGTAGTCGTACAACATTGGGTATAATAATACTCCAATTATACAAATGAGCCGCTTAAGCAATACTCACGCCTTATAAGACCCGTTTTTCAGGAAACCAAATAAGACAAAGAGCAACTCTGTAAGGCTTTTGGCTCAATACAGATGCTATACCCCATCCTGTGGCCACAGGAGGGGACGGCCACAGATATAACATAATCCGATCACATTAGATCACACTTCCATAATTGATCGTATTATGTTATACCCCCAGTGTCAGCTGACTCACACATAATCAAGCACATAATAGATACTTGAATAAAATCCACAAAAGGGATAACAATATATCAACATGGTAAAATATACTCATGTCCAACAAATACCATAGTGCAACAATTGATCAACACACTATGCATAATATAAACAATGTATATGAACTCAATGTAAGGCAAGGAAGTAGCATCAATCCATCCTACAAGGTCATTATACAATAATACATAGCCTATTGAAAGGTCTAAGTTGAATCTACCAAGTTGGGATCATCAGTGTATAGTTACCAAACTAGGTTATCTAACGTTTTCCAAGCCACATTTAAAGTACTTCCACTATTCCATTTTGATCACTTAACATATCATTGTGAAGCCAAAGTATCCTACTTTAATCTAGGTAAAAGATATTTCATTTTGGTTCGAGTTTGATTAGGTTTGAATAGCCCTAAAGTTGAGGTGAACAAATCGACTGTGGCACGACTCGTGCCCTGTGGCACGACTCGTGCCTAAATTACCCCTCGTAACTCCGGCGTCCCCTTACTGGTCACGACTTCCCTTTATCCAAGGGACGACTCGTGACCTTTACATGGCACGACTCGTGCCTGAGGTCACGACTCGTGCCCTCGGCCCAGAAAGGTAAAAACAGCAGCAACAACAACAACCTCCCAAAATACCAAAATTCCAACCAAGGGTATTCTAAGTTATGAACCTAAGGGGCATTTCCAACTTTGGTAACTTCAATCTACTCCATTTAATCCATGAAACCATGCCTTAAACCTAGATCAATTCAACTTCCAAAACTCATAATATTTCTATAAACCCAACAAAGTTCTCAATCAACACATTCAAGAGAACAAACACAATAACATTTATCTTCATGATCATTCAAAGAAAGAAAGGTCATAACAACTCACCTTTGGCAAAACAAGATGAAATGGAGCTTTTCTTGGCTTGATCAACTCCTTGAGGTGTTCTACTCATAAAAGGACACTTAGATTTTCAAATGGACAAGAAATGATCTTGGTAGAAGTGTAGGAGAGGGAGGCTTTCATAAGAACTCTTCCATGGAGAATGTAGAGGAAAATATGAAGAAATGATGGAGGAGGGAGAAGTGTGTGGGAGGAGTAAGAGAGGTATGGGGAGGTAAGGTGGAAGTTTGACTATAGGGGCTCTAGGTTGAGGGAGTAAGGGGAAGGGAAAATGGCCCCCCCTCTCAAATCAAGGCTTTCACCAATAATTAACCCATCTCCCTACTCAACCAAATGCTTTCACCAATTAAATTAATCATCACCCAATTTATTTATCCACCCAATTTATCTTCCTCCCATTATTTATTTATTTGCTATTTTTATATTTTCCTTAGAACACAAATTTATTTTATTATCATTTATCCTATCATGTGAAATCAAATATATAAAAATGGACACATAATATTAACAATAAAAATAAAAGCACACAATTGTGATATTAAAATTAGGGCCTAGGGTTAGGGTCGTTACAGAATGGGTCCATCGAGAATGTACAACTTTCTTTCTTGTTTGAGAACAATTCTCAAACAGCGGATCCAATCCACATAGTTGTTGCCATTCTCTTCTAACTTGTCCTTCTCAAGGACTGATCGCAGTGACAAATTCTGATTAGTGTTAGCAGCCATTGATCTACAAAGATATGCAACAAGGTATAAACATATATGAGCACCAATTTCATTTAAGAGATTAAATAATGTATTTCACAAATACTCCCACTAAATTATATAACCTTCATATACAAACATGCATAATATAATTTAATAGGCTAAGACCCAACTTTAATTTAATTTCAAGTCGGCTATGGCACGACTGCTCAAAATTAAACTAAAAAGGTAGATAACATTTATCAATCATATCAACATATGACTCTTAGATCTTTTATGAGATTATAGACATCATATGTCACATGTTTCAATCTCATCTTATGCCTTAGGCCCAAAACTGTTTTGATAGCCTTATTGAGTTCAACCATTTTAAACGTATAGAAATCACTATTTGCTCATCTTGATCATACAAAGATAGAATTAATGTACCTCGCTATGGCAAGCCTACATAAAACTACCCGTGTACTCACAAGTGTTTAAAGTGGGTAGCATAAACAAACTCAAAATTTCAAAGAAGGTTCAATTTTTCATGTTTATCAATTAACATGGCAAGGTTGATTCATGAAAAACTATATGAGCATAATTATGAACATGGAATGATACAACACAAATTACATTTGGTCAGTAATTATGAACATGGAATGATACCTCTCTTGAAACAAATTTCAGTGGCCAGCTATTGCGTTGGTAGCGCCCGGCCTCTTGTCTAGTTATCCAAGTGAGTTGAAGCTGAGCTACGCTTCAACATAACTGTCGGTTCTACCATGCTCCGAGTCTTCATTCCGAATGATCCTCCCTGCACATCCCCGCTCACTTGCTTGCTAACTATCGATCCTGAACAGCGCGAATCCACGTGCCCCACACAATCACAAGCTTGGAACCTTTGTGTGTTCTTTGCAACCCATCGCATCACCGTTCTAGATCCCGCTCCCATGTTGGCCAAATTGGCTCCACGTCGGCCGACTTCATCACCCAATTTTCTACCAACATACCGTTTAGTGAAATTTCTCCCACCATGGCGATCTCGGCCACTACCATTCACCATTGGGATGCGCCTTCGTTTCCCCCAACGACTCATGTTGCATGTGGTATACAACATATTTTCCACGCCGCCACGAGCCACCAAGCTAGCTCCGCGGTTTACCTTCCATGTCCCACAACCGAAGGTCACCACACAACCCTCCTCATCAAGTTGCCTTATGGAAATCAAGTTCCTCTTCAAATCCGGAATATGTCGCACATCACGTAGCCGTAAAACAGTCCCACCCGTTGCTTTGACCCGAACAACCCCCTTTCCAATGACCTTGACAGGATAATCGTTTCCCAAACGAACAACCCCAAAATCACCCGAACGTCTTGCTTCCATTCTTTACGCACCGGTGCATGAATGAAACGTCGAGCCCGAATCCAAAACCCACGAATACGTTGAATCGCTCCCACCCAAGATTAATACGTCCGCCATCTCTTCAAAGAACATTCAATTCCTTCGCTCGCCCGACCGCCGGACAACTTCTCCTAAAGTGCCCCTTCTCCCCACAATCGTAGCAAGTAATCACCTTCTTGCCACCCTTACTCTTTTCACCGACATTTAGTGCTAGCCCCGATGTCCCACCCTTGCTTCTTCCTACGAATTTCTTCGCCAAGAATCACATCAACGACATCCGCAAACTTCGGCTTCACTTTTCCTGTTGAAACGTTAATCGCTATCGCAGCCGTATCCCAACTTTCCGGTAAAAAGAAGAAAGTAAAATCAACGCTAGTACCTCATCATCAAGAGTAACAAACCACGGAAGACGGTTGGGTCGCAAAGTAGATTTGAATTCACTTATATGCTTTGTTGCCGACATGCCCTCCACCATCCGTATGTTCAACAGCCTTCCTCATCGGATGAGCCTTGTTCGCGCTGACGGTGCCTCGTACATGCTCGCCAACATCTCGCAACATCTCTATGGTAGTCTTCGCCTCCAAAATATTCTTCGCGACATCCTTGGTCAACGTTTGCCTAACAAGCCCTAACGCTTTCCGATCCAAGATTTCGAATTTTGCTTCCTTTATGTCCGCCGGCTTTTCTTTTAATGGGAGATACAAATCCTTGTTCCACGTAACATCCTCGATTTGTGTCTTCCAAAATTGAAATCCGTCCCATCAAACTTTTCGATCAACACCTTATTACCATCCTCCAAAGCTCCCAAGAAATCCATAGCAAAAGGCGGCCCAACCAATGATTCGACAAAACCAAAGCTCGATACCGGTTGTTGTGAAAATCACGCCCACGCAGCGGAAAACGGACCGAGCTAGGAGGAATAATAAGATGTAACACACACGAAAAATAAATCACACACAAAGGAACACACAAGAATTGTTAACCCGGTTCGTTGCAACAACAACTACGTCCGGGGGCGCTACCAAGCCAAAATATTCTCTCTAATATTTTCAGATGTTACAATTTGTCTCTAGGCTATCACATGTATTTATAGGGAACAATAAATCAAATCCTAGTAATAAAAGGATTCCTACTCAAGAAAGTAATCTTCTTTCTTCACAAGTCCTTCCAAATATTACTACCAAAAGGAATCACCGATGCAAGAGGAGATCTAATCAAAATAGGAAACAAATCTGCTGCAGAAGAATCCTCCTTGATCTCACCAACTCCTCCGACCGCGGTTCAAATTCCTTTATCCATGGTTTTGACTCCACATCCCAACACCTGGGCGGTCGCCCATGTGTCCAGTGCCTAATCCCTTCCTCCGAAAACCCATATGGGCGGTCGCTCATCAGGACATGGGCGGTCGCTCATGTGTCCAGAGGTTTAATCCCTTATTCGAAAACCAACATGGGCGGTCGCCCATAATGACATGAGCGGTCGCCCATCTAGACGATCTCCAATGCCTGGCTTTCAAATAATACGGGCGGTCGCCCATAGCACTCAGGGCGATCGCCCAACACACCAGAAATCCATAATTCATTTTTTACAATTCGTTCGATGCGTGTGACCCCATAGGACTATATTATGTTGGCAATGAGTTCGATCACATCGATCCTCATAAGACATGAGCGGACTCTAGCAAGCCATCATGTCTACCCAAATAATATAATATCAAGTTCGTTTTTCCTACATAGTACATATCACAATCCCATTGTCACACGATGTTATATTGAACATGAGTCATGGTCCACGTCAACTCATATTGTTCAATGCTTTCTCGTTACCAAGTAAATTGATTAATCGAATGACATTAATCATATTAATTCATTCGGGCATGGCCATGCACTACATCAATCTTACTCACGAGTGGACAAGCAAACATCTCTCTTTACGAGGGACACGTTTCCATCTTGACTTATCATTCTTCCCAACAAGAATCATATCATGCCAATAATAGCCCTTATTGTTGTCCGGTTAAAGACAACGTTAAACTATATCAAACATGATATTCATCGAGTGGAAGACGATGATAATCTCGTCGAAAGGATATCAATGATATGACTATATGAGATTTATCTATGACATATGACCATGACATAAATCTCATAACGGGTCAAGTCCGATTACCTTGTTCTCTAACAAGTACCCATGAATCTAATGTGCATCTCCATGCATATAATCATCACATGATTATCCATTAGACTTCATACTAGCGCTTCATAAGTACTAGGGACACGATTATTATAACTAAACATGCAAATACATATAATAATCAAATAAACAATCTCATATATAAATGAACAATGACATTACATAAAGGTCTATCTCTATAGGCCTAGGGCACTAACACCTACACGAGCTAGTTTGCAAGCCTTAAGGCCGGGGTTCTGCTCTGATACCATTTGTAACGACTCGAACCTGAAGTCCGACCCGTTACGTAGGAACCACACACTGGCCCACTAAGCACCTCCTCAATTGAGTCAACCACAGCCCATCACAGGCCTCCAAAAGTCCAATGGATGATTTGATGCTTAGTTGTAGTGTATGTGCCTTCTATATATCACACTAAATTCCCACAAATTTCCGATGTGGGATGGGGGATATCACAATCTCCCCCACTCAAACTCTTGCCGTCCCTGGCAAAATCTATCAATACCCAGATCGTACCCCCGGGCTAGCTCGCAAGCCTTAAGGCCGGGGTTCTGCTCTGATACCACTTGTAACGATCCGAGCCCGTAGCCCGACCCGCTACGCAGGCGCCACACACTGTCACTTTGTTACACTAATAGTGATACTTTTTTACGCTAACGCTTAATAATACATGTACCGACACTTTTTAAACTGACACTTTGTTACTCTAACACTGACACTAGCGGGGGAATTAAAACTCATTTTTTCTAAACCTTAAGAAAAAATGCGTTTTTTATAAATGTCCGAAACACTTTTCACTTCTTTCCATTTATGGAATGGCTCATTTGAAGTGGGACGTCCCAAAAAGGAAAGTGGCTCAATTGAAGTGGGACGGAGGGAGTAATTATTTTTTAACTGTCAACATAGCAAAATTCAATTTTGTTAATAAAAATTATTAATTATTTATATTAGTTAGTATAGGTGTAGGGGAGTTTTTTTTGTTTTTCCAACTTTAAATCTAGGCCACTCTTTGTCTTTTGAGAGATTAAATCTGAGTCATTTCTTTGTGTGGCGGTTAGAGAGGTAATGCTTAGTTGTAGCAGGTGGGAAGTTAAAAACAAATTTATTTTTCATATTCAATCCTAGCCACCAGTTATGTTTTCTCAAACTCAATCTTGGCCATCGATTGTGTGGCGGTTAGATGTGAGCTCTATTGTATTATAGATTTATCTTATCCCACTTATCGTACTTAAATTATTTAGCTGAGATGGAGGGGGTATGTTAATTGTAAAATCAAAAGGGTTAAACACGATTAGAGTAAACAAGCGTAATTTAACTGCTAAACAGAGGATAAATGGGTTTTGAAAACAGTGAGGAAAAGCGGCCAGAAAATGAGAGAAAACGACAAAATCTGTTGGTAAATTCGTTCACTCCAAAGTCCGAACCCCAACTCTGCTTGCTTATATACACTCTTTGAAAACTCACAGTGACGATCCTAACGCCGTCACCCTCTCTCTCTCTCTCTCTCTCTCTTTTCTATCCCTATCCATCTTTCCCTCCCTTTAAGATTCCCAAAATCTTCAGTGAAAACGCTCCCCTCCAAAACCCTAGATTTTTATTTGAAAACGGCAAGTGCAGCGGTAAGGTGAGATCATTTCCGACTTTCCTGCTCAATTTTGTTTGTTCCTCTCTGATTTTGTTTTGAAGATGATCGGTTGTGTGTTTTATCTGTAGAAATGTAGGAGATTTTTTTTGGGGATTTTACGTTTTTGGGGGATTTTAATCGGCGCCTGGATTTTCCTGTGGTGTTATTGATCAGTTAACGTGTCTAGATCTCTTTCCTGTTTTCGCTCTCTATATCAATATATGTATCTAGATATGCTTATAGAGTTATAGATGTATGTCTATTTTTATATACACACATTTTTTCCTTACTTTCCAATTTAGGCATTTCTCAGTTTTTTTTTTTTTTTTTTAAATTTATAGAATTGTATAAATTTTATATTAAAGGCGATTCGGCCACCAACGGTTTCCTTGATTGAATTAGCCTTCTCCATCCTTCAGTCACTCTCTCTTTGTGTGTGTATCGTAAGGCTTTGTATGTGTATCTAATCTCCCTATGGTTCTTTATGTATCTATGCGTGTATGTCTCTCTATCTATATGTGGCTGTGCGTGTGTCGTGTGTGGATATGCGTTGTACATTTGTGCAAGTCGGTGAACGTGTTTTATATGTATATATATAGAGAGAGATGGTCGTCTATATGCTTCTGCAGGTATGCTTGTGTATACGTGTGTGTGTCTCTATAACATTTTTTCTGTAGTAATGCACTCATATACATTTTCTTTCCTGGCTTGATTTGCAGGTAACTTAGTGTCAGCATTCCCACAGCCAGACTCACAGACCGGCAGTTTCCAAGCTTTGAGCCACATTTATATCATAACGCTGGATAAATAGTCCGTGGTAAATTTGTATCATTTTTGCAAGATTCATTGAGTTATAACTGGACCTTTTATGCACGTAGTTTTTGGCAACATCGGAAGAATCACTTGCGGTTTGCACGCGTGGTTTATATTTGCTCCGAGGAGACAAGTGTACTACAGGGTGATGTTTTGCCGAGAAAGGTTGATGCCTCACTCTTTTATTTATTATTTG
This sequence comes from Adenophora triphylla var. japonica, assembly GCA_022495995.1. Classification (NCBI taxonomy): domain Eukaryota; kingdom Viridiplantae; phylum Streptophyta; class Magnoliopsida; order Asterales; family Campanulaceae; genus Adenophora; species Adenophora triphylla. The sequence continues at coordinate 225,634 of JAFEMH010002546.1, read as the reverse complement.
CTTGATTTGCTTTGGTGTAGACATGGTGATGATAGGATGCTACAGAATTGAAAAGGTTGATACTTTTTCTTTCCGGCATGGTTGTGGCATATTTGTCAATAAGATTTTTATGGACCAATTTTGTATACTCCCTCCGTCCCACTACAAACTATACGCTGTTGGTGATTTTAGTGTCATCAACTTGTTTTATTGTAATGGTGATTTACTAAGAGATCAATGTGATTCGTATTAGACTCGGATACGAGTAAGGGAAAGTGTGGAGTACACACTCGTTTGAGCTAAAACGAAGTCAACCTCGATAAAGAAGTAAAAGTTAAAGGGTAGCACATTTTGCTGATGTGCTCGGCCGAGCAGAGTCCTTGACTCGGCCGAGCAGAGCATGGCAGATTGTCTAAGTTTCTGGACAGCCATGCTCGGCCGAGGCATATGCCTTGCTCGGCCGAGCAGTATGAACAGCATGGCCGTGCAGTTCAAATGACACGGCCGTGCAGCTGGGCAAATTGTCATGGGACATCTTTGCTCGGCCGAGCAGTTCCTGAACAGGTGCCAGTTCAAAATGAAAAGACACATCGCTTGGCTAAAATCATGTCTTTTGATTGTACCCTTTAACTAATACCTCTCCATCTGTATATATACAGGGATTGATCTCAGTTGTACATACATGAAAAACACAAGAGTGAATTACAACAAATAACGAAAGCAAACAATTCTCAAGGTTTTGATTTGTTCTCTTTGCCTAGAAAACAAATTGCGTGATTGTCTTATCCCAATAAGGATTTCGTGTAACCCAGGCAATAAGGGTCGAAATACTTTATTCGGAAAGTGGATTATACACGATTCAATCATATATCCGGCCCTAGTATCAAGATCAAGACCCTATATTTCCCCTACAAAACGAATAAAGTATTTGGTGATACTGGCCATTTGGTGGAAGTACTTTCAAGGAGATGACGAACAAGTTTGGAAAGCTAGACAAATTTGAAGGACAAGATTTCCCCAAGGCCGCGTAAGAAGATGCACTTCCTTTTAACAACATTAAAGGTGGTGTATGTTCTTTCTACCCCTATTCCGGAATTGCTTGAAGATGACAACTTGGAAGCAATCAGACGTAGATTGAAGTGGGAGAACGACGACTACATATGCAGAGGACACATATTAAACGGTATGTCTGATTCTCTCTTTGACATCTATCAAAATGAAGAATCTGCTAAAGAGTTATGGGATTCTCTTGAATCCAAGTACATGGCAGAGGATGCTTCTAGTAAGAAGTTCCTTGTGAGTAATTTTAATAATTACAAGATGGTCGATTCAAGACCTGTCATGGAACAATTCAATGAACTCCTTAGAATCCTTGGACAATATACACAACATGGGTTGAAGATGGATGAGTCAATATCGGTTTCAAGTGTGATTGATAAGTTGCCTCCCTCCTGGAAGGATTTCAAACACACTTTGAAACATGGTAAAGACGATCTGTCTTTGGTTCAACTTGGTAGTCACTTGCGCATAGAGGAATCTCTTAGGGCGCAAGAGGATGACAAAGGCAAGGGAAAAGAAGTTGCTGGACCCTCTGTCAATATGATTGATGTGGGTGGAAACAATAAAAACAAAGGAAAGAAACGTAGTTTCAATGACAATGGTTCTGGTCCCAACAAGAAGCCTAAATTGGCATGTTGAAAGTGTGGCAAAACTAGTCACTTTAAGAAGGATTGTCGTGTTGGAAACAACAAGAAAGGCGCAAGCACAAGTGGTTCGGGAAAGGGGTCTAAGGACCATTCTGAAGACCAAGGATGATGCTATTGCGTGGTGGATTGATTCCGGTGCCACAACTCATGTTTGTAAAGATCGTTATTGGTTTAAGACATATGAACCAATGGAAGACGGATTTGTTCTTTACATGGGTGATGACCATTCCGCTCCTATTCAAGGAAAAGAAGTGTGGTGTTGGAATTCAGTTCGGGAAAAACTATTTCTTTGTTTAATGTATTGTATGTACCAAAACTTCGTAAGAATTTGATTTCGGTCTGTCTCAACAAGTGTGGATATAAACAAGTTTATGAATCCGATAAGTATATCTTATCAAAGTCGGGTGTATTTGTAGGGTTTGGTTATTATAATAATGGGATGTTTATGTTGAATTTAAATAAAATTCCTTGTTCTGTTTATATGACTTCTGTTATTATCAATTCTTCATAATGTTATGCTCGGTGGAAAATGTAATATTTCGAAAGGCTTTCAATTCTTAATGTAAGATTATCCCATTTTTGAACATAGCCACCACCATTAGATGCGTTGTGAGTTTGTTCAAATGCATAGCCACGCATTTAATAATGTGTTGTGAGTATGCGGATCTACTTGCTTTGGTTGAATATTTATTCACCATTAAGTTAAGAATTGATAAGTATGTCGGCTGAATCTCAAATGAATGATCATTTGATTGAGGTACCAAGTGAGACACGCAATAAAATCTCGAGACGCTGGTTTTTGGAAAGAAGCCATCGATGATGAGATTGGTTCTATTGTGGAAAATAATACATGGGTCTTGTCTGATTTACCACCAGGCTGTAAACCTTTGGGGTGCAAATGGATCTTCAAAAAAAAGATGAAAGTCGATGGAACTATCGACAAGTTTAAAGCTCGATTGGTAATCCAAGGCTTTAGACAAAAGGAAGGGATCGATTACTTCGATACCTATGCACCGGTTGCTCGTATCACTACTATTAGATTTACGATAGCTGGGCAGCCTATTCGTAATCTATTGATCCATCAAATGGATGTTAAAACAAAGCATTCTTAAATGGTGATTTGGAAGAAGAAGTGTATATGAAGCAACTGAAGGATTTGTTATGCCAGTAATGAGCATAAGGTATGTAAGTTAATTAAGTCATCAGGATGGGGTCAAGCAAGCACTTAAGCAGTGGCATCAAAAATTTGATGAGGTTGTTTTGTCGAATGGTTTTGTATTAAATCGGTCCGACAAATGTGTATATAGCAGATTTGATGAATCCGGTAAAGGTGTAATCATCTGTCTATATGTAGATGACATGTTGATTTTTGGCACCGACCAAAATGTAGTTGATAAAACTAAGAAGTTTTTGTCATCAAAGTTTTCGATGAAGGACATGGGAGAAGCCGATGTAATTCTTGGTATAAAGATTAAACGGATGAACAAGTGGAATTGCTTGATATCACAATCTCATTATATTGAGAAAATTCTCAAGAGGTTTAATTGTGATAATTGTTCTAAAGTTAGTACTCCCATGGATCCTACCGAGAAACTTGTATCAAATACCGGTAAACCCGTGTCGCGGCTCGAATACTCAAAAGCCATCGGTTTGAATGTATGCTATGACGGCACTCGACTTTGATATTGCTTATGCGGTTGGAAGATTGAGCAGTTCACTAGTAATCCTAGTAGACAAAGCATTGCATGCTATAACAAGTGGTGTTCAAGTACTTAAAAGGTACTATGGACTATGGTTTGTGTTATAGTGGACATCCTTCTATATTAGAAGGTTATACCGATGCTAGTTGGATCAACCAAGAAGATTCATCTTCTACTAGCTGTTGGGTGTTCTTGCTTGGGAGGAGGTGCCATTTCTTGGGCTTCCAAAAAGCATACATGTATTACACATTCTACAATGGAATCTCGAGTTCAGAGTATTGCCGTCGCCGGAAAAGAAGCGGAGTGGCTTGAAACTTGATATACGAGATTCCATTATGGCCAAAACCGATATCACCAATGTCTATCCATTGTGATAGCCGCCACCTCGCTGTGGCCTATAGTCGATTTATAATGGCAAGTCTAGACACTGGGTGTCGACATAGTATGATTCGGGAGTTAATCATGAATGGTGTGATATCGCTGAGTTTGTTCGGTCGCAACAAAATTTGGTCGACCACTGACGAAGGGATTAGCGAGAGACTTGGTAAATAAGTCTCGCAATGGGAATGGGATTAAAGTCCATTTAATCCTCTAATTGTGAGATACCCAATTCCCTTCTAATACAACGTTAGAAGCTTGAATTCAATGTGGAAAGCTCGGTTGGAGATTAGAACACATGTTATTATCTTTCCCAAGGTATGTGTTCAGGACTCCGCAAGTAAAGGTTAGGTTGAAGAATATCTTCTTAATAGTTCCTTTGAAAAATTGCAAATGCAGGTGCAAGATTAAAAGGAACTACCTATGTGGACATGAAGTTTTGCCGCTTCAAGAAGCTAGGACTCGGCTTCCTATATGTTCACTATCGATACGGACACATGGCTTGTAATAGTGTCAAGATTAAACAAAGAGAATTGTACCGAACTTACGTGTATAGTATCTTCGAGATATTCATACGAAGCCGACGGGTTCAATCGTTACGACACCCCGATTCTCGAGTATTTGAAATGTGTATTATACTAAGATGAAAATTCAATCGCAAGACATTTTCATTTATGCATTCGTTTGTTTCGTTATTTATAAAGTTTAGTAAATCAAAGGATTACACTAAAATGGAGGGGATTTGTTGGTGATTTTAGTGTCATCAACTTGTTTTATTGTAATGGTGATTTACTAAGAGATCAATGTGATTCGTATTAGACTCGGATACGAGTAAGGGAAAGTGTGGAGTACACACTCGTTTGAGCTAAAACGAAGTCAACCTCGATAAAGAAGTAAAAGTTAAAGGGTAAAGCACATTTTGCTGATGTGCTCTACGAGCAGAGTCCTCGACCGGCCGAGCAGAGCATGGCGCATTGTCCAAGTTTCGGACAGCCATGCTCGGCCGAGGCATATGCCTTGCTCGGCCGAGCAAGCATGAACAAAGCACGGCCGTGCAGCTCAAATGACACTACCGCAGCCGGGCAAATTGTCATGGGACATCTTTGCTCCTGGCCGAGCGAGTCCTCGACTCGGCCGAGCGCTTCCCGAACAAAGCCGCTTAAAATGAAAAGACACATCGTTTGGCTAAAGTCATGTCTTTTGATTGTACCCTTTAACTAATACCTCTCCATCTGTATATATACAGGGATTGATCTCAGTTGTACATACATGAAAAACACAAGAGTGAATTACAACAAATAACGAAAGCAAACAATTCTCAAGGTTTTGATTTGTTCTCTTTGCCTAGAAAACAAATTGCGTGATTGTCTTATCCCAATAAGGATTTCGTGTAACCCAGGCAATAAGGGTCGAAATACTTTATTCGGAAAGTGGATTATACACGATTCAATCATATATCCGGCCCTAGTATCAAGATCAAGACCCTATATTTCCCCTACATACGCTTTCCTCATTGAGCGTCCCATTACAAATTACACACTTCCTAAAATGGAAATATTTATTACTTTTATATTAATGGGACCCACATGTCATACTCAAAACAACAATTCAATTATTATTTTCTACCCCATTTTCTCTCTCCTACCTCACTTTTCATACTCACAACACCTACTCCACTACACTTTTTCTTAATTCTTGTGCAAACAGTAACTGGGAAGATTGTAGTGGGACGGAGGGAGTATTAAGCTTCATTCTTTATTTCATGAGGATCACGGTGTCTCTGTGCTGTACAATTGTTGAGCTCCAATGTCTGTAGTCAAATATGGGAACATTGTTTTGAAAAAATAAGAAAGAAGATTTGCTAGTATACCTATATTGGAGAGAAATAATAACGGTTTTACTTTATCCAACAACTCAGTTTTCCTATTATGCATTCACTATCCCTGTGTCCTAACAAAAATTGTGGTCGTAAACATATATGCAAAACTTTGCAAGTTTTGCCTGTACATTTTCTTTTTCATTTTCCCTTATGAAATACATTTAGTCTTCTGAATGGATATAGGGGAGAGAGTATTGCCACATCAAAACCTCCCACTATGTTCTTTTTCCTTTGTGTCTTTTGAGCGCATTTTGTTTCTGTTGCTGTAGCTTTAACCACTGGCTCTACTGTTCTTGTTATCAGTGACGGACCTAAGGCTATGCATATGGGTGCAAGTGCACCCACCTAATCAAATAATTTGTTTAATTTTGTGGGCAAAGCGTTAGGATTTTAACCTAGGGGATGTGCGACTGTGCGTTCGGACCCATTTCAATTTTTTTTTTTTTTTCACAATTTGCATTTGAAGCTTTATACTGTAATTTGTGCACCCACTTAAAAAGGTCCTGGGTTCGCAACTGTAGTTGTGATTACCCTTACTGTTTAGTAGATTCTGGTGCACATTGATGGTGCAAGTGTGTGTGTTAGGCCGGTGTGCAGCCATTTTAGAATGAAAAAAGGTCAGTCTTCCATTTTGTTTTGGAAAGAGATTTTACTCCTCTAACTTGAACTAGGGAAAGCATTGGATTACTGGGGATTTTGAAGACTTTGATCCTCTGATAGAAACTGATACTAAACCAATGTAATAATAAAGCAAAGACTTAATTATTTTATTCAGCGGAACAGTAAAAACACGAACAATAACAGAGACTCCTGCGACTCTCCTACAGAATAGTAAAATACCAACTATTATAGAGGTTGGCACTCCTTTCCGGTAATTCTAGAGACTGGAACCCTCCTAAAACCTTCCAGCAATTATAAAGGCTGGAACTCTCCCTAGTCAAATGACTCGAACACAATATTTTTCTCCTCTCTACCTTCTCCTATTTATACTCTTAAAAGAAAATCAAACAAAATAACTGAAGTAATTTTTGGGCTCTTACTTCAACATCATAATAGTAGCTGCAATTACAGCTTTGTAACCCCGACCATAAGAGTCTAAGTTCAGCCTTATAATCAACAACCTATCTCCCTTTCCGTTCTTGAGGAGGTCTATCACTACCCCCGCCCAAACTTTCACCTTGTCCTCAAGGTGAATATTACATAGGTGATTCTACATCATGGAATATTCCTCCCATGTGGCTTCAACCATAGCCCTAATCTCTGCAGCTTTCACATAGATACCTCTTGGATCCCACAACTCGCACGATAATCCCAAACCAATTGTTAGGTTTGCAGCCTACATCAACTACAGGAGCAACCCCTTCTATCTCATCTACTAAATCATACCTCTCATCCAGTGAAGAGTGTCCAAACTCCTTTAATTCAATTGTCAATTCAAGATCACCACAAACTTTTGCTTTGAATTCGAAGCAACCTCTTCATAATTTCTCCAGGGATTTCTAAAAGCGATTGGCCTGCCTGATTGTGATATGTTCTCTTTTTATACTATGCCCATTCGTTTCATCATTTGAGATTGTTGAAAGGGAATCCACCCTATTTAGATTGTTGAAAGGGAATCCACCCTATTTTCATCCATATTGTCTCCCTTACCATCCTTATTATTATTATCTTCGATTAGAGCAAACCTTTACTCTATCATCATTAATAACCATGAAAAACTCCCCCGAAGTAGTGTAATAAACTTCATTAAGATTGAATCTGACAAGCCCTTCTCCCCAGGCCAATCTCAATAATTATAGGGGCTCTGGCTAAATTTGAAATTGGGCCCTTATTATTTAAAAATATACACAAAATATATTTCGTCATCTGAAGCTTCACCGTTTGTTGTGCGTACAAAACCTAATAAAGCATTATATATATTCAATATTATTATGAGTGGGAAAGAGGTTATAATTGAAATAAATGAATGAGATTTATAATTAGGACCCATAATATTTTTTTTAAATCGAAAATGTTAAAAATGTGAATATGCTTTTGTTGTAAAATATAAGTTTTCTTCAATGTTTATTGTACGAAACAGTTTGATTTTGTAATGTTCAACTAGTAATATGAAATAAAATAAAATTGTCGCTGTGCGTAGCGCGGGTGTACTGCTAGTAAATATAACAATAAAGTTGTGTGGCTGACATGAATCATAGAATCTCGCCTGTACATAAACTCATTTCACATCACCTCAGCATGAAGTCTGTTGTTATACTCTCGTTGTCTCAAAGAGTAGTCCCACTTTCTAATTTTGTTTGTCCTGATAGTTGCATTTCTGAATTTGGACCTATAAACTTCCATTATTTTTTGATTTCTACTCTCTTGTCAAAGTATATATTTTCTTTTACGTACCACACAAATTAAGTTGCTATATTAAGTGCAAATTATACGAAATATATAAGTATAATATTTTTCGGCCTGTTAAATAAGACTATTTTATTTTTTAAGGAATGGAGTACCTTTTTGTCATGCCACATGTTCATGTTTTTGTTCAAATTATAATATCAAGTGACTCTCTGTTTGAGCATATCCCTTTTCTGGTACTTGTCTGATTAAACATGTTAAGAGAGTACTTGTATCCTAACCTTTATGCATTAATCGGTAGTTTGCTGCTTTAGCTTTCCTTGCAGCATGATTTTGCCACATGCCTGCAATTAATGAAGAGCGTTGATGGTATAAATGCAAATACTTCCTGACTTCTAGTTCTGAAGCAGCTAGATTCAGTTACAGCCATGAAAGACGTACAATAGTCAACATTTCTACTTAAAGGAAATATTACTCCGTTAAGGTGCACGAGGAGCATATACATTACTTCTATTTGTAGTTTCTCTTGCTTCCATATACTCTTTTTCGTCCGAAAAAGAGAAATTTTGACTTTTCATAGTCTACTACTTGATTCATTATTTCTCTTTATTTTCTTGTTCTTTCAAAAATTATAAAACCTGAGATTTATAATAGCTCCAGCATAGTTTCCAAACGTATAATTTGTTTACGACAACTCGATAAACTATCTTAACTGAACACAACTAATCCTCCCTCTTGATGCTTTGTGATTTTTGGATCTACAGCTCTTCCGTTTTAATTGTTTTTCCCTACAACTAGATAAACTATGATAATTGAACACAATACTCCTTCCTCTGGATGCATGATGAATTTTCAAAGCCGACTTGATATCTTTTTCTTTTCAAATGAAAATATGACGTGGATTCACTTGGTTTTTAAAAATATTATAAAACTTGTGATCTATAATACAGTAAAACCTCTATAAATTAATAACCTTGGGACCATGAAATTTTATTAATTTAGAGAGATATTAATAGATCGATAAATTAATATTTTATTAATTAAAAGAGAGAATTTTTAAATTCAGCAAATTTAGTGTATATATATTAAAAATAAATAAATTTATATATAATTCATTGATTATATTCATGCATCAACCAATTATTTTATAACTAATTAAATATATTCATGTATGATATCAATTCATTGTATACAATTAATTATTATGCATTCATGAATGCATGTACTATTCATTGGAATTATTTCAATACATGTATACAAAAATTCATTGAACTTAAATAAGTATTATGGTCAACTAAATATGTTCTTGCATGATATTTATATTGTAATTTTTATGAATTATTAATTTAGAGTTTAATTGGGACCTAATATCTATAAAGGGATTTTCCGAAAAATTATTATTATATTATCTTATCGAATTTGATGATTTTTTACAAAGGCCCAAGTCGGGACCGGAAGATTTTACTACCTCCGTCCCAATCTAAATGTCCAAAATTGACCAAAAAAAAAAATTTGACTTAGTCATAAATACAAATCTAATCATCCTATTGAAATTTTAAAAATTGTTATTGATAAATAATTAATTTATTTATCAATAACAATTTTTAAAATTTCAATAGGATAATTAGATTTGCATTTATGACCAAGTCAAATTTTTTTTTTTGGTCAATTTTGGACATTTAGATTGGGACGGAGGGAGTATTATTTTAGAGAGGTTATTAATTTATAGAGGTTTTACTGTAGTTCTAGCATCGTTTGCGAAGATTATAGCTCGTTTATGAAAACTAGATAAACTATTTTTTATTTTTGAAAAGAAAAGAAAAGAAGTGTATTAGATAAAAGATGAGAATGTGCAAAGAGGAGGACGATATGTCCATCATAAAACACAGAGAAAAAAAAACAAGCAAACAAAAACTACACAATTGCAACCACCCAGTCTCGCTTCAAATCAGAAATAGACAGTCCCCGAAATGCCCCATTAGCTCATGCCCAAAGAGAAGCAATAGAAATCACTCGCTCCCAAAGTAAGTGCTTCGGAAGATGCTGATTTTGAAAGAACCTATTATTCCTCTCCATCCATAACACCAAAAGACAGATGAGACCCCACAATCCTATAAAGGGCACACCCAATGTTCTCCCACCACCTCAAATAGCCGATTCCAAAGTTAACTAGCCATGATACAATGTAGAAAACGATGATCATGAGATCCATATGAAGACTTGCAATTCACGCATCAATTAGGCGAAAAACACTTGCGTGGTCGTCAAATCTGATACTCCCTCCGTCCCGGTTTAAGGTTCTTACTTTCCTTTTTGGTCTGTTCCAATTTAAGGTTCTTAGTTGCTTTATTACCTAAAATGAACAATGTGACCCACTTGTCATTCTCATAACAAAAACTCCCTACCCACTTTCTCTCTCCTACTTTACTTTTCAAACTCACAACATTTACTTTTTCTTAATCCCCATGCCAAGTCAAACTAAGAACCTTAAACCGGGACAAAGGGAGTACTTTAATAACTTTCTTTTGGTTTATGATTTACGGTCTACAATCCTCACGTTATAGTTCCCCCCACCCCCTACAAGTAGATATATTATGTTTAACAAAAAATGCACCTCTCTCTTGTTGCATTATGATTTAAGTCCCTAAAGCCTTTACAGTTTTGTCATGATTATTCCTTGTATCGTTTTCTGTTATATCTAGCTTCCACAGGGAGCACTCATTGCTGTTATATCTTTTCTGCTATGGTGTCAATTATCCATCTTCAACAAACCTGTTTCAAATTTCTGCACATCCTGCCATTTATGTGCCCACTAATTTTAGGGCTAACATCAAACTTAAGACCCTAGATTACTCTCAAACATGGAATAGATAGTTACTATTTGCCACTCTTTTATTCTCCTCACTCCTACTTCACTTCCTAGTAGTAGAAGTTTGAGTCTATAAGACAGATTATTTTCCAAGTACCTTTAAGTTCGAGTAAGTACTTGGACCCTAGGCTCCACGGGGTAGCTCTAACTTCATGATTTAGTTTATGCAACTTTTATGATCACTTTGGTTCTAGCTCCTCATGTTTTTATCAATCAAATTATATTTACGAGTTTAGTTCTCCTGGATTCTTGTTTGATTCCGTACTACCATCTTCATTCTTTATTAGCCTTTATGTTTGTTTTCCACAGAATTTTCATAGAGATTCCCTAGTTTAAGAAAGCTCCCTCAATCATAATTTTTGATACTATTATTATAATACTCCCTCCTGTTACGCATGTTGTTAAAGAGGTGGATAAGGAATGAAGGTCTTGTCATGTCCGTTGAGCCTCTGTGGAAGGAGATTGACACTAGGGGTACCTGATTATGTCTTTTCTCACATGGGGTCAAGTTGGTAGAAACTTTTGGGGAGAGTCTATCGGAGTATGTGTCTGTTTGAGCAAACGTATGAACGATTGAGGGGTCAGAGACATGCTCAATCTTACGAGTTTGGTTATTGGTATGCTTTCTGCTTGTTATGATGGATTACTTGTCCACTTTTCTTGCTCTCTTCTTATCTATTAATTCTTTTTTTTTTTTTTTTTTCCAGAAAAAGTTTCCACAACTTTTTTGTGTCAATATGACACAGATTTTGAGGTTCAACAACTGCGTGTCTAGGTATTATAAATCTATTTTTGGATTTGTAACAAGTTCTTGTAGGGCACTTGTTAGCATGCCTACCCTTTCTAATAATAGATGTGCCAGCAAAGCATTAGGTCCATCACTTACAACAACAACAACAACAACAAAGCCTTAGTCCCAAAATAATTTGGGGTCGGCTAACATGAATCCTCATATGTCATCGTGAAAAAAAATAATAAATAATAAAAATAAATAAATAAATATATAATAATAATAAAAAATAAAAAATAAATAAATAAATAAATAAACAAATAAATAAATAAACATACAAATCAAAATCAAAAAAATCAAAAAAAAAATAATAATAATAATAAAAAATAATAATAATAATAATAATAATAATAGAATAATAAAAATAAATAAAAAAAAATAAAAAAATCATAAAATAAAAATCAAGAAAAAAATCAAGAAAAAAATCAACCCCCCACATGGATTTTTGCCCTCCACTCCGGCCTCTTCAACACCATACTTTCATCCACTCCAAGTAAACTTATATCCTTTTCAATTACTCTAATCCAAGTTTGTTTGGGTCTTCCCTACCCCTCGCCATTTTATCATTTCTCCACTGCTCCTGGGCCTCTAGCAGGTTGCATCACTCGGTCTCCTTCTGACATGTCCAAACCACGTTAGACGATTTTCCCTCATTTTATTCTCAATGGGCGCAACTCCTACTTTACCTCTGATCACCTCATTCCCCAATCGATCCTTTCTTGTATGACCGCACATCCATCGCAGCATACGCATCTCCGCCACATTCATCTTATGCACGTGACACTGTTTCACGGCCCAACATTCGGTGCCGTAAAGCAATGCCGGCCTAATTGCCGTGCGATAGAATTTTTCCTTTAATCTATTGGGCATGCCGCGATCACATAGAAACCCTGTGGCACTCTTTCACTTCAACCAACCTGCTTTAATCCTATGAGCCACATCTCCATTTAATTCTCCATCCTTTTGGATAATGGATCCAAGATAGCGAAAAAACTCAGAAGCTTGGATAATATTTCCATCAACCTCGAGATTCCAAAGTGTCTCCACAACTCCAATTTACTTTCAACACCCTCTCTTGTCTCATCAATCAGCACAATATCATCTGCGAACAGCATACACTTTGGTATATCATCTTGGACTGACCTCGTCAATTCGTCCATTATCAAAGCAAAAAGAAAGGGGCTAAGTGCGGAACCTTGATGCACTCCAATCTTTATAGGGAACTCTTCAGTCTTCCCAACACTAGTCTTTACACAAGTACTAACTCCATTATACATGTCCTTGATAATATCAATATATTTCTTTGAAACACCCTTCTTTGCTAATGCCCACCAAAGTACCTCTCTTGGCACTTTATCATACGCCTTCTCCAAATCAATGAAAACCATATGCAAATCTTTCTTTTGATCCCGATATTTCTCCATGGTTTGTCGCATAAGATATACTAGCACATGCCCGTGTCCAAGGCCACGTAATTTTTTAATTTTTTTTTAAATAAAAAAAAAATTAAGAGCAAAATGAGAAAGGGACAAATGTATGAGGACAAAATGGAAATTTCCCCTCGTGGAACTGTTCATTCCACTGTTCAAAAGGGGGGTTCCATTTATAATATAGATTGCCTCCATAGTCGATCTTCCTGGCATAAACCCAAATTGATTATCCGAAATATCCACAATTTTTCTCAGCCTCTGTGCAATCACTCTTTCCCAAAGTTCCATCACTTAACAAAAAGAAAAAAAGTGAGGACATTTTTGGTGTGCGGAGGTAGTATCTTTGATTTTTCCTTCATCTTGTCCTCCCTTATTGTCCTCTTTACATTTTTTCAGTTCTGGGATTGATCTCATATATTGGTCGGATGTTTCTGATGCTGGCTGGTAAAGAAAACTATCATTCCATCATCAGTTTAATACCCCCTCCTGCCTTAAATATAAGAAAAAAAAATAGAAAAAAAAATTGGCCTTAAATATATGCACAACTCATCAAATGCAAGTGTATTTAATACTTTTTTTTTTCTCTCAAACTACCCCTAAGTAATTGTCCATTTTCAAAGATAAGTGCTCATTTCCTAGACATTTAGTGTTAGGATATTTTAGTAACTATAACCATTTTGTTATAAAATCAAGACAATTAAACTAGTTCAAGTAACTTTCTTAATCTGCGTGGAAGTAGTTAATTTTGCTTATAATTAAGGCTGGAGGGAGTATTGATTTCCCTTTAGATTCTCCAAGGGTGTCTCATGCAATACTTTGTTTGATCCTGCATTTAGATCTCAACCACATATGAGCTCATTAAACTAATTCGAAATTACCAGCATTTGTACATGGATTAATGTTGTACAAACTATGGGCCAATATTGTTCATTATGGTATCGAATCTCTCTTAATAATAATGTTATATCTTTTAAATTCTGTCTATTTATTGATCAAGCACCTTTTTGGTGCATTTACTTCATACTGGTAAATGGTAATGTTAAGCATAGTGCAAAGGCATTTTCTAGTTTGTGCAGTCGAATTATGTTGAATCTTTTTTTCCCATATCTTTTGAGTTGAATGGAAAAAGATACTTTTGAACCTTTATATGGTAAATTGGTAGCTAGCATGAATCATCAGAACTTTGTTTCCTGCTCACATTGGGTATACATTGTCTTGATTCCTCCCATCACATTTAAAGCAAAATTAGTGAACTTCTGATTTTGGCCTTTGTACAGACATGTAAAGAATGATGGAGATATGGAATTGAGATAAATTTTGTTGGAGTATCTTATAACCTTGATCTATAGTTAAGATGGAACATCCAGTTTTGCTAATTTGACAGATCATGGTTCTGGTAAACTTAGAGTGAGAGCTGGTCAGCTGCCATGTGATCAAATGATGTTTAAGGAGTGCTCCTTGAGAAATTTTGTGTCTTTAGAGTTTGTAACTTGTTGGGTTTATACCAGTTCAAGAGAAGTATGCATCTTTTTATGCTCATAATATTATTTTTCTTTGTGTTATTTGATTGCAGGATAGTGTTTGGTTGATTGGTGCATTGAGTTTTGCTTTGATATAGTCTTTTTGCTCTCCTTTCAAGGTGTATATGCATTGAAAGAGAGATACGTGGTCAGTGGAAACCTCAAGTTTATTGATACGAAGGTAGTCTTGAGTGTTTTGTATAGAGAAAGCATAATAGACACTTAAGATGAAGGGGGATTGCAATAAGTCCTTAAAGATGTTACTAAGCCAAGGGATTGAGGAGTTGCATGATGATGGTTTTGAGGGGTCAGTGGATGAGCGCCAAATTTTTAGCAAGATTTTCTTTGTGAATGATAGTGGTAGAAATGGTAAGCGGTGTCTTGTAACTGGAGCTATTAATTTTGGCAATGATTGTAATAAGCACATGGATTCATCTCTCTGTTTAGAAAGTAACATGTTGGTATGGATTGGTCAAGAGGATTTAATAAAGAGAAAGGGTAATTCTCAATCAGGATGTTTCTCAGAAGGTTGTACTACTTTTATGAGGAATGACCTCGATGTGGAAGTTAAAAGAATGAAGTTATCTGTTGATGAGCTTTCTACTGCCAAACCTTATGCAGAAAAGGTAGTTAAATCTTCAGCTCCATCAAGGGAAGTTGTTTCTCGTTTGTTCCCTTCAGTTTCAACAAAAACATGTTGTCTAGTTGAATCATCAAGTAAGGGTGTTACGTCCAGCTGCTATCTGCTAAAGGAAGTTGTTGGTAATGCGGGTGATGGGGACACACCCAAGTGTAAGGTATCTAGTGTTGATGAAAGTGAGCAGAAGGCACTTGTTGTAAGTGAAGCAATTGCTTTACCTGTTTCCCAGGAGAGTTCAGCTAGCAAGCTTTTGGTTAGGAAGTCTGAACCTCTTCGACATTATAAGCCAAAATGGAAAGATTCTTGTTTTGTCGAGCTTGATAAAGAAGAGTTGTCCATGCCTAAGAAATCTTCCTCTGATCCTCGTCCTCTTCTCCGTTACCACATCCATCGTTTACTTAGAGCTGCAGGATGGCTTGTTGGAAGGCGTAAAAGATCCATACATTATAAAGGGCATGGGGAATATGTATATAAATCACCTGAAGGAAGACCAATTCGGGAATTCCATAGAGCCTGGAGCTTTTGTGGTCAGAGGTTGTATGCAGACTCAGAACACATCGTTCGTAAACTTGATGGCAAACAGTGGACGGATCTGACTCAGTTTCGGTCTGATCTACAAAGTACATTGAGAAAGATTGATGAACAACTTATTACTATGGATACAGCCCCTGCTTTAGCTTCTTGGTGGTATCTACTTGATCCATTTGCAAAATTGGTGTTTATTGACAAGAAGCTTTCATCATTGAGAGAAGGGCTACTAGTCAAAGGGAAGAGAAGCTTAGTGGGTGATTCATATATAAATCAAGAAGCTGTTTTGCTGATAACAGAGGGACCTGCGACAATTCCAGATCAGCCCAGTGATTCATCTTTGGTCTCTGATAATGCGGTAACAACTTTCAAGGAGCAATGTGATGATGATATGAGCCTTGCATATCTAGGACAATCGCGGGGTGGGGTAACTAAAGTTTCAAAGACAGCCAAGTGCAAGCGCACAGCAGATGGTGTCTCTGTGTCTGGTAATAAGTTCAAGAACATATCTCGAAAGGAAGGCAGTGAGTTGAGTCTTTGTCCATTTCCAGCTTACAGATCAGATAGCAGTTCTGGTCTGTATGAAGTTCCCATCATTTCTGCAAATGCAAACAGCTTTGGCGAGGATGAATCTGTCTCGTCACAAGATTGTAGTACGAGTTCCCTAAAACATCATGAACATAGAGTTGGACATTGCGATGAAATGCCTTTGAGGGTCCTTAAAGATGTGCTTAAAGCTTCCAATCGGAATGAAGGTAAAACCTTTGAGGGAATAGTGGCTGATAAGATGGGAAATCTGTTGAAGGGTTCATTGAATGACCATTTAAACTGCACTAATGATGGTTTTGCGGAGTCTCATGACTCATGTAGAATTAATCTGCTGTTGAATTGCTGTGGTCATGATTTGTGCAGACCATCTCTTGTTGGAGATGGCTGTTTGGTCGATGCAAAGGATGTAGAGCTTCGTCCTGGGTATATCAGGGAAGAGGATGGACTACACTTTGATGCTCAACAGTGTATGATGGATGATGCATCTTTGGCTGCAGATGCTATCTTAAGAAGGAAAGCTCACAAAAAATCAAAAAAGATTTCTGAAATAACAGTGACAGAAGAAAAGCGAAGGAAACAGAAGAAATCAACCATGTGGCAGCTAAAGGATGATGATCTTTTGCTTTCAGCTATCATTAAGAGCAAAAAGTTTAGCTGTACCGGCAAACCACCAAGCATGAAAAGGAATTTCCGCAAATCAAGAGCTTTAAGAAAGCACAAGAGCCAAAAAGGCAGTTGCAGGTTACTTGCTCGGAGCCTTAATAAGAGTGGGCAGCATTATATGGAAGGAAAGTGGTCTGGCCTTGGAGTGAGAACAGTATTGTCTTGGTTAATTAATTCTGGGGTTATCTCTGTAAATGATGTGATCCAGTATAGGAACCCGAAGAACGATTCTGTGGTGAAAGATGGTTTAGTTACTCAGGACGGGATTTTGTGTAGGTGCTGTGATAAGGTGCTTTCTATCACCGAGTTCAAGAGTCATGCTGGTTTCAGGCAAACATGTCCATGTTTGAATCTCTTCATGGAGTCTGGTAAACCATATACTTTATGCCAGCTAGAAGCTTGGTCTGCTGAATACAAGGTGAGGAAAAGTGCCACTCGAGCTGTACTTGTTGAGGACTTAGATGGAAATGACGATAGTTGTGGTCTGTGTGGTGATGGTGGGGAGTTGTTATGCTGTGATAATTGCCCATCTACCTTCCATCAGGCGTGCCTGTATGCGCAGGTTTGTCTTATTTTAATGCCCATGCCCTTTTTGTCAGCTTAATTTTCACATTGACCATAGAATATCCATTCATGATTTCTCTGTTATCCTGTTTCAATACTCTTTTCATGCTTGATTAACTTTATCCTGGTAATTGGAGCTGTTTCCAGGTGAGTTTTATTCTGCATATTTCTTGGACGTCAATTTGTTATCTGATTTTGAGAAGTATGCAAATATTTCTTCCCTAACATTTGTTGCTTATTCACCATCGGTTTTTTCCAGATATTCAACATCAATTGCTGCTTTTGTGTTACTTTTATTTGTTTTAAAAGCTGAAATTACATGTGTTATGTAGTATGTGACATTGTTACATTATATGCTATTTACCTTTCAAGAAGAACTTTGCAATTTTGTATTCTACTCGCTCTTTCTATGGCTGAATCAGGTGTATTAAGTACCACATTCTAGTTTCATGAACCGTTAGCTTTACAAGATTTATATTAGTAAGTTGATAACTACTTGGTTAGAATGGATTTTCAATGACATATATTAACAGCCTCTCAGGTGAGTGCCTTATCTCAGTTACCAAACGGGGATGTCATAATCTTTAACAGCTGTTCAATCATGGCATTCTAGGTGATGGCGTGATTAGGTGTGGCAAAATGGGTGTTTCGGTTACCCATTGGACCCAATGGTTGTTATCCATTGAAAATTTAAACTATTGTACGCGGATGTACAAAGTTTAAAGCATGATAAAATCTTGATGGGTATACCCATTGTCAATAATTTGCCATCCCTAGGCGTGTTGCTTGTTTTGCCAGACTGGATATGTATTAGGAGTGTAGTGGTTCGGTTTGAATCGGTTCAGCCCAAAACCGTGAACCAGACCACAAAATATCGGTCTCAAAATTCTCAAATTGAAATGAACCATGAAAGTTAACTCTGACTTAAGTGGTTCAGTATTGTTTGGCCCTAAGCGTACAGACAACGCCATGGCCCAAACCATGCCTTCACTATAGTTAACTCTCTTCTGATGGTATCTGCTAGGCGAATAAGCTGTGGCAGCTTCAGTGAAATGTGGAAAGCATGATGCAGGGCTGTTCCTAACCAACGTAAGTGAGCCAACACAACCAGCTAAATTCAACCTGAAACAAGGGCGTACCACTGCTTGTCAGCTAGGTTTCAATTTTGATAGAACTTAGTTCTAGTACAAAATTTGATTCTAGAATGGTTAGTACTGAAAAACCCGAACAATAGGGTAAGTTATATAACTTCCAAAGGCTTAACTATTTAATAAAACAAGGATCAAATATTAAACCCGGTAGAATAACATGTTTGGGTCATGTTTCGTTCCATTGGCACCAAGGGAACGCAAGAGTAGTTCCAACATTAAATGGAAGTGAATTAATATTGCAGTGCCTGTGTCTTATTCAGTGCCAAAAAAAGAACAAGTTATTGAGCTTAACATGGAAGCTTCTTTAGACCAGAATAGAAGAGGTGAAATTGGATCGTGTTCATGTGTGGATTTGGGTATGCTGGTTGCTGAATGGACTTTCGTGCTTCCCAATATCATCTCTGATCTCACACCGCGTACATATTCAACCTCACTTTTTCTACTCTATTAGTATATTACTCCATCCTTCTCACTCCAACCACCTATTCTTTATCCCATAACTTTTGGAATGGAGAATGCTTGCTATCTCTGCTCCTATAAAGATGTTTGTGTGGTGGGGGCTACATGTTAAGTCAAGTTTGGCACAACTTTTAAGTTTAAGACTACAACTTCACTATTTTGGCTCGAGTTGAACTCAGTTCCTAGGCTATAGATAAAATTTTGGATTCAGCTCTAAGCCATATAAAAAATATTTCCTGTTAGGCTCACGATTCCTTGGCCTTTGACTTGGTTACTCGGACCTTGAACCCAGGGGAATGGGATTTAACATGAGAATATCTTATTTTGGCCAGAAAAGATGGCTAGAACAAGCTCAAACATTCAACTGGAACTTTAAGAAACCAATTATTTGTCTTAAATTTCTTGAACAATAGGTTTCGTTGTAGTTATTGCCCAAAATCTGCAGAATTGGACCATCCTAACCATGTTTATCCCTAAGGGCTAGAATCCAAATCAGCTGCATTTAGTGCTAGAATCACCAGGAAAGGTTCTTAACATATATACACATAGCGTAAAAATTCACTGCAAATCTAATTATGTTATGAAGGTGCCATCGATTTACACTAAAACACTTAGACGTGTTTTTGATACTATTCCTGGTAGAAGTGTTAATTATACATAGTACAACCTGTTGTGTGACATACTGGACAGCTAGTTTTAGTTAGTTATGACATGTGTACTATGATAAGTCTCTACTTTTAAATGTAGCTTATTGTATATGTGGTGTTGCACCAGTGAGTTTCTCTTTCAGAAGGCACACATATCAAGGAGTGACAATCATTATTAATGTATTGTTGTTTGAAAGGTTTCTCGCTGAAGATAACTGAAGTATAACTAGTCAAATATTCATGCTATGAACACAATGTTTAGTGGCATGTTGGCACGTGTTTTAGAAGGATGATACCCATTTAGGCAGATATAGTAATATAATGTGCATAGAAAAGAAATGAACAACCAATCAATATATACTAAATCTGCGGTGTGCATGATGAAGCTATGACCACAGTAATCAAAAACTTGTGATTGCTACTCACCTTAAACCCCTATCCATTTGCACTGATTACAATGAGCTAACTAGACACATCAGGACATGGGAGTTTAATTGATGGAAATGGTGTATATATGAATGCTAGAAGTACAGAGAAGTTCTTGAACAAGAATTTGAGTCAGCATCAAAGCAGTCCTAGCAAATATATACATCAAAGGAAAAACTCATATCCAGTTAGAAGATGGAGTGCTGCAATTATTAGGGATAACTTCAGCACAATCAATTACAATTTTCATACTGAGTCTTCTAAAGAAGACTCCTGACCTCTACACCGAAAGAAAGATCAAGTCTGTCCTCTGCTTAAAGTTCTCAAAAATGGTCTGGTAAATTGTGGTTGTGATTCTGGAACGACATGACAATCCATACTTTTCCGTGTGGAAATTATTAGCATATCATCTGTCTCTCTCTTTATCTTCGACCGAAATCTTCTTCGCTTGTGATCAATGACGACTTTGGGATAGATGTATCAGCCTTCTATTTATATTGAAGATGTATTTATAGCCGAAATTAGGGCAAACCCGTACGCACACCTCATGCATATGTTTGTTGGGCCAATATTTACTTTTCATATTACAAGTTTACAACACTATCAATCAGGGTCTGCTAAAATGTCTTTGACATATTAGGGGACCTGTTCAAAATTTAAATTTAGAACTCAACTTACTTACCAAAAATAAAAAAATATATTATATATTAGAATAATATAATATTAAATTTATTTTCAAACAAATGAAGTATCAAAATATTTTAAAACAAATGAAGTATCAAAATATTTTAAATCTACAAACAATTATTTAACTTTTTATTTGAAAAGTATCGTCTGTTTAACATTCTCTTAATCAAAATATTTAATCAGGGCTTCATAACTAGGTGTTAGCGTGACTGGCATGCGACGCCTCGTAGTTGCTGACCTCTGATGGTCATAGTAAGAAACCTAATAATTATGATTATTTATTGCCTAATTGGACTAAAACCTATATATTATTTGTTGTCTAATTGGACTGAAAGGCCTATGAGTTGTTCATTGTTTAATTGGATTGAAAGTAGCAGGCTAATCCAAATTCAATTCTGGTATAAACATCAAAAATAAAGAAAATGGGCCCTGAGCGGTCGCTCAGCCGCCTCATTCTCAGCGTCGGCCCTGCTATCTATTTCCTTTTGTTTTCTTTCACTACTTCGCAGTCCTCTTCCCACCTGGGAACATCTTATAAAAAAACAGTGGGCTCTTTTCATGGATTGGGGGAGTATTAAAATTGCTTTATAACCAACTCCCTTAATTTTAATGAAACTCAAAGAGGGGTGCTCTTTTCAAACTAGGGGAGCGAGCACTACATAAATAAGTGCCACTATATATTTCGAAAAAAATGGATGGAAAAAAGATTTTTAACTAGCCGAGTCAAAGTGATTTGGAACAAGTCTTTTAACTAAATTTTATTAGACGTTGGTAGTTAACTTTGTCATTGGAGCTGAATCTTCAAGATCCTTGGATTTTCTT
The DNA here is from genome assembly GCA_022495995.1 of Adenophora triphylla var. japonica. Lineage (NCBI taxonomy): Eukaryota > Viridiplantae > Streptophyta > Magnoliopsida > Asterales > Campanulaceae > Adenophora > Adenophora triphylla. Next base: position 203,901 of record JAFEMH010002546.1, on the reverse strand, counting down.
TGATTTGGTATTAAAATATATAAACATTTGAGAGTTTCTTTATAATTCTTTTAAGGAATTTATTTTCCTCCCTATTTTCTTATAATAGCGTTAATATGATAAATGGGGTATTTGATCTGTGTTGGTATTTAAAGGCCAGATTTAGCTTCACGTGACCCCATTTTGTTCACATGTGATATTTATCATATTAATGTTCCATGAAAATTTTAATTTTGTTAAAGGAATAAGTGAGTATAAACATCTTCTTTATTTGGACATGTATCTAAAATACAATCTCTGTAGATTTAAAGATATTACGTTAGCAACTTTTGACAGAATAAAGTAGAATCCTGACAAGGTTGGGTGCGTTATTTTGAGGGGAGGACTTGCACAAATAAGGGATTGGTATAATCCCCATATTGTGAATTGTAATTGAAATGATTCGGAATATCACAAATATCTAAACAATAATACTCATCTATCCCCCTAAAAAAGTTCCATTAATTTTTTTTAATAGTTATTGTGTAAATTTAATATCGTGCAAGCAAGTTAAATGATTTAAAAAACATTGACTTGTCAAATGTGACATTCTTTTGGATGGAGGAAAAGATCACCCATTAGAATGTGCTGGATCCATCCGCATCTGGGCCAGCAAATGAAGGTGTCTTTTATCGTTTCTTTGCCTGTATCCTTCTTGGATCTTTACAAAACCATCACAAACAATTTACATAATTGAACCGACATATAAATAAGAAATAAAGGAAAAAAGAAACATAGGGTATATACTTTGACAGATAGTGTTGTGAAGAAAAAGAGTCAGTCAATTGATGTGCCCCACAAACTTATACGCGCGCAAGCTTACAGTTTTGCCCTAGTTTCGGCTATATATACATTGTAAAACATTACCCTAGATGGCATACCACTGTCCCCAAAGCTCCCATTGTTCAGCGGCGATGAATGTTTTTGTCGAAGATGAAGATGAAGGTGATTTATGTTCTAATACGATTCAATCTTTTGAGAATCGTATCAACAACTTATCGAAAATCAGAGGGCTTCTATCAGTTAGCACCAAGGTTTGTTTCTTGGAAATGATTTGATCTTTTGGTGTATATCAGTATGTGTTGAAGTTTTAAGTTTGCTTAATCCTAGTCTTTTAAGATCTGTGGTTGATTTTGTTGAACAAATATCTCAGATCGGAACTTTTGTCCTCTTAAAGGCTTTAGATGCAACTGATCTCATGAACTCAAATGTGCTAATTTATTTACCCTTTTCTCACCGCCTCAGCATCATTGATTCTTTTGGATCTTAAATAATTAGTGCTGGTCTTGAATTCTGATCGGATGAAGAATTATCCTGGGAATGTGTTTCTGAGACTTTTTTTCCCCTCTAGGATTTGCAGATTTATGCATCTACTAGATTTGATACACATTCTCATTCTGTTCTTGTTATATAAAAACATGCAGATTTCTTCTTCTGTGATTTCACAGTACTTCTACATTTCAGTCAGACAAAAATGGTCAACTTCATTTCTTCACTGGCTATATGTGCTTGAATGTGTTATGGTTGCTGCGGAATTAAATTTTATTTTACCAGGCACATGTAGAAATTTTTCAAGGAAATTCTGACTGGATTCATTTTTTTTCTAGGAGCTACCTGAAGGCAACTGGTATTGTGCACAGTGCTCGTGCTCGATATGCGGGGACGTGGTGAACGAGAAATTATATTCAGAGTCCCACGCTGCTCTGAAATGTTCTCAGTGTGAGCGCAAATGTAATTTTCTACCTTCAATTTGTAAACTGTTCTAGTGTTTCACAATTTCTAAAACATGAAAGATTGATAGTAAACATCCTCCTGATTTCTACTTTTTAAAGAAACTCTTAATTTAGTTTTTTCCTTAATTTCTCTCAAGGAACTACTGGAAAAGGAGGGTTTGTATTACAGTAACCATCTTTGTTTCACATTCTGCATTTTGATCATGGTGTATTTAGTGTTTCTTGACTATTGTGATGTTATGAACAGACCATGAAGAATGCCTAAAGGGAAAGGGTATTACAGGAGTGGTGCCTGATACCTGGTTCTGCGGTGAAAGCTGTCAGTCGGTAAGTTATAATTATCTATGGAATGATTTTGAAGGAACAATAAAAAAAATTTTAGCTGTCAAAGCTAATTTTAGACCTGAAAATTGGGTTGCTATGTTTTACACGGTATCAATTGCCTAGTGGTCAATTTGAACTGCCACCTTACTTGACCCTACTTGATCATAGCAGTTGGTTTCCCCAGAGTCGTATAATGTTCAGGGGCATTATTGCAAAATGTTGTTTCTTGCTGTATCCTAGGAATGATAGTGACCCCACAAGATGAAGGTTAGCATGGTTACTTCACAATGTTAGCTGTCAAGGATTGCATAACAATGTGTCCTGTTCTCTGCGCTGTGCTTGTTTATATTGCTTTGTGAAGTATAATTGCATGATTCTTCATTCCCTTCCCTTTCCCCAATTTTTCCTAGTAATTTTATCAGAATGTCATGTCAGTTAGCCTTGCAATAAACATTGTTGTTGGTGAAATTATTCTTCCTTCTGTGTTCATGTCTTTCGGAGACTCATCATTTGTGTCAAGTTATTTGCTAATTGCACATCTGTGCAGTCTGGTAATGCGGGTACATATATGTGCAGCTTCAATTGCCTCCTAATATATTAAGTCGTTCTCATATTTGTTATATTTCCGTTGGACTTGAACCTACTTGTATTTCTGCTAGTTTGAAAGTGATGCATTACCTAAAGAGGTTTTTTTTTCCCTCTGCAGGTCCACTCAGGTCTGCATTTGAGAATTGGGCTTGTGAATGCTAGCTCTGATGGATTCTCTTGGACTCTTCTGAGGTGCATTCATGGTGATCAGAAGGTTCATTCTGTTCAGCGCTATGTTGCTCTGAAAGCAGAATGCAACCTGAAGTTAGCTGTTGCCCTTACAATAATGGAGGAGTGCTTTCTTCCAATGGTGGATCCCCGAACTGGCATAGACATGATACCCCATGTCTTGTACAACTGGGGGTGAGAATATGTATTCCTTTTTTATTATTTATTTTTCATGTTTCTGTTTCTATTTCCTCATTTTTTTAATCAATCTTCTCCCCTCCCAATCCATGTGCTTCCCACTCTTCATCCGTGTACTCCTTCCTACTGCCCTCAGCTTCTGGCTTTGGAATTCCTGATGTATCCATTTCATCATCTTGTTAAACCTTTATGTTTGTCTAGTGTTCTGATCATCCTTTTAGTTTTTCGTTTTGCATTCTTCTGGACTTACGCAACTCAAAGTTTTAGTTTGCAGATCATTTTTATTAGGTGCCTTCTAAAATACTGCCTCGGCCCCGAAAAGAGTCTCACTTTGACAAAAAATATATGAAAATCTAATTCTCCTCTAAAAATTGTTGTTATTGACACACCATTTAAAATATTATTACTAGCAATTGTTAGAATTTCACGAGGATAATTATTTTTTCCATTTTTTTTGGGTCAAAGTTCAATTGAGTTGACTTAAAAATCTAAGTGGGACTCTTTTTTTTTTTTTTTTGAGACAGAGTGAGTAGAGCTCATATCATAAATTTCTAGTCTTTTGGTTTGTGGTACAATCTTCTCTCAATATTATGCTATTCCCTTGGTCCTTAATTGTACTCCTTTAATTTTAATTCTTCTTGGTCTCAAATGAGGACATTCATTTTGCAACAATGGAGTAGATGATGATTTTCTTGCATTTTTCATGTACAAATGTGAGAGAGATAAAAGATATTCCTCCGTTTCAAAATGAAGGTTTAATGTTAGCTTTGAGTAAAATTTAAGAAAGTTGAGATTTAAACATGATCTCACCATATTGTGCCATTAGTGTTAGTTAGTGTTAATTAGAACTTGTTGTTTGGTGATGGATGATTTATTAACCTGGGACATTTTTTTATGGAAAATTAGACATTCATTTTGGAATGGAGGGAGTAATTGAATAATATTTATTATTGATTGTAACCTAATGAACTCAGGTGCAATTGTTACTCATCGGATTCAAGCATTATCAGCTTGAATATCAACTTTCAGATTTACAAGCATAAGTAGTGGTGCATTTCAAATTCATCCGTATGACGTGTGTATGATAACATTTAAACAAGTTGAATACTGACTGAGCCATCCACCAAAGAGACTTTTCTTCTAGGCTAACCCTAATCAAGCAGACAATGTTTGGATAGTATTTTCTTTTTTTTTTTGAGGGTTTTCTTTCGGGATAATTTATTTTCAGAGTCTATGATGGTCTCTTTATTTCTGATATACTGCACAATGGATATATATATATATATATATATATATATATATATATATATATATATATATATATATATATATATATATATATGTTTTTTTTTTTTTTTTCTAATTTCTAATTTTTTTTTTTAATTTTTTTTTTTCCAAATTTTCTTCTCACTTGTTTATTCTTAGCTTTCATTTTAATTTTTTTTTTTTTTTTTACCATCTCTTCTTTATTTTCTTGTTTTTTCATCTCTTTCATTAGCAAGTTCATATGACGATTCATGTTAGCCGACTCCAAATCATTTTTGGACTAAGGCTTTGTTGTTGTTGGTGGTGTATTGCTTGTATCCCAAAGAGGAATGCTTTGCCAAAATTAAAAAAATGGTTTGAATTCCCCTTAACTCCCTAGAACACCCATATCACTGAGCAACCAAAATTTCATCTTGCTTTGGTTAATTGAAATGCTTATAGTCGTCCATAATCTGGTCCGTGCCATGCCAAAGATAAATTTCCCCAAAAGGCAACATACCTATACCTCTTCATTTTCGACAAAGGAGTATTTATTTAAGCACGATCATTGAAGCCATATCCACTTGACTACTATTGTTTTTGTGTTTATATTGCTATTGATTTCTAAATTTTTATAAAAATTGACTTGTTTTTTCCCTCTATTTTTATCCTATCTTTTATGTTTTGAAATTTGACAATGACATAACTGTAGCAAAAAAACGTTTTCATTCTGTGCAGATCAGAATTTGCCCGGCTCAACTACCATGGATTCCACACAGTTGTCTTGGAGAAAGATGACGTGGTGATGTCTGTAGCATCACTAAGGTATTACATTTGATATGCAATTATGTTCGTTTTGCCGCTGTCTCTGTCTTCATCATCTGCCAGTTACGTAAAACGCTTCCACTTTCTTAATCATTTCTCAGCACTATGATTGACTTCTTCAGTTTAAAAACTACTACCATAGGATTTTGGTTCATATATTTTCATTTTTGAAATGGAAAAAGCACTAGGTGGACCAGTCTTAGTTTAAGCCCGAGAGGTTTATAGTGGTACACATTAATGCTAAAAGAGTAAATATTTTTTCAGTTTTGAAATGAAAAATGCAGTAGCCATGCCAGACTTAGTTTAAGCCGGCGAGGTTAATGGTGGTAATGATATTAGTGAAGGGTTTGACATATTATGTGAAGGAGAGATTACTTAGAGATATCTTCCCATCAACTATGGGCCAGTCTAGTAGGGCACCAGTTTCAACAAGAATAATTTTTTTCTGCAACTTTTTACTCTTATCCTGCTTGAATTAGGATATGCTTGTATTTACCTATATAATCAAAGACGTAATATACTTTAATGCGAGTATTGGTGATGGTGCAGAATCCATGGAGTAGCAGTTGCTGAGATGCCCCTCATTGCAACTTGCAGCAAATATCGCCGCCAGGGAATGTGTAGGCGACTCATGAATGCCATAGAAGAGGTAATGTTTCTAACCAACAAGCCTAATTAACCACCACGCTGTTTCTAATTCTGACCTCCATCCTTTAATGTGTATGTATTTTACACACACACACACACACACACACACATAGACGGAGCATATACATATTTATGCTCGACTTTGACTGGCTCGTGGTTTTAGATGCTCAAGTCCTTCAAGGTTGAGAAGCTTATGGTATCTGCCATTCCCAGTTTAGTGGAGACATGGACAGAGGGATTTGGCTTCACACGCTTGGAAGACCATGAGAAAGAGAGCCTGAGCAACACCAATCTGATGGTGTTCCCTGGTACTGTATGGCTGAAGAAGCACTTCACTGAAAATCCGGTGGCAGTCCAAAAAACAGGTAAACTTGGGTAAAATTTGACCAAAAATTTATGAAATTTTAGTTAACTTCATTTTATTCAAAAAATGGCTATTATTGCATCAAACGAGACACTATCAATAACTATTTTTAGAATTTCATGAAGCTAAATATTTTTTTCCTTATAAAATGTTGGTCAAAGTTCAATCAAATTGACCAAAAAAGTCATATTTATTTTGGAATGGCATCACAAATTGTATTTTCTGTAAGGTTGCGTTTGACAACATCAAGCACTTAATGCTTGTTGCATAGTGGTTTCGTTTTGTGCAATTACTTCAAATTAAGGATGAACCTTGACTTGAATTGTAACCATCATCCTATATTCCGCTTAACGATCAAGCATCAATATTGATACTTGATCATATTAATTAAGATGAATATGGGATGGTTGTTACAAAACAAGTCAAGGCCCACTCTTAGTTTGAAGTAGTTGCACAAAAGAAAACCACTAAGCAACAAGCATTAAGTGATTGATGTTATCAAACACAACAAAACCATCATCAGAAAAAATAGAATGAAGCCTTTTGAAAGAGTCGAAAATGATTCTGTCATTTAGACGAACAAAATATTCGAATTCGTAAAGTCAAAGCAAATTGTATTGATGAACAGATAATACGAGTTCTGGGTCAGAAGCGAGCTCTCTGAATGGAGATATGGCTGTTGACTGTCGACTCTACGAAGCAGACCCGTGTGAGGATGGTCACTCAAGAGGGGATTCATCATCCTGTGAAGAAACAGCTTCAGCACAAGTAAATATGGTTGCCGAAGAAGATTGTAATGTAGAAACTGTAATAATGCATGATAATAGAGAACACATGACAAATGGACAGTCGGAAAAAACCGATGTGTTACATAGAAATGAAATAAAGCCGTATATTTAGTCAAAATCTTACAAAAAATGCGTTTTTTCTTAAGCTTAGAAAAAACGTGTTTTGTTTTTCCAGCTAGTGCCAGTGTCAGTTTAACAAAGTGCCAGTGCATGTGTAACAAAGTGTCAGTGTAAAAAAGTGTCAGTTTCAATTTAACAAAATGTCAGTGTAACAAAGTGTCAGTGCATGTATATTAAGTGTCAGCGTAAAAAGTGCCAGTATTAGTGTAACAAAGTGTCAGTGTAAAAAAGTGTCAGTGCATGTATATTAAGTGTCAGTGTAAAAAAGTGTCAGTGTTAGTGTAACAAAGCACTATTGTAAAAAAGTGTCAGTGTTAGTGTTATTAAGTGTCGGTGTAAAAATGATTTTTCTAAGTTTAGAAAAAAATGAGTTTTTTTTTTTTAAGAACAACTCGTATATTTAAGTTATTTTTGTTGAACTAATTTCCTATATCTATCCATATATAAAAAAGGAACATAGAAAATAAATATAGGAATGGTCAGTAAAGTTGCAATAAACTCCGAGAACATAAATTTTGAGAGGTGGACCAGGTGGTGGTATGAATAAAATGGATTTACCCTTGAAAGTAGGGGTGTTTCGGTTGGTATATTGAAAGCAGGGGTGGTTCGGTTGGTATATCGACTGTATTTTATGTATATTATATATCAATCAAGAATGAATTGGTATACAAAAATATGTACCAGTACCAATCACAAAAGTCGATATACCAAGTTTATTGGTACGGTTGATACTTGGTTGGTACGGTTGGTATTCGAATATACCATATGTAAACATAGACAAAAAAAATGAATTCATAGCATGGAATTTATGAACAAATGAATTGACATAATGGAATACAATGACAGACATCCAATGAAGTATATAGAAATCACTACAGAAACTCATAAAGTCTTGAAACTAAAAGATCACAATCCCAAGTGAAATAGAAGTCTTGAAATTAAAAGATCACAATCACTACAGAAAGTCTTGAAACTAAAACATCATAATGAAATACAATGAAGTAAACAGACTTTAGTTTCAGAATAAAACACATTAGCAGTAATTGAACATAATATACTAATAAACGCAACGCAACAGCTCCGAATGCGAATGATTACAATCGTTAATTAGTTGATGTTTGAGAGTTCCTATTCCCCTCGGCTCCTTCAAAAGCTGAATAACAGGTAAAAAAATTATTAGAATAACATTATGATAAAATGTATAAACAATGTTTATATTAACTTAAGATCTCCCGTCTATTGCAAGCTGCATATATATTGTGTTGGAAATCAAATTATCGCACCACAGATCAAATAAACAATTTAATCAACAGTAGGGGATTTATTTATTGATCAAGTCAAGAACGTACCAATTAAGCCAATAGCAAAACCGAAAGCAATGGAACAGGATCAGGAAAACAGAACAGAAACAAGTAAACAAACGATTAGAAAACTTATCGTGATTTGATCGAGTCGCCTTAGGAAGACTGTCCTAAGAGAAAATATTGCCCCCAATTGGTGCAACTCAGGTACAAGCAAATTTTTCCGAGGATAAAACGATCACGGATTACGTACCACAAAGCAGCACACAGGTAGGTAATCACCGGCGGTCCTATCCCAGTCGCCTTGAATCTCACGAACAAATCTCTATGAACGGAAGTAATCAACACAATGAATTAAAACAAAAGAGTTGTTTTTCTCTCTTAATAATTCATGTATTTTCGGCTGGGACAAACAGGAGTATTTATACATGTGAAAAATAGGTTTTAAAGTCTCAATTTTGACCTAAAACCCACGACAGCTCGGCCCAGGAGACCATCAAATCCGACGTGAGCGCGGCCGCCCTGGGATCTTGCGCGACCGCGCTGAAGGCCAGTAACATTTGGCGAGATCAAGGCATTCAAGCGCGGTCGCCTTCGGCCATAGCGCGGCCGCTCTCCTTGGCAGTGGCCTCTGACGGATTTTGTTCTCCCTTTGCCGATTACAGTTCAAGCCCAATGATACTAAGGTCATATGCTATGAACTCTTACACCACATATACAAATATTCCAACAATCCCCCACAAGTTCATAGAAATATGACGTGTACAGATTGTCCATTGCCATGCTTTCAATAATGGTACCTTCCGGCTTGAACCACTACCTATGTTATCCAACGCAAACCTCCACAGGACCAGATGAATGGGTGTCTTGAATCTGATGCCTTTGGATGTAGAGGCCTTTGCTGGTAACAAACATAACAAAAGCTATGATAGGCCCTCTATCGAACACTTGACGCTTATAAGCCATACGTCCCGATCCTCTATCATGAGTGCTTTCAAGGAATAACCCAAATTCCTCTAGTTGCGGCCGACAACAACACTCACTTAGTTGGGCATCTCAGAAGATGTACTGCTAGCATCTTGTCTAAAAGACTTGATCCCATTCAAAGTTCTAAATTTTTACTATATTAGCAGCAACGAGCACCTCTAGGCTATTCAGGGGATAGACTCATACATGTAACATGTCAATCTATTATTAGGTGCTCCGACTCACCCCACAGCTTGTTATTACCACATTGAATCTCCTTTGTGGGATCTCCACTCGTAGATTGGGTTGCCACCGCGTTTGAATCGACGGGGTTCGCCCCATCCCCAACCTAGATTTTTGAACTAGAGCAAATTCTAGCCCTTTGGTTAACGGATCACCGTGTTATCCTTGGTACCAACATAATCAACGGCTATCACCTTCCGAGACACTAGATCCCTTATAGATTTTAATCTAATTTGGATGTGCCTCCTAGTTTTACGCTTGTACTTGACACTTTTCGCTTTCTCAATTGTGGCAGCGTGTTGTCACAATGTACAGAGATAATGGCATGGGCTTATCGACCACGGGCAACTCGTACATAAGTCCTCGAAGCCACTCAACTTCCAATCCAAGTAGTGTCAAGGGCAACTAATTCGGCCTCAAATGTAGACCTAGACAACGAGTTTGTTTGGTCGACCTCCAAGCGACCGCAGCCTCCGCCTAAGGTGAAAACATACTCGTACGTACCCATAACTCCCTGAGTTATAGGCAATCCAGCTTTGCATCACTATATCCTTCAAGAACAGAAGGGTATCTACCGTAATGCAGCCCAAGGGAAATCGTTCCCTTCAAGTACTTGAGAACTCTATCAAGAGCTTCCCAATGTGCTTTGCTTGGACATTGAGTATATCTAGCCAACCTAGTAACCGAGTAGGATATATCCGGTCTAGTACAATTGGCAAGATACATCAAACTTCCAATAATTTGAGAATATCTCAACTGAGCCATCGGTACTCCACTTTCATTCTTAGTAAGAGCAGATGAAGGGTCATATGGAGTCTTAGCCACTTTGTAATTCTTATAACCAAATTTCTCAATTACATTTTCAGTATAATGAGATTGCGATATGGTTATGCCACTAGTTGAACGAGTCAACTTAAGGCCAAGAATCACACTAGCTACTCCCATATCCTTCATCTCAAACTTACTTTTCAAGAATTCCTTTGTAGTATCAATTATCCTCATATCCGTTCCAAACAACAGAATATCATCGACATACAGACATAAGACAATACTACTATCACCAATACTCTTGCTATAAACACACTTATCAAACTCATTAGTAACAAATCCAAACGATGAGACAATTTTATCAAATTTCTCATGCCATTGCTTAGGGGCTTGTTTAAGTCCATACAAGGACTTAACAAGTTTACAAACCTTTCTCTCATTGCCAGGGGCCTCAAAACCTTCAGGTTGATCCATATAAATTTCTTCCTCTAGATCGCCATGCAAGAAGGCGGTCTTAACATCCATCTGATGGATAGGAAGATCATATACAGAGGCCAATGCGATAAGCATTCGGATTGTAGTCATTCTAGCAACTGGCGAATAGGTATTGAAATAGTCTATTCCCTCCATTTGCTTGAATCCCTTAGCCACTAACCTAGCCTTAAACTTGTCAACGGTTCCATCCGGTTTCAGTTTCCTTTTGAAGACCCACTTACATCCTATCGTGCTACAACCAGGAGGGAGATCGACCAATTCCCATGTCCCATTAGAGACAATAGAATCCATCTCACTCTTAACATCATCCTTCCACTGCTTGGCATCAGAAGTAGCCATAGCAGCTTTGAAGGTTAAAGGATCACCCTCGACATTGTAAGTGATGAAATCACTTCCAAAATCCTTGGTGGTCCTTGCCCTTTTGCTCCTTCTTGGTTCAATCTCATCGTCAGAATGAGTTGCACTGGAATCAACCCCCACATTTGTCAGCTCCTCTACTTGAGCAGGAATGGAATTAGTGGTTGGGTTAGATTCCTTAGGAAGTCCGTCCTTCATAGGAAACACATCCTCAAAAAATGTTGCATCACGTAACTCAACTATAGAGTTCACATCTATGCCAGAAATTTCAGATTTTATAATAAGAAATCTCAATGCATAACTTGTTTCAGAATAACCTATAAAGATAGCATCAACAGTTTTAGGTCCAAGCTTTTTCCTTTTATGTGCGGGCACAAGTACCTTTGCAAGGCACCCCCACACTTTTAAGTGTTTCAAGCTAGCCTGTCGACCTCTCCAAAGTTCAAACGGACTTTCCTTTCTATGTTTAGGAGGGAATCTATTCAGAATATGGCAAGCCGTATTCAAAGCCTCTGCCCACATATATTTGGGCAGTCCAGAACTTATGAGTAAACTGTTAATCATATCGGTAAGGGTTCTATTCTTACGTTCTGCAACACCATTTGATTGAGGGGTGTAGGGAGGAGTCTCTTCATGTACAATTCCGTTTTCTTGGCAATAATACATGAAGGGGTTAGACTCATATTCACCTCCTCTATCAGACCTTAACCGTTTAAGTTTCTTGCCGGTTTGTGTTTCTGCTTCATTCTTAAATATAATGAATTTATCTAATGCTTCATCCTTAGAACTAAGCAAATAGACATAACAGTATTTACTAGCATCATCAATAAATGTGAGAAAGTATTTCTTTTTGTCTTTGGTCAACACGCCATTAAATTCACAAATATCAGTATGAACTAAATCTAGAATTTCAGAATTTCTCACAACCGACTTAAATGGACCTTTTGTAGATTTAGCTTCAACACATACATGACATTTAGAATTCTTATCAATAGCATGTTTAGGAATAATATCTAAATTCATCATTCTTTTCACAGAATCATAATTAATATGTCCTAAACGACCATGCCAAACATTTGAAGATTCAATGGAATAAGAAACAGGATAATCAATAGAACTAAAATTATTGTGCGAACAAACATCAGTTTCAACTCTAATTTTAAATAAACCATCCGAGGAATAACCTTTCCCCACAAAACTACCAGAATCCAAAATTATGACCTTATTACACTTAAATGAAATCTCAAATCCTTCCCTAACTAGACTAGAACCACTAATAATGTTGCGACGAATGTCAGGAACGTGATACACTTGATGCAAGGTAAGAATGCGCCCATTAGGAAACTTCAGGTCCACGCGTCCAGTTCCAAGCACCTTTGCAACACTAGAGTTTTCCATCGTCACTGATCTACCACGCTCAGGCTGGTAAGACACAAATAGCAATTTATCAGCACAAACGTGCACATTTGCCCCAGTGTCAACTAGCCACTCGTTGGGTTCATAGACAGTAAAGATTTCAGGATAAGAAGTTACATACTTTGTAACATTGCAAGTCAGAGCATCAACTCCAGGTGCGTCAGAGTCAGGATCATCATAATCCTTCGGACCCAACACCATGTTGACAGCAGGATGGTCATCAGCAGAGGCTTGTGGTCCTTTTCCTTTCTTGGGCGGGCAGTCCCTAGAAAAGTGTCCACCTTCTCCACTATTCCAGCAGTTCTGTTTTGCTCTTGGCTTCCTAAAGTTATTTTTCTTAACTTTAAGTTTATCATGGTTTTCTTTATCCTTAGAGTGAGTTTTCACACCTTTTCCCTTAAACTTGCTTTTACCGGTTATCATATTAGCAGCAGCCTCCACAGGTACGCTAGGTTGGTTACCAGTATGCACCTCCTGAATCGCAATTGCATTCATCAATTCATTGAGTGTCAAGCTTCCAGTACGATGCTTGAGGGTCATACCGAATTCCCCCCAAGATCGAGGAAACTTCTCAATGATAGCCATGACAGCGAACTTGTCAGGAAGTCCCATGTCAGCATCCTTGAGTGATTGCAAAATGATTTGGAGTTCGTGCACTTGATCGGTAACCGACTTTCCCTCACTCATGTGATAATTCAGGAACTTTTCCACTTGGTACTTTTCCACACCGGAGTCATCGGTGCTGTACTTCTTGGAAAGCGAGTCCCACAGTGACGCAGCAGTGAGAGGAGCAGAACAATAAACATCAAAGAGTGCATTCGACAAAGCTGACAGAATGCATCCTCGAACAACATCATCCTGCTCCTTCCACAGTTTAACAGCGGCCACATTAACTGGATCATCACCATTCAGAGCGGGACACTTGGATGTCAAGATACCGTACATGCCCTTAATTGACAGTCAGATCTTCATGCGTTCAGACCAACGCTTGAAGTTCTTGCCACCAAACTTCTCCGGAAGATCGGAGGTGTCAACTAGGGACTTAAAGGGAGAGCTAGATTAACTACCAGACATGATCAATTAAAATTATTTTCTCTTAGACTGTTGGAAATCAAATTATCGCACCACAGATCAAATAAACAATTTAATCAACAGTAGGGAATTTATTTATTGATCAAGTCAAGAACGTACCAATTAAGCCAATAGCAAAACCGAAAGCAATGGAACAGGATCAGGAAAACAGAACAGAAACAAGTAAACAAACGATTAGAAAACTTATCGTGATTTGATCGAGTCGCCTTAGGAAGACTGTCCTAAGAGAAAATATTGCCCCCAATTGGTGCAACTCAGGTACAGGCAAATTTCTCCGAGGATAAAACGATCACGGATTACGTACCACAAAGCAGCACACAGGTAGGTAATCACCGGCGGTCCTATCTCAGTCACCTTGAATCTCACGAACAAATCTCTATGAACGGGAGTAATCAACACAATGAATTAAAACAAAAGAGTTGTTTTTCTCTCTTAATAATTCATGTATTTTCGGCTGGGACAAACAGGAGTATTTATACATGTGAAAAATAGGTTTTAAAGTCTCAATTTTGACCTAAAACCCACGACAGCTCGGCCCAGGAGACCATCAAATCCGACGTGAGCGCGGCCGCCCTGGGATCTTGCGCGACCGCGCTGAAGGCCAGTAACATTTGGCGAGATCAAGGCATTCAAGCGCGGCCGCCTTTGGCCAAAGCGCAGCCGCTCTCCTTGGCAGTGGCCTCTGACGGATTTTGTTCTCCCTTTGCCGATAACAGTTCAAGCCCAATGATACTAAGGCCATATGCTATGAACTCTTACACCACATATACAAATATTTCAACATATTGCATATATTGAGATTATGCAGACATCAGCTACAAACTATTTGGAGACAGAGTAAAGCATTGGAATACTTTGAATGAGCCATTTTCATATAGTCAGTTCGGATATGCGACAAGGACGTTTGCACCTGGTAGATGTTCAAACTATGTTGGAATGTGAAAAGGGAAATTCTGGAACGGAACCATACATTGTAGCACATAACCTACTTCTTTCTCATGCAGCTGCAGCCCAAGTATACAAGCAAATATATCAGGTTTTTATCTACAGCAAGAAATAACTCAAAATACCAAGCATAGCATAGCACAGAATGTTGATAATCTATAGTATAAATGAGGGAAGGGTTGAACAGTACTATGAACAGTACCATCTGTCCAATTTTCCATTTTGCCCTCACTAAGTTGTTCCTTTCCCATTTTGCCCTAAAAAGAATTTTTTTTTAATTTTTTTTTTAAATTAAAAAAATTAAAAAAAAATAATTTTTTTTAATTAAAAAAAAAAACTCGTGTCCTTGGACACGGGATTTTACTAGTTTATTATAGATTATGTTATATTATATTATTATTATATATATAATTATTTTTAATAAATAAAGTCGGTACAATCGATATATCAACCGAAGTCATTTTTGCGTACCACGTACCAACCAATTAGACACAATTGATACGGTACTACCGTACCAAGAGTTCGATATACCGATTTTTTGTACCAATTATAATTGGTACGGGTTGGTATACGAGTTGGTTGGTACGATCGAGTACAACTTGCCACCCCTACATGAAAGACATGTTTGTACTGTCGCAGAGACGAAACAATAAATTGAGTTATTTTACTTTCACTTTGTACCAATTATAATTGGTACGGGTTGGTATACGAGTTGGTTGGTACGATCGAGTACAACTTGCCACCCCTACATGAAAGACATGTTTGTACTGTCGCAGAGACGAAACAATAAATTGAGTTATTTTACTTTCACTAGTGACGTTACAAATGTCACGCAACCATTGGATCAAATCCAGCATTTACAATAAATCAAATTATTATATTAAACTTCTTCTAAGAAGTTTAATAAAAAAATGTTAGTGTTAGTGTAACGAAGTGCCTGTGTAAAGATTGACATCGCATGTATTATTAAGTGCCAGTGTTAGTGTAAAAAAGTGTCAATGTTAGTGTAACAAAGTGTCAGTGTAAAGAGTGTCAGACCATTGTAAAGAGTGCCAGTGCAGTGCATGTATTATTAAGTGTCAGTGTAAAAAAGTGTCAGTATTAGTGTTAAAAAGTACCAGTGTTAGGGTAAACAAATGTCAGTGTGAAAAGTGTCAGTGCATGTATTATTAAGTGACAGTATAAAAGAGTGTCAGGGCAGGATAAAAAAGTGTCAGTGTTAGTATAAAAAAATGTCAGTGTGAAGAGTGTCAGTACATGTATTATTAAGTATCAGTGTAAAAATGATTTTTCCTTAAAATTTAAAAAAAATTTTTTTTTTTTTTATAAGAGAAACTCAATAAAAAAACTTGGTTAAAAAAATCTAATGAAATTTTGATGCGGCAAATTAGCTATTGAAAAATTTAATAAAATGTTAATGTGAAAATGAACTTTTTTGTTAGCGGATAGGGGGCGGAGCTGGTGGAATCGGAGAAACTCAAATTCCATGACGACGGCGACTGACTCCACTGACTCAGGTAGGGCTTTTTTGCTTCCTCTTCTTCATGACATGGTATTTATTTTAAATATCTTTCCCACAGGAAGAACGTTGATGTTTGCTATTAAACTGTTTCTTCTGATGATCAATTTAGGGCTTGAGCTTTACTTTTTACAATCCCTGATTAACTCTTTTTACCGATTGAGCTTTGAGAAACCAAATAATTTTGCCTTCACAATGCCCATTTATACAGACGGAGTATTTAAATTTATGGCTCTGGAGAAAAATATATGGACAGAATCACAAAAAATGTGTACATTCAGAATTTGTAATTTCCTACTGACTGTAAGATCTTATCTGTATGCACTCGTAATAGATGAACTAAATAAACATATGCATGATGATGTACTTTGTTTTAGCGAATCATTTACATAGATGTAGTATATGTGGTTTATTCAATGAAATTTTGGGGTTATGCATGCTCGTTTGAAGCATTAAGAGACCCCTCAATTCAAGATTGCGAGTAATATTAGTAATTGAAGGCTTCAAGAGAGAAGAGTTTATCCAGTTAGAAGATAGAATATTTATCATTAGCGTAGACAGCTCAACATATTGAATCAAAGCATCATAGTAATTTGAGTTGAATCACCATGTATGTGTAGATTCATGGAAAAAGTATGTTATCGTCTAATCAGTCATCACACCTCTTTCAATTTTTTTGTGGGGTTAAGTTTTCATCCTGTACTCCTTAAGATATCAAGGATTTACGATATTATAGTATCATCGCAAGCACTAACCATTATCCAAAATATGAGCACTTTTCAGTAGATCATGCGTATTAACTGTATGTACTCCATTTGTCCCTAAAATAATGTCCAAATTCAAGAAATCTTTTTCCCAAAATGAATTTCTTTTTTGTTAAAATTTTTTTTGTCCCTAAACGCTTTTTTACCATTTTTTTTTCCGCTATTCATTTTACTATCATCAAACTAAATATTTAGAAAGTGGATAACAAGAATATTTATGCATCTTTTCCATTAAAATGTACAAAAAGCACACATTTTCTTTGGTGGGTCTGTTCTCCGTAATAGATGAGTTTATATGGTGTCCCTATGGGGCTTCCTGAGGTGTGGAGTTAGGAGTTCGTCTTCTTGAAGATACATTGTTATTGGAGCACTCTAGTTCTTGAGATTTTTGCTTTTGGTTTGTACTTGAACAGACTTCTAGTCCGAGTTTGCATTTCTGATGATCTAGTACTTTTTTCTTTCCATGTAAGAACAATTAAATTGTAAACTGAATGTAATCAAGCACAATGTAATAAGTAAAGCATAATTCTGTCAGATATTTATTTATTATTTTTCTTAAAGGCAGAAAAAGAACTGTGATTTGACTGGCTGAGGCAACCCAATCGTCTAAACATCCTTTCCTAAAATGAGCAGATGAGAAAATGTGGCTCAAGTAACTGAGTCAAAGTGCTTGACATAAGGCTTGTTAAGCTGACCAACTCAACTCAACTCCTCTTTACTTTCTTCCTGCCACTTGGGATCACCTAAAATGCAGGAACAGTCAACTAGGCAAACTGACTGTACTGTTATCCATGTTTGTTTCAGTTTTTTGTCTACTTATTTCATTGTTGATATTAGTACACCATAAATTTCAAAAGGAAATTCACTTGGAGACATATGCTCTGTATTCCAAAACCATCTCAATGATTGTTGAAGATCTTGGATTTGCTTTGATTTTACATTCATAAAACAGTTCTCAAATTCTATAGAAATTGAATTTCAGAATCTAAAGTTTTTATTGATGATATTCGTTTCCTTTAACAGCATTAATTTTGTCCCTATAAGATTATCCTTATATCTGCACATTTGGATTTTTGTAGCAAATAATTCATTTTATTAACTAAGACATTATTTTCTTTACTTGGAAGTGTCGAAAATAAAATCGTTGTTAATTTCAATGGCATTATGTAGAAATTTTGTACTCCCTCCGTCCCAAAATGTTTGTCCCATTTGACTTTTTTGTTGAACTTTGACCACAAATATATGACAATTTAATTATGTTCATGAAATTCTAAAAATTTCTATTGATTCACCATTAATAATATTATCAACAACAACTTTTAGAATTTCATGAACATGATTAATCTCTCATAAATTTGTGGTCAAAGTTTAACAAAAAAGTCAAATGGGACAAACATTTTGGGATGGAGGGAGTATGACTGACTTCCCAAGATATCATTTTTGTAGCATGTCAGAATTTGAATCTGCAAGTAATGCTTCTTGGGCATTATCTAGCATATTTTTCAAATCTTCGAGGAACATATGTACATAATTTGATTTCCACTCGATTGCTCCATGGCCCCCTATTTTCAACGGTTGAACTTCTACCTGTTACTTTTAAGGTAAAGTAGCAACAACTTGTGACATGATAAAATGGAATGCTGACTCTTATGGTTTGATCATGTTTTGTGAAGTTCTTTGTCTGGACATGTGAGTTATAAACATAGTCCATACTATACATTTAATGACCTCAATTATTTAACCTTAACTTTGGTCCGAAATATCTGAGTCGGATACATGAATCCTATTTCACCTTTCTGTTTGGTCCAATGTGCCATATATCAAATGGTCCAAATTTTAAAAATCACAAATATTTCAATCAATTATGTGCTCGCCATCTGTATCTTGGTGTAGACATGGTGTTATACGTTATCGATAGTTTGTTGTACCCTTCTAGAATCCTTTCTAAGTCGTCATAGCTAGCAAGTTACGGAGTGACTAATAAAAATAAAAGTTAAAACAAGAAAAGCAGTGGCAGATATTGTAATTTAAGAAATAATCAAGCCTATAGATTTACATGTAAACACACATAGTTACCCTAATTTTGTCTATAAATACTCCTTAACAATTACCTGAACGGCACACACATCTGCGCCTCAATTTTCCATTTTTTGGCGGCGATGAATATCTCCGTCAAAGATGAAGATGAAGATGACGATGATGGTTGTTTTGATATGTTAGGCTCTTTCAATAATCGTATCAACAAGTCATCGAAAATTCGGTAGGCATCTAATTTTTCTTTCTCGTGAAAGGATCTGATCTATTTCTGTGTAATTATTGATAATTTATATGCTTCCTTAATAACAGTCATGTTTTATTTGTGGTTCATTTTGTTAGTAGATTTATCTGGATGAAATTTCCCTTATTTTGCATTGATATATCTCTTTCCGTTAACTCAGATTCGCTCATCAGTTTGTCTCTTGTTCATTGGGCTTGGATTCCTTGCTAGTTTTATTTATTCCTTTTCAAGTCTTTGCATTATATGAACTCTGATTGGGAAAGGATTATACTTCTTGTGTGTCTGAGGAGATCAGTTGCATGCAGGGGCGGATGTATTGTGTAAAGGGGAAATTGCTCCCCCTTTAATTTTAAAAAGATTTTTTTTACCAGTGTAATTATTTTTAAAATTTGGGGTATTACTGCAATATGTTGCCTCCCTTTATGTGAAGGAAAAATACACTATTTTCTTTTTCCCCCTTTTAATCAATGAAAATGATTTTCCCCCTTTCGAAGTTTTTCTGGTTCCGCCCACCTATGATGCTCGGACTATTTGGTTTATCTGGCCGGACCCTTGTCAACAAGACTAAAATAGGAGCATACGACACGGGTACGTCGGGGTAAACCAACAATCCGATCTTTCTTCGCCAACCGGAGCATCGATTTACCTCTCGTCTCCTCATCCGGCTATTCGCACCACTCTATCGACGCAGCAAGGGTAGATCTGAGCTCCTAGTTGAGATACCTGATCGATCTAGAGTCAGCTACGCGACTGGATGAAGCTTTTGGATCGGACCTAAAAGCTAGATCATCGGAACCAGCTGAAGAAACCTTCGATGAAGATGATGGAGCTGAAACGATAGGTGGCGTAGACAAGACGATAGAGTCCGGTACCTGGAGCTCCGTCTCCTCTATCTCTCTCTCTCTTCTGAGCCATGTTGATGAGAGAATTATATGCTAATTTTAAAACTGAGATTGTTCTGTGTGACAGGGGAAGCTGCTATTGAATTTATTTATCTGCTATTGAATTTATTTATCGTGCTTCTATGATTCCTTTCCCTGTGTTTCAAGAGACCGGAACTTTAGCAACTGTAGTTTCTAACATTGCTCCTGATTACCCCTTTTCAGGGTCCATGGTTCCAGCCACTCCATATAACCCTAGGGCTATCAGTCCCCTTTTTTGCTCATTCCTCAGGTTAGTTCTTAATTCTCTCTCTCTCTCTCTCTCTCTCTCTCTCTCTCTGTGTGTGTGTGTGTGTGTGTGTGTGTGTGTGTGTAGATATATGAACATTCTGCAGATTTATTTTCTTGTCATGACTGTTGTGGATATTGAATAACAAAAAATAAAAATAAACAAATTTATGCAGTTAACACCAAGTAATTTGACCAGAGACCAAGTTGAATTAAGTTAAAACAGCAGTGGTTATTGGGTAATTTAATGACCGAGTTTCGTTTCTGTAAAAATCATATCTTCTGTTGTTTGTCAAAAACCCATTGGAATTCTGTTCATCATTCATTAATCATTAGTTTAAAAGAAAATCCAGTAATTTGGTGATTCTTCTTGTTAATTTTGTAGTACTCCAAGGTTCATCGAAGGGGAAACTGTAGTTATCCCCCCCCCCCCCCCAATTTATGATGCCTAATTTATGTTTCTTTTTAAATTGACATCTAATCTTTGGAGGATTTGTACCAGGAGTCAACACTTGTTTGTTTATCCCAATTTATGTTTCTTTTTGAATTGACGCCTAATGTTTGGAAGATTTGTACTAGGTGTCGACACTTAATTTGTTTATCCCAATGAATGTTGCTTCTCGGACACATGAATTTACGTAGTAAACAGTAATGTTATTTCTATAATCCATGTTCCCATTGTTCCTGTAGGCAGGCCGAATGAGATCACCCAAATCCAAAGAGATGAACTGAAGGAAACAACAATGAATTATGATGCTAGGGTTTCTGAGATGGGGATACCAAAAGTAATCACATGGATTCATGGTGGCTTTCAAGTTTCCGTGAAGGGATCATGGGATAACTGGATGCAAGAGTAAGAGCCAGGACTTGTTCAAGTGTGTTATTTCACATTAATGAGTAATGACCAAGTTTTATGCGTTCCTGTGAAATGCTCTGTTTTTTTTTTTTTTTTTTTTTTTTTTTTTTTAATATGTATGTTTGACTATGATTGGCTCGTGGTTTTAGATTCTCAAGTCCTTTAAGGTTGAGAAGCTTGTGGTATCTGCCATCCCCGGTTTATTGGAGACATGGACAGGGGGTTTGGCTTCACACGTTTGGAAAATCATGAGAAAGAGAGCCTAAAAATCCGGTGGCAGTCCAAGATTCAGGTAAAGGATTTTGACCTCTTTTATATTCATTACTCCCTATGTCCCAAAATAAATATTGTACCTTGACTTTTTTGGTCAACTTGGTTGAACTTTGACCAAAGAGTTATGAAATTTCAGTTATCGTCATATTAACCTAAAATTGGTTATTGACACCGATAGAAACTTTATCAATAACTATTTTTAGAATTTCATGAAGATAAATAATTATTCATATTGGTCAAAGTTCAATCAAGTTTACAAGGAAGTCAAACAACATTTATTTGGGGGCGGAGGGAGTACATCTCGTTTCGTGTTTCCTGCTTACTCAGTGAAAGAAAATTGTATTGTTGAACAGATGATCCACTTGCAGCAGCAGCAGTTTGTTCGGGATGAGGTCCAACCCGTGAGCGTATACAGAAGGATAACATGAGTTCAGGCTCCGAAACAAGCTCTCTGAAGAAGCAGATTCGGCACAAGTAAATATGGTAGCAGAAGAAGATTGTAATGTAGAAACTGTAATAATGTATGATAATAGAGAACCCATGTCAAATGGACAGTCGAAAAAACCCGATGTGTTACATAGAAATGAAATAAATGGGAAATATTATAAAAAGTCCTGTTTTATTTTAAAAACCGGTTCAATGACCGGTTTAAAAAGCCGGGTTAGTTTGGTATAAAATTCATGTACCGATTTTTTTAAGTTAAAAACAAGACTTTTTATAATATTTGGGGGAAACTAGTTTCCCCCAAAATTTTCTAATTTAAGTTATCTTTTGTTGAACTTCTTCCCTATATCCATAAAACCCGGTTCAATTGCGAAGATTGAGCTATCGGATCGGGGTTAGTGATATCAAATTATCACATAATTCAATTGTCAACGGGATCGGGTTTAGTGACATCAAATTGCCACATGATTTAATTGTCAATCGTTGGATCGAATCAAGTTTAAAGATTGTTACCTTTGCCATACCATTTTCATTTTCAATCGTTGGATCAAATTTTGAATCAAAATCGAAAATTCTCAGGGCTTTATTGTCCTTTCCCCCTCATAATCAATACTGTATAAAATAAAAGCCATTGATTTGATTTTTTTATTAACTAGTGCATCACTCAAGATATAAAATTTTCTATTTACAAAATGTAAAAATTGATAATTAAACACAAAAAAGAATATTACAAATTAATATGCTTCATATACATCCGTAAAAAAAACATACAAAATTTAATAATATTGATCTTCATGAGGACAACACATACAACTACACATTCATATATATATATATATATAGAGATATATATTAAGAAAGCAATTATTAATAAGTAGGGATAAGAGATATGTATTACACATTTTGAAAAACCTCCATAAACACAACCTTCAAAGTATATTTGTAGGATGAACTATTTTCTGCAGAATTGGATTTCCAAATATGAAGAGCAACATGATGGGTGCCTCTAGAGAAAGCAACATAAAGTTGACCACGACGAAAACATGTTTCCTTAAAAGAATTTCAATTGTATATAGAGATTGCCCATAATTTTTGTTTATAGACATGACATAAGAATCAATCAAAGAAAATTGACGACGTTCAAACTTATTTGTGGATTAAGTTCTTCCCGCCAATAAATGTGCTCCAATAAATAATCTTGATAAAGATCGTCATTGACTCTTGTTAAGTCATACTCCCTCCGTCCCATTAGTATTAGCACAAACACTGTTTGCGCGGGAATTAAGGAATATGATATTTTAATAAAATGTTGTGAGTGTAAAAGAATGAGTGGAGAGAGAATAAGTGGAGGGTGTAGTAAATTATAATGGTGTTGTGAGTATTAAAATAATGTAGGAGAGAGAATGAGTGGGGTTGGGTGAATATTTTATTAATATAAAGTTTCCTTTTTGGGAGTGTGCGGATATTAGCGGGACGCCCAAAAAGGAAAGTGTGCTAATATTAGCGGGACGGAGGGAGTATTTATTATTGGGACATACTACTCCATCACAATTGTTTTCTTCCCTTATTACTATGTTCACTACTCTATATACTCCACCATTAATATTAGATTTTAAATTAGTTTTAAATTTTCTTGCCTGATGTTGAATAAATTATTTGTATGTCTCCTTTAAAACTATATTATTATTAAAAAATAGTCCCATTTAAAACTACACACTACTATTCGAATGACCTACAAACATTCATTTTCATTGAAGGTTAACCTCCACTTACAGACAATTCAGCCAGAAAATTCAGCCAGAAGAAGTGACATGTAAATTTATCAGTTGGGAGCCAAAAGCGTTTATTGCACTCAAAATTCTTTAAACAATGAAGCAATTGTCAAAAAGGAAAAAAAAGTTCACTAAGTAACATTTATATTAAGTTCATTAGAGAAGAGAAAAGTAAATTTTGTTAGTTGTATTAATGAACATTTTCAAGTTGTCAATAATATAATCTCAAAAAAATATCGTCAAATTTCTTGAATTATTTATTTGACAAACATGTCAAAATTTTATTGTATTTTTTTTAGATGAAACTTGTTAATTTTTTTTATTTAGCGAAATAGAATATTTTGTTTTTGACATTTAAAAGTTGTCAACTTTTCATATCATGGACATTGTATACTCCTTTTTTGTATTTCAAAAAAACTAAAATAAAAATACCTATATTTATTTTTTTACTCATACATTATTATTTATTTGTTCTTCATAAAGTAAACTTAAAATAAAATCTTGATTAAAATCTCCATTTTAAGCTTGTTTTGAATAGTTGTATATCTATTAAATATTTAGTTAAAAAATTCTTTTTTTTTTTGATCTTTACTTTTGTTTAAATTTATATATCTATTATATATTTTAATATTGCGTATACAATGATCAAATCACACTTAATATATTTTCTTATTTAGGAACATAACTTATACTCCCTCCGTCCCAAGAAAAGTGTCACTATTTTAGGTCCGGCACGCAAATTAAGAAAAAAAGTGGGAAGAAAAAATGTTGTGAGTGTAATTTGAAAAGAGGAGAGAGAATTAGTGAAGGAAATAGTAAATTTAAAAAGTGTTGTGAGTGTAATAGTGTTTTAGGAGAGAGAATGAGTGGAGGGAATAGTGAGTGGGTGTAATAGAATATTAATAAAACATTTCAATTTTAGGAAAGGTGACGCTTCAAACGGGACGCCATTTTGGATAAAAAGTGACGGATTTTCTGGGAGGAGGGAGTATATCGGAATAAACAAATAAAATGGTGACATTAATTATAGAAGGGAGGAGGAAGTATACATTAATTTTTTTTTATCCAAAAATGACTCTTCAAAATGGTAAAATAATTATTCGATTTCATATAAACAAAATTGAAACAACCTCCCACCCTAAAATTCAAATCTTCAAACTCAATAACTCCTATTAATGTCTAATACTTTATATTTACTTTGTGAATGTAAAGTAATAACAATTTCGATCGCAAGATCACATTTATTACCACGACCTCAAAAATTGATTTGATGAAATCAATTTCAAAATAAATTGCAGGTCAAAATTATAATTCAATTTTTCACAACCTATTCACATTCTAATTAACTTAATTACATTGAAGCAATATTATTTTAATCTTCTACAATATGTTATTATTATCAAATACTGCATCTTTTATTATTTATGGGGTTTTTAAATATCATAAAAATTTATTTACAAAATATTGAATTATACTCCCTCCGTCCCACTTTAAAGTGTCCATGGTATAATTTCAAGGTTTTTAAGAATTTTTTTAACAAATGAATAACGAATTGAAAGTGGGTAGAAGATTAGAGGAGAGAGAATATAAAAGTTAAAAACATTTAATAGGAGAGAGAATGAGTGGGAGGAATAGTAAGTTAATGAATGATTTTTTTGTAAATATGTTAACATTATAGGGTATAATGAATGATTTTTTGTAAATATATACTCCCTCCGTCCCACGTAACTGTGAACTTACTTTTTGGGTGTGGAAATTAAGGAAAAGTAGGAGAGAGAAATAGGTGGAGGAGGTGTTTGTGAGTATAAAAAATTAAATAGGAGAGAGAATGAGTCGGAGGAATAGTTAGGAGAGAGAATGTTGTGAGTGTAAAAGTGAAGTAGGAGAGAGAATGAGTGAGTGGAATAGTGAATATTTGTTTCCATTTTTGGCAGTCCACATTGATGTGAGACTGACCAAAATGGAAATAAATCCACACTTACGTGGGACGGAGGGAGTAAACATTATGAGGGTATAAATGTTCGAAATACTGTTCACATATTTTCATTTATGGAATGGGCTCTTTGAAGTGGGACATCTCAAAAAAGAAAGTGAACACTTTGAAGTGGGACGGAGAGAGTATATGATAAACGATGTAAAAAGAATGTAGGGATACTTTATTTAAAAATTTAACAAATAACTTATGATAATTTTTTTATGAAAAAAATATTTATTTTGAAATGGACAACGTAGTAATACATTTAGCAGTTTCAACATCAAATTATTTTGTTTCAACATCAACTTATTTTGTTATTTTAAGTAAAGGTTATAGTGAAGTAGGGGGAAAGCTTTTATAGGGTAAAGGGTAAGTCAAACAACAATTTCAAATATTCAAGCCACCATGCATGGTGACACGTGGTGACCATGCACGCCACATCGCCACCACTTGTACCCAAACGCAAGCTCCGTCCAAAAAGAATGTGGAGGAGCAAACACACATATACGTGTAGTCATATACGTTCAGCAATTATTACGTCTGATTTTTTTTTTTTGTTTTAATCAAAACGACGTAGTTTAAGGTTTCCGTAAATGGTGAAGGTTGATAGTGACACTTTTGAGCACCAATTAGCCTTTTTTGGGATGTCATGTATTTTTAGTGTAGTATAGATTCCATGTTTTTTTGTCGCCCCTTATATTTCTAAGTATTGCATATTACTTTTCAAATTTTCCACAGGGAGATATCATTATAGACTTTAAAAATCACTATTTATAGTATTATTTTGCCAGAATTTAAAATTATATACTCCCTCCGTCCCATGTGAATGGGCACTAACTTTATGGGTGTGGGAATTAAGGAAAAGTAGGAGAGAGAAATAGATGGAGGAGGTGTTTGTGAGTATGAAGAATTAAATAGGAGAGAAAATGAGTGGGATGAATAGTTAGGAGAGAGAATGTTGTGAGTGTAAAAATGAAGTATGAGAGAGAATGAGTGGGTGGAATAGTGAATATTTGTTTCCATTTTGGGCAGTGTCCATTCACGTGAGACGTCTCAAAAAGAAAATAAGTGTCCATTCATGTGAGACGGAGGGAGTACTTATTTGTTTTGAACTTTTTTAATTCGTTAATCAAATCAAATTTTTATTTCTCATTTTAACAACCCAAAACGACAAATTTTATTTTTATTTCAACTATACCCCCCGAACCCTTATATTATTTGTGCTAAAAGTTTAAAGGACAAAAACAAAAAATCAGGTAAATCAAGTTTTGACATAATAGTAGTTATCACATTAATAGTTCTCCATTGCTAAAAGGAGATGGAGATAAAAGACACATATCACCTCTGCTACGTGTAGGCAATTAGCCCCCTTAAAATTATGGGGTCAAATTCGACGGAAAAGGCCGAAATATCCCTTAAATAACTCACGTAAACAACACATGTTATGTTGTTCGTTAGACTTTTAACAGTTCATCCAAAATTACATCTGATTGCAACAAAAAGACAAACTTAATAACCAATTTGTAACAAATGAAAATTCAATAAACAATTGAAACATCTCGACAAACTCAGGTAACTAAAATGCAATTTGCTCCAATGAAATTCCCCATACATCCTTCTACCCAAAGTTTTCTTACTTCATTCCCAAAACATAAAATTGCCATTTTTAAGCTTAAAACTAACTAACTCATTATATCTTCCCAAAAGAATAACCAATGAAATTTCCATCCATCCTTCTGCCCTTAAGTATTCTTATTTTCATAATTTGGTTTCCCAAAAATATAGAAACTAAATCTGGAAAATAAAAAAAAATGGGGCACGCTGGAACAGGCTTTCTGTCTAAAACTAAATGTTTCTAAAAATTGTATTTCATTTTAATAAAAACAAATTAAATGTTATGGAGAGAAATTGTAATATAAAGAAACTATTAATTTACATAAGTTATATAGAAAAAAATGTAATTTAAAAATTGTATGTAATTTTATATTACATTGAAGTTATATTTACGTAATTTTTATATTTCATTTTATTGAATTCAAAATAAGTTACATAGGAAAATATATTTTTTTTGGGAAAAGAAACTATTAATTTTTATCTATAAGTTATATTGAAAAAATGTAATATATAAAATTTTATGTAATTTTTAACCCACCTTTTGATCACATTTGTAAATTAATGAAAGTGAGAATTTAAAAACATATTACATCCTACCTTGTTAAGGCATTTCTATATTATTTTTTTAAAAAAGTGGAATAACTCTTAACCATGAAAAAAAATGTTCTCCATTTCGTTTATCAACAACTTAGCCGATACAAAATATTAAAATCATATCACTAATACCTACACATTGATCAAGTCAAAAAAAAAAATAAAAAATTACTAAGTTTAGCAATAAAAATCTACAATATCTAATTTTAAAAGAAGAAAAAATAATGGAGTTCCATTATACTTCTACTAATAATTAGCTCTGCAATTGTCAAAAATTAATTGCAGTAGCTATTTACCCTCCCTAGAAACCCATTACTCCATATTTACCATTACCCTTGACATAGAATTTTCAACATCACAAAATAAAATTGAAATAAATAAAAAAAAACCTCATAAATGGAACCCCAATCAATCTCATATGACCGATTCTTTTGCAGTTCCTACACAAACTTCGGCACTCTCTGATATTCTCATTTTCTCACTAACTTCACTACCTCTTCCTCCTCTGGCACCGACCGAGGCTTTTTGGACGACTTTCTAGAAGTCGGCTATTTGTCGTTACTTGGAACCTTGGCATATGTGAACCGACTTGTATTACCCGAAGTCGCCGCTTTTTTCGTTTTGTATCTCGTTATCCCTTAATTTCTCAATCTCTCTTTCTTTCACTTGCTGGGTTTCTCTTTCTCTCTCTACTTCTCTTTCTTTTGTTCCATCTCCGACGACACCACAGCAACCCCAAGCTTCCGACCTCATTTTCACTTTCCTCGACATCGAAACCGCCTCTGTCTTGCTCGATTTCACGCCCTAGATCAGAAAACTCATTCCGCTTTCTCGATTTGTATCTCTTTATCCCTTAGGGGGCGTTTGGTTCATAGGAAAGTGGGGGAAATGAATGGAAAATTTCCTCTTTTCCATTCCATTCCCATGTTTGGTTCAATCAGTTTAAAAAAAAAATTCCATTGGAATGTATAATTCCTTCAAATAAAGGAATTCAACTTTCCATCATAAAATTGATGGAATCTTCATTTCCTTTGGCAATGGAATTTTTTTTTTTTTTTTGACCAAAATACCCCCAAACTCTACCCGCCCCCACACAGCCCCTACGCCCCACCCCCACCCCCACCCCCCACGCCCCCACCCTACCCCCCACCCCTCACCCCCACCCCCCACCCCCCCAACGAATTTTTTTTTTAATTTTTTTCTGCCTACCCTCCCCCCCACCCCACCACCCCCTCCCCCACCCCCCCACCCCCACAATTTTTTTTTCTGCCTACCCTCCCCCCCACCCTACCCTCACCCACCCCCCACCCCACCCCACCCCACCCCCACGAAAATTTTTTTTTTTACTCATTTTGCATGCCCCCTACCTACCCCCCAACCCCCTCCCAATTTTTTTTTAAAGGGTAAATTGGTCATTTTATATGCTTTCATTCCATTTCTATAATTTGTATTTTCAAACCAACACATGATTTGCCAAGGAATTGAATGACAATTTCATTCCATTTCGTGCCAACCAAACGGAGGGGGTTGACCAGTTTTTTTCCATTCCAATTCCTTAAGGAATTCAATTCCATTGACAATTTCATTCCTTCACTTTTTTTCCACCGAACCAAACGCCACCTTAATCTCTCGGTCTCTCTTTCTTGCCTCTTAGTTTCTTTTTTTCTCTTGCACGATTTCTCTTTCTCTCTCTACTTCTCTTTCTTTCGTTTCTCTCTCCAAAGTTTTTTTTTTTTTTTGATTACCCAGGTTCCCCAGATTCGCCGAATCAATCCTGGATCACCAGGTACCGGCCCCTCAGTAGGCTGGCGGAGGTAAATCGCGGGATGTGCCCTATTCTCTCTCCAAAGTTTTCATCTTAAATTAAAGTGATAGGAAAGAGAAACCCATTTAGAAATCTATATATATACTCCCTCCGTCCCAGCCCATGCTTTTCACTTTTTTCAAATCACGCAAATTAAAAAAATGGGTGGAAAGAAAAAATGTTGTGAGTGTAATAGTGAATTAGGAGAGAGAATTAGTGGAGGAAATAGTAAATTTAAAAAGTGTTGTGAGTGTAATAGTGAATTAGGAGAGAGAATGAGTTGAGAAAATAGTAAAGATTCTTTGCCAAAAAAGGAAATGTGAAGTTTTTAACGAGACACCCAAAATGGCAAAACGTGAAGCTTGGGCTGGGACGGAAGGAGTATATATTAAAGTTGGTGAGAATGCCTATGAATTTGCCATATGGACATGTTTTGGTAGAAGCTTGATTATGGAGAAGCCAACTCATCACTATCCCAAAATCTATATGACTTTTGGTATTCTCCTTATTAGCTAATACTATTAGTCAATAATAATAGTTATTATATGGGTTAACTATTACTACTAATAGTATTAGTTAACTATAATAGTTATTATATAATAATTGTATTAGTTAACTATAATAGTTATTATATAAGTTAACTTATACAATTAATTGTATTAGTTAACTATAATAGTTACTATATATGTTAACTATTACTATTAATAGTATTAGTTAGCTTATATAATAACTATTATAGCTAACTATTACTATTAATAGTATTAGTTAACTATAATAGTTATTATATAAGTTAACTAATAATATTAATTCTATTAGTTAACTATAATAATTACTATATATGTTAATTATTAATATTAATAGTATTAGTTAATATATGCTAACTATTACTATTAATAGTATTAATTAATCATAATAGTTAATATATATATGTTAACATTACTATTAATAGTTTTAGTTAATCATAATAACTACTGTATATGTTAACTATCACTATTACTATTATTAGTTAATTATAATAGTTACTATATAGATTAACTATTACTATTAGTACTATTATTAGTTAATTATAATAGTGCTATATATGTTAACTATTATTATTAATAGTATTAGTTAATCACAATAATAACTATTATTAGTAAATATTATCATTTAATTTAATATAAGCTAATATTATTAGTTTAATATAACAATTACTATATATGGTGACTCTTATTAATTTTTAATATATTAGAATATCTTAGATAATGCTTCAATATTAGTTACTAATATACTCTGTATTTGATAAATACTCCCTCCGTCCCACGTGAATAGACACTTATTTCCTTTTTGGGACGTCCCACGTGAATAGACACTGCCCAAAATGGAAAAGAATTTATTATTTTATATTCATCCTATCCCACCCACTCATTCTCTCTCTTCATTTCCTACCACACAATTTATTCAACCAACTCCACTCATTCTCTCTCTTTATTTCCTACCACACATTTTCATTATTATATTCATTTTCCTTAGTTATTGTGCCAAGATTTTTGGTGTCTATTCACGTGGGACGGAGGGAGTATTAGATATTAAACTTACTATATTAGATTAATATTCTCATATAACTTTCTATTTAAGATGATGATTACTATATTAGTTAACCATAACTAGAAAAAATATTTTTTAAAACATAATAAAAATATTATTCTACTAATACATTAAATGTAATAATGGTTTCCGCTAATTATATTTATTAATCATAATATGTGTATGTATGTAGCATAAAATCATTAATATCAAATATATCTAATATTATTAATTCAATCATCTATAAAATTAGAAGTTAACTAACAACAACAACAATAATTCATTGTTATTATTCAAATTTCAATTGTCATAATAATAAGTAAAAACTATACTCCCTCCGTCCCGGTCGACTTAGGACTTTTTGCCATTTTGGGCGTCCCACCCGACTTAGGACGGTCCAAAATGGAAACCTTAAATCACTATTCTCTCCACTCATTCTCTCTCCTACATTATTTTAATACTCACAACACCATTATAATTTACTATTCCCTCCACTCATTCTCTTTTCTATTTTTAAATTACACTCACAACATTTACCTTTTCTTTAATCCCCGTGCCATTTCAAAAAATCCTAAGTGGGCTGGGACGGAGGGAGTATACAACAAAAGTTACAATTTCTCCTGAATTTATAAAAGTAAATATTTTGATTGTTATAAAATAGATTTAAATCACCCAAAAAATGATATGTTACTTTATCAAATAAAAACATAAAATTATAAGAAAAATAAAAAAAATTGATAAATTAATTTTTCGTGAGCTCAGGCTACCCACTAGTTTAATAAAGGTCAAATGACAATTTAGGGCCTGAAGTATAGGGGGTAGTGTCGGTTAGGGGCCCCATATCTAATTTTCGTCAAATCAGGGCTCAATATCTAAACTTTTCGTCAATTAAGGGCTTTTTGACGGATTATGTTAGAAAAGTCAGTTAAGCGACATCTGCCACGCATGTACTGGACTAAATTGAATTTGCACTAACTTTTAAGGGGTTAAATGACATATTTTATAAATATGGAGGTTAAATGATTTTTTTTTAATTCCAAATAAAAAAGCATGACTTTTCCTCTCTCTCTCCTTACCTCACTTTCTCTCTCTCTCTCTCTACTTTCCCAGATTCCGGCAACTTTGCCCTCCCCAGATTCCGGCGACCTCTGCCCTCCCCAGAATCCGGCGACCTCTCGCCCCCTTCAATCCATCTGACCCCATCCCACCCACCTAGTGGCCGTCGTCTTCCACCCCTATCAACCCTTTCCCAACTCCGACAACACACCTCCTCCCCTTCGTCTGCAAGTGGGGCTTCGACACGTCGGCGCGATTGAGGAAGATGGGTTTGTGAAAACTGCTAGGGAAAGGTCTGGTGGGGTTATGGAAATGGTGGATCTCGGTGATGAAGAAAGTGAGGTGTTGGTTGGAATTGGGATTAGGGTTAGGGTTTTGATGAAGAAGGGGGCTTTGAAATTGATCGAAGGAGGGGTAATAGGTGGTGGTGGTGATGAAGAAGATGGTTTTGCATGGTCTTGCGGCGGCGAAAATTGTTGAAGGGGATGAGGGAACGGATTTAATGGGGGAGACGGAGATGAAGGAGGTGATGAAGAAGATGGTTTTTTTCTTTTTTTTTTTTTTTACTTTAGTGTGTAGACGTCCAATTTTGTGGTTTATTTGCAGCATTTAGGCAAACGCTCATTTCAAAATCGACGTTTGCCACGCAAACGCTCATTTCAAACTCAAAGTCGACGTTTGCCACGCAAACGCTCATTTCAAACTCAAAGTCGACGTTTGCCACGCAAACGCTCTTTTTCAACTCAAACCGACGTTTGTCATTCAAACGCTCGTCTTTTCAAAAGTCACCTAATCAACGTTTGTCATTCAAACCAAGATTAAGCTTGTCATTCAAGCCCCCATTTCAAAAGACACACACACACACACACGATTTCGAGAAAGGTAGAAAGACTCGTCATGCGAGGCGTTTCGGGCGATCTCGTAATACTCTACCCGAAACGTAACTTGACCTCCGAACCTAACAATCTCTGGTACAAAAGCTTTTTACTCGTTTTTCTTGCTAATAAAAATGATCCCCGTTTTCAAAAGCCTTTTCCTAAGTTTTTGCTACCAATAAAAACGACACCTTTTCACAAAAGCCGTTTCTCAACGTTTGGGCTCAAAATACAAAACCGCGTGGCGACTCCTCATTTTGTTCCTTCCCGTGACGGCGAGGTCTCAGACACCAACCCCTCCGCGAAAGACAACCGCCTTTTCCGCGCCCCCCGCGCGCGAAAAAGATCGGGTAATTTCACCACCCAGTGGCCGTCGTCTTCCACCCCTATCAACCCTTTCCCAACTCCGACAACACACCTCCTCCCCTTCGTCTGCAAGTGGGGCTTCGACACGTCGGCGCGATTGAGGAAGATGGGTTTGTGAAAACTGCTAGGGAAAGGTCTGGTGGGGTTATGGAAACGGTGGACCTCGGTGATGAAGAAAGTGAGGTGTTGGTTGGAATTGGGATTAGGGTTAGGGTTTTGATGAAGAAGGGGGCTTTGAAATTGATCGAAGGATGGGTAATAGGTGGTGGTGGTGATGAAGAAGATGGTTTTGCATGGTCTTGCGGCGGCGAAAATTGTTGAAGGGGGTGAGGGAACGGATTTAATGGGTGAGACGGAGATGAAGGAGGTGATTAAGAAGATGGTTTTTTTTCTTTTTTTTGTTTTTACTTTAGTGTGTAGACTTCCAATTTTGTGGTTTATTTGCGGCATTTAGGCATGACTATTAACCGCAATAGGGAAATACAAAAAAAAAAAAAACTCTTCTTATGAAATTTTATTCAACTAAGCTCCAGTTTTTCATTACTTGAGCTATTGTATTTTTTTATTCAATTTTGTTGAAGTTTGGAGTCTAAAAAGAAATAAATCAAACTTTGTTTTTTGGCTTATACAGAGGGATATTTAATCCTGTATTTTAAGGTGTTATTATTTTTATAAAAAAAATATATTGCATAAAATAAATATATTGCTTCAAAAAATATTTATTTCAATTCTAATATATTAATATTTCCAAAAATATGTTTTAGTTATATTAAATTTCTTAGATATTTATTAAAATATTTAGATGATAATTATTTTATTTTATTTATATATTTTTTAAATTATTCAATCTAAAATAATTAGTAATTTTTTTGAAGCAATATAATTAGTAATTTAAATTATTAGAAAAGAGGATAATAGTTAATATCTTAAATTATTTTAAATCATATTATCTTTTTTAAATAAAATTATCTTTATTAAATAAAAATTGGGAATCTTTTTAAATAAAATTTTCTAAATCAAAAAGATTTAAGTGACATGTCACTTACTTTCATTTAAAAAAAAAATATTACAAGATTTACGTTAAAAATTAATTAATTTTTTTTTAAAAAATACTTTTTTGCTTTAAAAATACAATTTTTTTTATATTTATAACATTTATTTTACAAGATTTACGTTGAAAATTAATTAATTTTTTAAAAATAAAATACTATTTTCTTTAAAAATACAATTTTTTTTTATATTTATAACATTTATTTTAACATATTTTAAAAATTATAAAAAAATTACAGTTTTTCGAAATATATTATATTTTTAAAAAATATTATTTTTTTAAAAAATATTTTGTACCTGTCATCAATTTTTAAAATTTTTTAAAAAATCAGTCCTTAATAACTAATTTGCATTTCAATTTAGTTCAAAATCCGTCACTTAATTGACTTTTCTAACAAATTTCGTCAAAAAGTCCTTAATTAACAAAAAATTTAGCTATTGAGCCGTGAATTGACGAAAATTAGATATGGACCCCTAACCAACACTACCCCTATACTTCAGGCCTAAATTGTCATTTGCCCTCTAATAAAATGTTAATGTGAAATGAACTTTTTGTTAGCGGATAGGGGGCGGAGCTGGTGGAATCGGAGAAACTCAAATTCCATGACGACGGCGACTGACTCCACTGACTCAGGTAGGGCTTTTTTGCTTCCTCTTCTTCATGACATGGTATTTATTTTAAATATCTTTCCCACAGGAAGAACGTTGATGTTTGCCATTAAACTGTTTCTTCTGATGATCAATTTAGGGCTTGAGCTTTACTTTTTACAGTCCCTGATTAACTCTTTTTACTGATTGAGCTTTGAGAAACCAAATGATTTTGCCTTCACAATGCCCATTTATACAGACGGAGTATTTAAATTTATGGCTCTGGAGAAAAATATATGGACAGAATCACAAAAAATGTGACATTCAGAATTTGTAATTTCCTACTGACTGTAAGAACTTATCTGTATTCACTCGTAATAGATGAACTAAATAAACATATGCATGATGATGTACTTTGTTTTAGCGAATCATTTACATAGATGTAGTATATGTGGTTTATTCAATGAAATTTTGGGGTTATGCATGCTCGTTTGAAGCATTAAGAGACCCCTCAATTCAAGATTGCGAGTAATATTAGTAATTGAAGGCTTCAAGAGAGAAGAGTTTATCCAGTTAGAAGATAGAATCTTATCATTAGTGTAGACAGCTCAACATATTGAATCAAAGCATCATAGTAATTTGAGTTGGACCACCATGTATGTGTAGATTCATGGAAAAAGTATGTTATCGTCTAATCAGTCATCACACCTCTTTCAATTTTTTTGTGGGGTTAAGTTTTCATCCTGTACTCCTTAAGATATCAAGGATTTACGATATTATAGTATCATCGCAAGCACTAACCATTATCCAAAATATGAGCATATTTCAGTAGATCATGCGTATTAACTGTATGTACTCCATTTGTCCCTAAAATAATGTCCAAATTCAAGAAATCTTTTTCCCAAAATGAATTTCTTTTTTGTTAGAATTTTTTTTTGTCCCTGAACGCTTTTTTACCATTTTTTTCCGCTATTCATTTTACTATCATCAAACTAAATATTTAGAAAGTGGATAACAAGAATATTTATGCATCTTTTCCATTAAAATGTATAAAAAGCACACATTTTCTTTGGTGGGTATGTTCTCTGTAATAGATGAGTTTATATGGTGTCCCTATGGGGCTTCCTGAGGTGTGGATTTAGGAGTTCGTCTTCTTGAAGATACATTGTTATTGGAGCACTCTAGGTTCTTGAGATTTTTGCTTTTGGTTTGTACGAACAGACTTCTAGTCCGTGTTTTCATTTCCGATGATCTGGTACTTTTTTCTTTCCTTGTAAGAACAATTAAATTGTAAACTGATTGTAATCAAGCACAATGTAATAAGTAAAGCATAAGTATCTGTCAGATATTTATTTATTATTTTTCTTAAAGGCAGAAAAAGAACTGTGATTTGACTGGCCGAGGCAACCCAATCGTCTAAGCATCCTTTCCAAAAATGAGCAGATGAGAAAATGTGGCTCAAGTAACTGAGTCAAAGTGCTTGACATAAGGCTTGTTAAGCTGACCAACTCAACTCAACTCCTCTTTACTTTCTTCCTGCCACTTGGGATCACCTAAAATGCAGGAACAGTCAACTAGGCAAACTGACTGTACTGTTATCCATGTTTGTTTCAGTTTTTTGTCTACTTATTTCATTGTTGATATTAGTACACCATAAATTTCAAAAGGAAATTCACTTGGAGACATATGCTCTGTATTCCAAAACCATCTCAATGATTGTTGAAGATCTTGGATTTGCTTTGATTTTACATTCATAAAACAGTTCTCAAATTCTATAGAAATTGAATTTCAGAATCTAAAGTTTTTATTGATGATATTCGTTTCCTTTAACAGCATTAATTTTGTCCCTATAAGATTATCCTTATATCTGCACATTTGGATTTTTGTAGCAAATAATTCATTTTATTAACTAAGACATTATTTTCTTTACTTGGAAGTGTCGAAAATAAAATCGTTGTTAATTTCAATGGCATTATGTAGAAATTTTGTACTCCCTCCGTCCCAAAATGTTTGTCCCATTTGACTTTTTTGTTGAACTTTGACCACAAATATATGACAATTTAATTATGTTCATGAAATTCTAAAAATTTCTATTGATTCACCATTAATAATATTATCAACAACAACTTTTAGAATTTCATGAACATGATTAATCTCTCATAAATTTGTGGTCAAAGTTTAACAAAAAAGTCAAATGGGACAAACATTTTGGGATGGAGGGAGTATGACTGACTTCCCAAGATATCATTTTTGTAGCATGTCAGAATTTGAATCTGCAAGTAATGCTTCTTGGGCATTATCTAGCATATTTTTCAAATCTTCGAGGAACATATGTACATAATTTGATTTCCACTCGATTGCTCCATGGCCCCCTATTTTCAACGGTTGAACTTCTACCTGTTACTTTTAAGGTAAAGTAGCAACAACTTGTGACATGATAAAATGGAATGCTGACTCTTATGGTTTGATCATGTTTTGTGAAGTTCTTTGTCTGGACATGTGAGTTATAAACATAGTCCATACTATACATTTAATGACCTCAATTATTTAACCTTAACTTTGGTCCGAAATATCTGAGTCGGATACATGAATCCTATTTCACCTTTCTGTTTGGTCCAATGTGCCATATATCAAATGGTCCAAATTTTAAAAATCACAAATATTTCAATCAATTATGTGCTCGCCATCTGTATCTTGGTGTAGACATGGTGTTATACGTTATCGATAGTTTGTTGTACCCTTCTAGAATCCTTTCTAAGTCGTCATAGCTAGCAAGTTACGGAGTGACTAATAAAAATAAAAGTTAAAACAAGAAAAGCAGTGGCAGATATTGTAATTTAAGAAATAATCAAGCCTATAGATTTACATGTAAACACACATAGTTACCCTAATTTTGTCTATAAATACTCCTTAACAATTACCTGAACGGCACACACATCTGCGCCTCAATTTTCCATTTTTTGGCGGCGATGAATATCTCCGTCAAAGATGAAGATGACGATGATGGTTGTTTTGATATGTTAGGCTCTTTCAATAATCGTATCAACAAGTCATCGAAAATTCGGTAGGCATCTAATTTTTCTTTCTCGTGAAAGGATCTGATCTATTTCTGTGTAATTATTGATAATTTATATGCTTCCTTAATAACAGTCATGTTTTATTTGTGGTTCATTTTGTTAGTAGATTTATCTGGATGAAATTTCCCTTATTTTGCATCGATATATCTCTTTCCGTTAACTCAGATTCGCTCATCAGTTTGTCTCTTGTTCATTGGGCTTGGATTCCTTGCTAGTTTTTATTTATTCCTTTTCAAGTCTTTGCATTATATGGACTCTGATTGGGTAAGGATTATACTTCTTGTGTGTCTGAGGAGATCAGTTGCATGCAGGGGCGGATGTATTGTGTAAAGGGGAAATTGCTCCCCCTTTAATTTTAAAAAGATTTTTTTTACCAGTGTAATTATTTTTAAAATTTGGGGTATTACTGCAATATGTTGCCTCCCTTTATGTGAAGGAAAAATACACTATTTTCTTTTTCCCCCTTTTAATCAATGAAAATGATTTTCCCCCTTTCGAAGTTTTTCTGGTTCCGCCCACCTATGATGCTCGGACTATTTGGTTTATCTGACCGGACCCTTGTCAACAAGACTAAAATAGGAGCATACGACACGGGTACGTCGGGGTAAACCAACAATCCGATCTTTCTTCGCCAACCGGAGCATCGATTTACCTCTCGTCTCCTCATCCGGCTATTCGCACCACTCTATCGACGCAGCAAGGGTAGATCTGAGCTCCTAGTTGAGATACCTGATCGATCTAGAGTCAGCTACGCGACTGGATGAAGCTTTTGGATCGGACCTAAAAGCTAGATCATCGGAACCAGCTGAAGAAACCTTCGATGAAGATGATGGAGCTGAAACGATAGGTGGCGTAGACAAGACGATAGAGTCCGGTACCTGGAGCTCCGTCTCCTCTAACTCTCTCTCTTCTGAGCCATGTTGATGAGAGAATTATATGCTAATTTTAAAACTGAGATTGTTCTGTGTGACAGGGGAAGCTGCTATTGAATTTATTTATCGTGCTTCTATGATTCCTTTCCCTGTGTTTCAAGAGACCGGAACTTTAGCAACTGTAGTTTCTAACATTGCTCCTGATTACCCCTTTTCAGGGTCCATGGTTCCAGCCACTCCATATAACTCTAGGGCTATCAGTCCCCTTTTTTGCTCATTCCTCAGGTTAGTTCTTAATTCTCTCTCTCTCTCTCTCTCTCTCTCTCTCTCTCTCTCTCTCTCTCTGTGTGTGTGTGTGTGTGTGTGTGTGTAGATATATGAACATTCTGCAGATTTATTTTCTTGTCATGACTGTTGTGGATATTGAATAACAAAAAATAAAAATAAACAAATTTATGCAGTTAACACCAAGTAATTTGACCAGAGACCAAGTTGAATTAAGTTAAAACAGCAGTGGTTATTGGGTAATTTAATGACCGAGTTTCGTTTCTGTAAAAATCATATCTTCTGTTGTTTGTCACAAACCCATTGGAATTCTGTTCATCATTCATTAATCATTAGTTTAAAAGAAAATCCAGTAATTTGGTGATTCTTCTTGTTAATTTTGTAGTACTCCGAGGTTCATCGAAGGGGAAACTGTAGTTATCCCCCCCCCCCCAATTTATGATACCTAATTTATGTTTCTTTTTAAATTGACATCTAATCTTTGGAGGATTTGTACCAGGAGTCAACACTTGTTTGTTTATCCCAATTTATGTTTCTTTTTGAATTGACGCCTAATGTTTGGAAGATTTGTACTAGGTGTCGACACTTAATTTGTTTATCCCAATGAATGTTGCTTCTCGGACACATGAATTTACGTAGTAAACAGTAATGTTATTTCTATAATCCATGTTCCCATTGTTCCTGTAGGCAGGCCGAATGAGATCACCCAAATCCAAAGAGATGAACTGAAGGAAACAACAATGAATTATGATGCTAGGGTTTCTGAGATGGGGATACCAAAAGTAATCACATGGATTCATGGTGGCTTTCAAGTTTCCGTGAAGGGATCATGGGATAACTGGATGCAAGAGTAAGAGCCAGGACTTGTTCAAGCGTGTTATTTCACAATAATGAGTAATGACCAAGTTTTATGCATTCCTGTGAAATGCTCTGTTTTTTTTTTAAAAAAAATAGGTATGTTTGACTAGGATTGGCTCGTGGTTTTAGATTCTCAAGTCCTTTAAGGTTGAGAAGCTTGTGGTATCTGCCATCCCCGGTTTAGTGGAGACATGGACAGGGGGGTTTGGCTTCACACGTTTGGAAGATCATCAGAAAGAGAGCCTGAAAATCCGGTGGCAGTCCAAGATTCAGGTAAAGGATTTTGACCTCTGGTTGAACTTTGACCAAAGAGTTGTGAAATTTCAGTTATCTTCATATTAACCTAAAAA
This sequence comes from Adenophora triphylla var. japonica, assembly GCA_022495995.1. Lineage (NCBI taxonomy): Eukaryota > Viridiplantae > Streptophyta > Magnoliopsida > Asterales > Campanulaceae > Adenophora > Adenophora triphylla. The sequence continues at coordinate 163,294 of JAFEMH010002546.1, read as the reverse complement.
TGGTTATTGACACCGATAGAAACATTATCAATAACTATTTTTAGAATTTCATGAAGATAAATAATTATTCATATTGGTCAAAGTTCAATCAAGTTTACAAGGAAGTCAAACAACATTTATTTTAGGGCGGAGGGAGTACATCTCATTTCATGTTTCCTGCTTACCAAGTCAAAGAAAATTGTATTGTTGAACAGATGATCTTCTTGCAGTAGCAGTTTGTTCGGGATAAGGTCCAACACGTGAGCGTAATACAGCAGGATAATATGAGTTCAGGCTCCGAAACAAGCTCTCTGAAGCAGCAGCAGCAGCTTCGGCACAAGTAAATATGGTAGCAGAAGAAGATTGTAATGTAGAAACTGTAATAATGTATGATAATAGAGAACCCATGTCAAATGGACATTCGATAAAACCCGATGTGTTACATAGAAATGAAATAAAGCCGTATATTTAAGTTATCTTTTGTTGAACTTCTTCCCTATATCCATAAAACCCGGTTCAATTACGAAGATTGAGCTATCGTATCGGGGTTAGTGATGTCAAATTGTTACATAATTCAATTGTCAACGGGATCGGGGTTAGTGACATCAAATTGCGACATGATTTAATTGTCGATCGTTGGATCGAATCAAGTTTAAAGATTGTTACCTTTGCCATACCATTTTCATTTTCAATCGTTGGATCAAATTCTGAATCAAAATCGAAAATTCTCAGGGCTTTATTGTCCTTTCCCCATCATAATCAATATAAAATAAAAGCCATTTATTTGATTTTTTTTATTAATTTGGGAGAAAACAAAATTTAAAAAAAAATCTCTCCTATACCGTATCCAAGACATTTGTGTATGTGCAATAGTATAATATATAAGTTCAAGGTAAGAGGATTGTTATATAGACCGTAAAATTGTTGAGTATATTCGTAACATTAAATCAACCCCCAAAAATTAAAATAAATCCCTCCCTTTCTTTTTATACCCCTTTCTCTTATCCCCACCCACCACCCATCCACACCCATTAACCCAAAACATATTTACTTTCTCACTTATCCTCACCCACCCACTGATTTTTAGAGAGAGAAAGGGAGAAAATATCAGATTGAGAGAGAAAGAAAAAAAAGAAGATCTGGTTTTGAGAGAGAGAGAGAGAGAGAGATATATATTTTGGAGAGAGAAAGAGAAGAAGAAAAAGAAAAGTCAATTCAATTTCAACTTCAATTAAGATGTCAAACATTGAACAATAAGGTAATTTTGGTTCAATTCGTTTGAAAATTACTTTATAGGCTTTAATTTGTTCGATTTATGTTTCAATTTGATAATTTTTGGGTTAAATTTCTTAGAAAATTCGGGGTTTTAGGGGTTCGGCCATTTATGGATCTTTTCGGCCAGTAGTGGCCGAACTTTGCTAAAAAAGTCAGCCACACCCGGCCGAACTTTTCTAAAAAATTCAGTCACACGTCGAACTTTTTAAGTTGTTTCAGCCATAACCGAACCGATTTTTTTTTTTTTCACATTTTCCAGCCACCCTCGGCCGAATTTTTTGACTTTTTTCAACAACTCCAGGCCGAATTTTTTCAATATGATGTGACTCCCCAATTATCGCTTAGATGTGGATTTCATGTTAATATAGAAAATGTGGTGTAAAGTGTTTGAGTTTGATATGATATGATATGAAATTGTATTAAGTTTGATTTTTTGTTGCTTTATTTGCAGTTAAGCAGATGTTCAAAAAAAGACGTCCAACTGCTTTCACTAGGAAGCAAGACGAAAACTCACGTAATCAAGGGCAATCTACGCAAAACCTTGATGCTGAGCGAGTTGGGGATGCATATGTTGATTCTCGACATTCGGTGTATAATGAAGAAGGATATGAGCAGCATGAAGGCCAAAGATATTCATTGTACAATGAGGATGGAGATAATATGGAAACCTCACCTCAGATGAATGTTCCTGAGTCTCAGAATTATAGTGACCCGGAAGATGAGCCGGAAGATGAGGATGACATCGAGGGAGGTGAGGGTGAAATCTCTTTTCCCGATGCCCGAGGTACAAATCTTTACTCATTTCCTATGAAACACACGTTGCAAAATACATATGGGAGGGTAAAGATGGTCGTACATTAAAATGTATTAATCATATCGGAAAGTTGAAAAAATGGAAGTTGGAACTTGATAATATGTCCGAGTCCGTTCAAAATATTATTGGTAAATTTCGGACTTTTGTGCTTACTGAGTGAAGCGTATAACAACGTGGATAAGACGTTGGTTAACGATTTTGTTGAGCGATAGCACCCGGAAACTAATAGTTTCCATATGCCATTTGGGGAGATGACCATCACTCTAGAGGATGTGTCTTGTCTTACGGGGCTTTCGATTGTAAGTCAACCCTTGTTTGAGAGTCCCCGTTATTCTAGTCAGCCACCTCTTGATAAAGTCGTTGAAGTTTTTAGAGTCCCAAAAAAGTGGCTAAAGATGGAATACCTGCCAAAGGGACATTGGTGAATCTAGAATGGCTGAGAACAATGTTCTCCCCTAATTTGTACTTATCATACCCCCAAAAAGCTGTCTGTGCTGCTAAGGCTTTTCGGTTATATTTATTGGGGTGCACAATTTTCTCGGATAATACCGGGACGTGTGTCAGTGCGAGCTACCTCGATTTATTTAGAGACGAGGGGGCAATTGGGGATTATGCTTGGGGAGTCGGAGCGTTAGCTTATCTGTACCGGCAATTAGGAAAAGGATCGAGGTGGAACTGCCATCAGATTTCCAAGTACTTAGCTTTGTTGGAGGCATGGGTTTATGAGAGGTTCCATGCGTTTAGGAACAGTTTCAACAACTCTTATCTACCCAATTCGCCACTCACATCAAAGTGGCTACCACCTAGGGCTCAACCAGCGACAGTTGTCTCCGTGCAAGTTAAGAGACAACATATTGACAAAATCAAGGACACAGAGGTAAGTATTATTTATATAGTATTTTCACATGTATTTTTGTTTTCTTAAATGAAACTATACTAATATTTTTTATGTTTTTATTCGTAGGTGATTTGGATGTCGTATGAAGGTATCCGTACTTAATATCCTTTTCCTATAGCCGTTCTATATCAAGGAGCCATAGTAGTCGGTAATGTCGTGGAGCCACATCTTCCTGACCGGGTCATCAGACAGTTTGGGTTTGTGCAAACAATTCCAAGCACTCCAGATGGACTAGGGATGCCGAGAGGAGATAAGAAGTCTTTGATGGGGCGGATCATGTTTGCCCAATCTTTCTCTTTTTGGAGTCGCATTGCCTCGATAAACGCCCGCTCCAGAAATGTAGAGTGCCACAAGAGACTGCAAATGATTATCTGCAATGGTACGTTACTTATTTCCATCCTATTGTGCACCCCATAACTGAGAGGGCTCACGCTGTTAGGAGGACGACTGAAGTTATTTCCCAAAATTTGTGGGATATGATCATGAATGTCTGGGACGTGGTGATACCTATTGCTGAAAGATTGACAGAAGGAGATCACTCAATTAGTGCACATGAGGCTAAGGAAGTCATCTTTAGAGCACTCGCAGCAACTCAAATCTCATCAACGCTATCAACTTCTCAAAGTACAAGAAGAAGATTAGATTTGTATTATGTCTCTCAAATAATGTATGAACAATTATTTTTACTTTTGTATTTGGTGTTTGTAATGTTTGAACAACTCGATTAGTTTTATATTATGTCATTGAAAAACTTATCAATTTTGAACAATTTCTCATGTTTGCAGTAATTATTTAAATAATGGTGCAGATTAAGATTCAAAACAATTTTATTTACCCAAATAGTAGACTAATTTTTTTTAAAAAAAAATTGCCCAAGTAACCGTAAGTTGTATTTATGTACCCAAATCATAGCCTGAAAAATTTAAAAATATTTATATACACAAATCATAGACTGATTTTTTTTCCCAAGTTACAAATGTTCGGTCAGTACTACTGACCGAACTATTCACAAAGGTTCGGCTAGTACTGACCGAATACCACTCTTCTGTTCGGCCACTACTGACCGGATGTCATATTAAGTGTGTGTTTTTTTTAACAACTCATAAAAAAACAATTTTATGTACCCAAATCATAGCCTGAATTTTTTTTTTTTACCAAGTTACAATGGTTTGTCCAGTACTGACCGAACTATTCACAGGTCAGCTATCCAGCCAATCCTCATAAGAAAGCTGTAAGAGGTCGTCGCCTAAAGCTGTCTGCCTCATAACAGAGCCGTTATTCCCGGCTGGCATAGAAGTCTCTTGCGCGGGCGAAGCCCGTGGATATTGAGGTTCCACAAAGGTTCGGCTGGATGTCATATTAAGTGTATTTTTTTTAACGACTCATGAAAAAATAATTTTATGTATCCAAATCATAGCCTGAAAATTTTAATTTTTTTTGATGTACCTACCGAACTATTCATAAAAGTTCAGCCAGTATTGACCAAATACCACTCTTCTGTTCGGCCACTACCGGCTGGATGTCATATTAAGTGTTTTTTTTTTTGAAAAACTCATGACAAAACAATGTTATGTACCCAACTAATATGCCAAAGTAATTTTTTTTTGCCCTTGTAAGAATGGTTCGGCCAGTCCTGACTGGACATTTCTAAGGATTTTGGCCATTACCTGCCGAACCCACGTTAAATGTATTTTTTTTTTCTGTTTATTAAGTTGGGATGTAACAATGTGTTTCCCGTCATTAAAAAAGTTAATTTTAAGTTAGTTATTTTTTATATAAATTTAAGGTTATTTTATGAAATTATTATATAAATTTAAATGAAAGTTACTAGTAAATTAAAATTACCTTAAGAAATTTAACAAAACACGTAGAAGGGACAGAGGTCACTTGGCCCCCTTGATATTTGGGAAATGTTAATTTAGTACCTCTAAAATTTGGAAATGACACAAATGTTCTATTTCGACCCCCTTTATGTTTGGTAAAATTTGAACTATGACATCATTTTGGACCCCCTCCCCCTTTATTCCAAACCTCTACTCCCTCCGCCCCTAAATGAATGCCCATTTTTTTTCAATTAGCTCTTAATTTTTTCCCCACGCACCCCTTGGCAAAAATTTCTGGCTTTCTTGTTTACATTCCTTCAGAATTTGCATTTCCTGCTTACTAAGTCGATGCAAATTGTATGATGAACAGATAATCTACCTGAACCAGCAATTACTTTGGAAGGATGTATGATATGTGAGCGTAGACAGCAGGATAATACGAATTCTGGCTTTGAAGCGAGCTCCATGAACGGATTTGTGCATGTTGACTGCCAACTCTATGACGCAGACCCGTGTGAGGATGATAACTCGAAAAAGGATTCTTCATCCTGTGAAGATGCAACTTCAGCACAAGAAAATATGGTTGTTGAAGAAGATTGTAATTTAGAAACCATAATAATGTATGATATGATAATAGAGAACACGTGACAAATGGACAGTCGGTGAAAATCGATGTGTTTCATATAAATGAAATGGGAAAAAATAGATTTATGCCTCCGTACTTAGGTTTAAGACGCAGATCTACCCTTATACAAGTTAATAATCATCGTTGTCCATGTACTCAAGAAAAATATTAGTATATTTGACCAACGTTAATTTTTCGTTTAAAAATTAACGAAAATGCTACTAAGCAACCTATATGGAATTTAGGATTTAACACATTTGCATAAATCCCACCACCACTCCCATCACCGCTCACCACCATCATTGCCACCATTATACCACTTCACCGCCACACTGCCACTTACCGCCGCCACCACCACCACCACCACCACTACCATCATCACCGCTACTCACTAAGCCACTAATAATACCACCACCACTTCAACACCATCAATGCCACCTCATTACTACCACCAACACCATTTTCACCGATACTTCAACGCCACCACTACCATCACCATCAGCACCCACCACCATCATCCACAACCATCATCACCGCCATTGTCGCCACTTACCCCCACCACCATCAAAGCCTTCGCCACTGCCATCAACATCAATACCACCACCAATATAAAAGCTCAACTAAATATATTAGTGATGGAGGCGCTAGTGGTGGTGGTAATAGTTATGATGAATATGATGTTGATTGTAGTATTGAGTGGCAGTGATAATGGTGTTGGATGAATGTGGTGGTGGTGGTGGTGCAGGGGTGGTAATGGTTATGGTGATGGTGGTAATTGTGAGTCGTGGTAGTGGTGTTGGTGATTGTGGTGGTGGTGGTGCTCATAGTAGTAAGTGGTGATGTTAGTGTTTTTTTTTTTTTTTTGAAATATAAACACTCTGTTGATTAATTATGCAAATATGTTCTTGTACTAAGAAAACATAACATAATGTATTTTTTTTTAACTCGAGATGATAATAATAATAGATTAAAAAAAGTATAATAAAATATTTTTAATACATTAAATTTCTTGTTTTTATTTTATTATTTTTATTTTTAAAATAATTAAAGTTATTATTAAATAAATGAATATAATAAGTTTTATATTTTAATTGAATAAATAATGTATTTTGTTAGTTATTTTACATTAAACTCTTCCCTTTTTTAAGTTAAAGACTATAATAGGCCTTACGTTACGTGATGTAAATTTCGTTAGTTTTTCTAATATTAGTTCCTATATACATCGATCGACAAATAAATGGACTTTTCAAATTACTTGGAAGGGCAAATTGCTTTTTGGTTAACTATGTTTGTGTTCCTGTTGCAATTTGATTTTCAACATTGAAAAAGTTGTAATCTGATTCATAACATTGACATTTTGTTGCTAATTAGTGTAAAAATTAACGAAATGTTAGTTTTTTTACAAAATCCAAGTCATGCGTCATTCACTTGAATTTTTAAAAGTCATAATCGTCATTTCATATTTATTTCAACCCCAACACCACCAACCACTACCACTATTAGCACTATAGTCACCACCACTCACTAATTACATGTCTTTTAAATGAATTTATATTTTTGAATTTTTTTTTTTCATTAACCAAGTGTTATAAAGCTACATCATTTTGATGTTAAAGAGTAATTTATTCCTTTTTTTTCCTACGAAATGATTATCATGTCCTTTAAAAAGTGTAGCAATTTACATGGCATATAACTTTAATTCCATCAAAAAATTAACAATTTGTTAATTTTTATACCAATTTACAACAAAATGTCAATGTTAAAAATCAACTAAGGGTATGTTTGGATACCCCAATTTCATATCTTGGAATTGGAATTGGGGCCTCCAAAACCAATTACATTGTTTGGGAACATAACTAAAATTTAAAATTGAAATTTTGTTGGAATTCTAAATCACTCAATTCCACAAAACTAATTTCATCTTAAATCCTAATAATTTAAATTCTAAATTTTGATCAATTAATAACAACTCATATTTTTTTTACCACCACCACAACAACTTTCAATCACCACCATTTGTGCCACCTCCCGCCACCGCCGAAAACCGTCAACCACCGTCGGAAATCGTCCACCGCCGCCGCCACCGTCGGAAACCACCCACCGCCGCCGCCATCGCCGGCAACCGCCTCCGGCCACTCTCCGCCACCACTGCCGCTTCCGGAAATCACCGCCTCCAACTACCTCCGCCGACTGCCACCTACCGTCGCCGTTAACCACCACCACTATATACTATTTATTTTAAAAAAATATAAAATTTTTATACTTTGTTGTTAGCAAGGTTTGAACCCTTGTTAATTATAATAACTAACAACCATACTCTCTCCGTCCCAACATAATATGCACTTTTTTGGGTGGCGCGGAAATTAAGGAAAAAAGTGAAAAATGTGATGTGTTGTGAGTGTAGATGGTTGGATAGAAGAGAGAAAGTGGAGCAAGTGGGTAATGGTTGTGAGTAGAGAGAAGTGAATCTCATTTCCATTTTGGGAAAATGCAGATTATTGTGGAACGTCCAAAAGGTTTTTTTTTTGCAAATTATGTGGGACGAAGGGAGTATACCACTAAACTAAACTAGATATTTGACTTATTATTGAACTTTTATTTTATGTATAATATATAATTACAATTGAATTCCACGCATTATTCAAATAATGAAAATGCTATGATTTTGAAAATAAATTCTAAGTTATTAAAATTCTATAAAATTTGAATATTTATTGATTTTGTAAAATCAATGTATCCAAACGAACCTAATTAATGTTGGAAACCAAATTGTAAAGATGATACATTAACCGAATTGCAAGTTGCCCTGCTTGGAATGGGCGGATACTTTTTGATGGAAAACGTATTTTGGCGACCTCCATTCTCGATTTCCTCCTCCTTCTCTCCTTTCTTCGCCTCTAATCACTGCAACCCAATCCCGAACTCCATTATTATCCGTAAATCTCAACTGCCATGGTCAGTCTCTACTCCATGACGACGGCGACTCAGGTAGGAATTATTTTGCTTCTTAAATTTCACGACATGATATTTTTTCAAACATCTTTCCCACTGTTTGTGTAACGAAAATATAAGACCAAATTTGAATATGTTTACTCTCTCTATGCCGATGCAAAGCAAACACGTATAAGACTCAGAAAGTACGTTGATGTTTGCCATTAAACTGCTTGTTCTGTTAATCAAATTAGGGCTTTACCTCTACCTTTTATAATTATTGCCTTTAAAATGTGTGACATTTAGAATTTGTTATTTCCTACTGACTGTAAGATCTTATCTTTATGCACTCGTAATAGATGAACTATACGATGAGGTACTTTGTTTTTGTGAATCTACATTGATGAAATTTTGGATGACTGAAAGTAGCAGCAGAATTATTATGCAAGCAATATTAGTCATTGAAGGCTTCAAAAGAGAAAATCTGACCCAGTTAGAAAATATACCCCTCTTTCCCAAATTGAATGACCTTTTTTGTCTCAAAATGAATGACCCTTTGGAACTTTTTCTTTAAAAAACTGTCCCTAAATAATTCTTACCATTTTTTTTCATAGTTCATTATGTATTTGCAAAATGAAAAGTTTAAAAGTGAACAACAAGAATATTTATGCATTTTTCCTACTAAAAAATCAATGCAGAAATGAATGTCACGGAGTTATCAACAGTCGGTCTGATAGGAAATATATGGTAATGGTGTGATAGATCATTGATGCGATTCTTGAACAACTTTTGTGTTGGATTAAGATGTGTGCGCAGGTACATGTAAAATGGCATGTACCCTCTAATCGAAATGTTTTATGAGGTTAATTTTGATTTGTCATCTTACAACTTTTGCATCCTGTACTCCTAAGATAATCTAGTTCCATTGCAAGCACCGTCCAAAATATGAGCACAATTCAGTACATTGCACATAAACTGTTTTCAAAATTTATGGTGTGTTTAGGACGAGTGCACTTTTCTAGTTCCTTATCTACTTTTCTTCAAATTCACTTTAGTGGGTTTGGAAGGGTGAGAGATGTTAGTTCCCTTGGAAATATGGGTTGTTGCGGTTCTGTAGTATGCGTGGACAAAGAGGATTTTGGAATTGTTAGGGATCAGTCTCTTTGGTGGTCTGTTCTCTAGAATAGATGAGTTTATATGGTGCCCATATGGGCTCCCTGAGGTGTGGATTAAGGAGTTCATCTTCTTAAAGATATATTATTGGGATTGGAGCTCTTTACTTATTTAGATTTTTGCTTTTGGTTCGTACTTCAACATACTTCTTGTCCTTGTTTTTATTTCTGATGATCTAGTACTTTTTCCTTTCCTTGTAAGAACAATAAAAATTTGTGAACTATAGTAAATGTAATAGTAAATGTAATCAAGCATAATGTAGTAAATAAAGCGTAAGTAACTGTCCCTTTTTTAAGGAAAAAGAAAAATGTGATTTAACTGGCCGAGTCAACCCAGTCATCAAATTATCATTTCCTTAGAATGCAGGAATATTCAACTAGGCAAACTGACAGACTTCTTGGCTTTCTTCCTGCCACTTGGGAGGATCCCTTAAAATGCATGATTATTCAACTAGGCAAACTGACTATATTGTTGTTGTCCATGTTCGTTTTGATTTTCTGTCTACTTATTGAGTTATTTCATTGTTGATATTAGTACACCATAAATTTCAAAAGGAAAATCACTTGGAGAAATATGCTTTATATTTCCAAACCATCTCAATGATTCTTGAAGATCCTGGATTTGCTTTGATTTTACATTCATAAAACAGTTCTCGAAGTCTATGGAAATTGAATTTCAGAATCTATAGTTTTTATTGATGAGCTTCGTTTCCTTCAACAGCATTAATTTTGTCCTTATAAGATTATTATTATATATACACATTTGGATTTTCATAGTAAATAATTCATTTTGTTTTTTTAGTTAAGATATTATCTTCTTTACTTGGAAGTGTCTAAATAAGATCATTGTGGATTTCAATGACATTATATAAACATTTTGTATGATGACTTCCCAAAATATCACTTTTGTAGCATATGCCAGAATTTGAATCTGCAAGTAATGCTTCATAGGATATTACCTGACATGTTTTTCAAATAATCTGCAAGATTCTTTTTTGATGCTTAGCACTTTTTTTATTTTTGTTGAATGAGTATTTACCCAGTGCACTCTCATCCCTTTTGTGTATTTTTGGGGGAGATGGGACTGGGTAATTAACTCTTTTTGGGCTATTAAGGTTGCTTTCTTTTGTTTCCTCAACTTTAGGCCTTTTATTATATTGAAAGGCCTTTTGCTTCTTTTGTAAGAGGTCGCCCCCTTGGTGAATTTTCAATGCACATGTTTACTTATCAAAACCCCCCCCCCCCTATGAACAACTTTTACCTTTTACTTTTAAGGTAAAGTAGAAACAACTTGTGGCATGATAAAACAGAACACCGACTCATATGGTTTTATCATGTGTATTGAAGTTCTCTGTTTGGACATGTGAGAGATAAACATAGTCTATCCTATAAATTGCATTGACCTCATATATTTAAGATCAACTTTGTCCGGAATACCTGAAGTCGGACACATGAATCCTATTTCACCTTTCTGTTTAGTCCAATGTACTATATGTCAAATGATCCAAATTTAATAAATCACAAATATCTCAATCAATTATGTGCTTGCCATCTGTATCTTGGTCTAGATATGGTATTATACGTTATCTATAGTTTGTTGTACCCTTCTAGAATCCTTTCTTAGTCGTCACAGCTAACAAGTTACAGGAGTGACTAATAAAAATGAAAGTTAAAACAAGAAAAACAGTGGCAGATATTGTAATTTAAGAAATAATCAAGCCTATAGATTAGCCTGTAATGCATGTGTAAACACACAAGGTTGCCCATCACAAATATTTCAATCAATTATGTGCTCGCCATCTGTATCTTGGTCTAAATATGGTGTTATACGTTATCTATAGTTTGTTGTACCCTTCTAGAATCCTTTCTAAGTCGTCACAGCTAGCAAGTTACAGGAGTGACTAAAAAGATGAAAGTTAAAACAAGAAAAGCGGTGGCATATATTGTAATTTAAGAAATAATCAAGCCTATAGAATAACCTGTAATGCGCGTGTAAACACACAAGGTTGCCCTTATTTTTAGCTATAAATACTCCTTAACAATTACCTGAACGGCACACACATCTTCCCCAATTTTCCCTTGTTCGGCGGCGATGGATATTTGTGTCAAAGATGATGATGACGATGATGGTTGTTCTGAGATGTTAAGCTCTTTCAAGAATCGTATCAACAAGTCATCGAAGATTCGGTAGGCACCAAACTCTTCTTTCTCGTGAAATGATCTGATCTATTTCTGTGTGTTAGGTGATAATTTCTATGCTGCCTTGATCATAGTCATTTTTCTATGTGTGTTGATTTTGTTAGTAGATTTCTCTTTATGAATTTTCCCTTATTTTGCTTTGATTTAACTCTCGCCGTTAACTCAGATCTGCTTATCAGTTTGTATCTTGTTCATTGGGCTTGGAATCCTTGCTGGTTTTTATTTTTTCTTTTCAAGTCTATGCATTTTCTGAATTCTGATTGGGCAAGGATTATACTTCTTGTGTGCCTGAGGAGATCAGTTGTATGCAGGGGCAGAGCTAGTATTGTGTAAGCGGGCCATTGCCCCCCTTTAATTAAAAAAAAACATTTTAACTTGTTTTTTTTTAAAAAAAATTGGGGGACTGCAATATATTGAAACTCCCCTCCCCCCCCCCCCTTTAGGTGAAGGAAAAAATACACTAAATTTTTTTACCCACTTTTAATTAATGAAATGATTTTCCCTCTTACGAATATTTTCTGGCTCCGCCCACTGGTTGCATGTAATTTTGCTGAGTTGGGCATCTTTCAAATTTGATAGACATCTCTTGCCTTGCTCATAGACATACACATGGTGTTCTGCCCTATGATTTATTAAGAAAATGCAAACTAGTTGTTTAATTTAAGTGAACTCGCACCTACAAACTGCAATTTTAAATTAATAATTTGTCACCAAATTAAAAAAACAAAAAAATGTGAGAAAAGGAAATTATTTCGTAAAAATCAGAAATCCCAGATGGGCAATACTTTTTTAACTATGTCAATTCGGGAAATACTTTTCTAAAAAGTATTATTTTGAGAAAAAATTGCTCATTTGTACAGTTTGACAAAGTGCATTGGGAGGTCAAACCGAAAGACGTCCTGGAGCACCGTGTTGGATCAAGGGATGAGAAATCACATGGAAGATGTCTGTACCCTGTGAACAATTTGGTGGATGCACCTTGCCAAACTGCCACTACTCCGCTGAGGACTCCCGGATTCATTACTTCGGAGTCTTTGATGGCCACGGAGATGCACAGGTAACTGATTAAAATTAATTTGGCTTCATTTTATATATTATTTCTGACGTGATTCAATTAAATCTTGGTGTTTAACATTGAGCCTTGTATTTGTGTTTTGGTTAACTATAATTTTATTGATAGAATGCCATCAGTTTGAAATCAACCCAGTCTTAGTTCCAATCACTTTGAATTGGCTACATGAGTTCTTTTTCACCATTGAGTTTGATCCAATTATGTCTTTCTTCGTTTTGCTACATATGTCCTTAACTTTCACATTTGAGCAACAGCTATTTGTTTACATGATCATTTTATATATCACTAGACGATGAAAACATGGACTTTATAACCTCAATGGAAAAGCATTATTCTAGGTCATATTGAGCTATAGGTTAAGGTTATTAGTAAAGCATCCAGATTTTTGGACAACATTTGTGACATTGAACTAGAATAAGGCTTGGAAAACAATTTAGTGGACCTATTCCCTGTAAACTCCATTTGCTCTGGGAGCCTAATTGTGTGATGAAAATTCGTACTTCAAGTAACACTTAAACAAAAGTACTCCCTCTGTCCCTAAATGAATGTCGAAAAAAGTTTCAAATTTGCTCTTGTTAGAGTGGAAAAACTATTGCCTTAAATGTGTCACTTTGGAGAACTTGCAGCTGGTATCTCCAAATTCTTGGTTTATCTAGGGTGAATTCGTAGGTGCAATTTTGAAATGTGATCTATATATTTCACAAAATCATTTTTTCAAAATTTGGGGACAAAAAATATTAATCAAAATCGCAGTTGGTAACTGCGAGTTCACCTAGTTAATTTAAATTAGAGATTAAGCATTCTAAGAATTCTATAAACTCATAATTGCTAACCAAACTTGCAGTTAGCAATTGCGAGTATTTAACGAGCCAAAGTGTCTCTGCCTTCATCCTAAAACCCGAACAACCCAAAGTTCTCCTCCCTGTAAACCCTCTATCTCTCTCTCGCCATGGATGTTGTCCCTGCTGATAAAGATTAAAATCCAAGTATCTGTTAATTTCTTTGAATTCTTGAAATGACGGACTGTTCCTTATTTAAGTTCCTGAATTGATGGACTCTGATGTTGCAGGCATTGAAGCCTAGCAGTAGCAACTATGATGTGGACCCGTTTTATGGTTCGTCTGGGTTTCAATGTGGATGATCCCACGTGGGGACCACAGTGACCAACCCAGAGAAGTTCCATGCTCTCCGGTTCCAAACCAAAAACTGAACCAAGAAACTTGCTGGTGGAACAACATGCCTGGTTTTTGCAGCTCAGTTGGAAAAATTATTCATTTAAGTTTTTAACCATTATTTATGTTTGTAAATATATGCAATTACGAGCTATAGTTCTTGGAGTTGCCTTTGGAGAGGATAGATGGGAAGGCCTTAGTTCAATCGAAACGGGTTTGACTGCCGAGTGTTGACTTTGCTTGGAATGGTAGTTTGTAAGATCTTCAGTTCAGAAGATCTGCTCTGTTGTAAAAGAACTGTGTTAGTGTTAAAAAATATGTAACCAAAAGTAATTGTAATATTGATATGTCGTAATGTATGACAATTGTATATTAATGCAATTTTACTAATGTACAAGTAAGTGAAGCATCTTTCTTAAAATGTGTGTGATGTACAATGATGCAATTCTTTGGCCGGATAGGTAGCATTATTCTAACCGGACCAAACTTCATTTCCATCCGTTGTACTTTAAAATATGTTTCGTTTTACAATTTTACTTTTTTTTCTTTCAAAATTACCATTGTCGTTTTGAAATTGTATCATTTTAGTTCTTAAATCGCGGATTGAGGCACGCATTAGTCACAAATTTAGGGATGAATTTGAGGCTAAAATGGTATATTTTTCAAAGTACAATGATTTTTATGAAAGAAAAAAAAATTATAATGGTAGAATTGAAATATACGTGAAAGTACAATGTTCTTAATAAAAATTGGTGTCCTACAAACGGTAACGCCTACAGTAAAGGAATTGCAGTTATCTGCAACTAAACCTGCAAGCTGGTATGATTAAAGATGGGTATTAGTTTAGTTTTTAAGATGACTTCTCTGTTAAGTGTTTAACGTCAATTAGGCCGTTTAATAATGTATATTTTAAGTTTTTAACATCTATGCTAAGTTCCGGTTAGATTCCTAACACCTATTAGGCATATTTGTATGGATCTTTAAGTTTTTTTACATCCCTGTTAAGTTTCTGTAAAAATCTAACATCCATTAGGCATCTATGTTAAGTTCCTAACATCCATTAGGCATCTAATTTGTATGGCTCTAATAATTTTTTCACAACCCCGTTACGTTTCTATTAACTATCTAACGTCCCATAGGCCTATCCGTCAAGTCTGTTAAATTTATAACGCCCATTAGGGAAAACGAAATAAACATAAAAAAGAACAGAACCCCATTACGTTTCTATTAACTATCTAACGTCCCATAGGCCTATCCGTTAAGTCTGTTAAATTTATAACGTCTATTAGGGAAAACGAAATAAACATGAAAAAGAACATTGATGGCCCATGCAGGTCTCGAACCTGCGACCTTCGCGTTATTAGCACGACGCTCTAACCAGCTGAGCTAATAGGCCATTTGCTTTCTAAATCCAAACAAATAGTTTCTAACAGATAAATATGTTTCCCTAAGTCGTCGACTTCTTGCTCCTGGGTTGAGATTTGGAGTAGAAAGCGGGGTGAGAATATTTAAAAAAGTATTAGTTTAGTGAGAATATTTTGAAAAGAGCTAAAGTTTAGTGACTAAAATATGGGTTTTGCCATTTTGAAAAGGCATATGATAGAGTGAGTTGACAATTCTTAGACCATGTTCTTGAGCGCAAAGGGTTCGGTGCTAGATGACGACGATGGATTATGGGGGTGTTTTAGGGTCTCTCATTTCTCGGTTTTTGTTAATGTCAAGGATCAAAGTGGTTTGAGGCTTCAAGAGGTTTATGACATGGAGACCCTCGATCTCCTTTTTTGTTTACCCTCGTTGTCAGATATTTTGAGTAGGCTTTTGAGGCGTGGAGAAGAGGTAGGCGTTGTGGAAGGGTGTAGGGTGGGCAGGGATAATTTCATGGTTTCTCATCTTCAGTTTGCTGATTGCTGATGACACAGTGTTGTTCTTAAATGAGGGTGTTCGAAATTTCAAAAATTTGCTAACTATTCTTCAGCTTTTCGAAAAAGTGTCTGGGCTGAAAATTAATTTGGCCAAGTGTGGAATTGCGGGGATTAATATGGAAGAGGTTGTAGGGAATAGATATGCTCATTTGATTGGGTGTCAAGTTCTCTCTTGGCCTTTATCTTTTCTTGGGGTTCTTTTGGGTGGAAATCCGAAAGTCGTATCATTTTGGAATTCGGTAGTAGAGAGAGTCAACAAGCGCCTTGCTAGTTGGAAACGAGCTTATTTTTCATTGGGAGGGCACATTACTCTAGTGTGAGCCTGTCTTTCTAGCATTCCGTTGTATTATCTCTCTCTTTTTAAAATTCCGACTATTGTGGCAGAAAAGATTGAGAAAATTTTTGTGGGAAGGCTCGGGGGAAATTAGAAGAGATCATCATGTAGCGTGGAATAAAGTTTGACGTCCTAAAGTAGAGGGTGGATTGACTTTGGGCAACTGAATCAATCGAAACATCTCTCTAGTTAGCAAATGGATTTGGAGATTTCCTCGAGAACTTAAAACTATTTGGCATAAAGTGATTAATAGTAAGTTCGGGATGCATGGTAATGGATGGGATACTAATTTCAGAAATCATGTTCGCACAAATCTTCCTGGAGATTCAGGTTAGAGATATTACCCCACATTGAGAATTGACAAACCTTGCCTATAATATATAAAGATCATGGGCCACTCCCCTTAGTACCAATTGGTTTTAAGGTGGAACCTTAGACTTTAAGATGTTATCAAAGCAGGTTCTTTACACGTGCAGGTTCAACGGCCCACGATGTTACTCCGCGCCACCCGATTGATAATTCCACGTTGTAAGCTTTGGCAAAGCCCGCTACACGTGAGGGGGCGTGTTAGAGATATTATCCCACATTGCCTTGCCTATAATATATAAAGATCCTGGGCCACTCCCCTTAGTACAAATTGGTTTTAAGGTGGAACCTCAGACTTTAAGAATTCATTCATAAGTGTCATTACCTGTTTAATCCTTTTATTTGGTTGAAAGTTGGTAACGGGGCTCGAATTCGTTGGGAAGATGTGTGGGCAGGTAATTCCTTCTAAAAGATTGTTTGTATCGTCTTTCTTCGGTCCATTGCTCCTCTATTGCTGAGTTTCATAAGGTTGGGAAGGGGGAAGACTCTATCTCTTGGAATTTTCACTTTTTCCGCAATCTCAATGATAGAGAATTAGATGATGTTGGTAGTCTTCTTTCTTTCTTTCTTTCTTATCTCATGTTAGTCTATCGAACTACCAGGATGATAGGGTCTGGGTTTTAGAGGGCTATGGTAATTATTCTTGTAAGTCTTTTCTTAATTTCTTGATTCGAGGTCCCAATCCATCGTTGTTTTTTCTTGCTTCTCGGGTTTGGAGGTCTAAGACTCCTTTCAAGATTCGGGCATTTATGTGGATTCTTGTGCTTAATAAACTCAATACGAACGACAAATTACAGCTTCGACGACCCTTTAAATGTTTATCGCCAAATTGGTGTGTTAATTGCAAGGAGTCTGACGAAACACATGATCATCTCTTTCTCCATTGTAGCCTTTCTCGTTACCTTTGGAATCGTTTGTTTGAGGTGACTAACGAAGTGTGGGTAAGCCCAAAGCATGTCTTATCTTTTCTACAAATTCAGCACAAAGGTTTTGGTAAAGGAGAAGATTTGAGTCGCTTGTGGGAGTGCGGGGTTTTGCAGTTTGTTGGTGCATTTGGTTGAAACAAAACACAAGGATTTTCAAAAAGCAGCTTCTATCAAAGCATTTCTTATGGGATAAAGTGGTTTTATTAGCATCGCTCTGGACATATGCGAATGGAGGATTTAGAGGGTTATCTCTTAATATAATTCTCTTTTCTTATTAAAAAAAGAAATAAAGTGTGGTATGCATGAATGCTAGAAGTAGTAAGAGAGCCCTTGAAACATGAATGTAAATAGCTAAAGATTTTTTTTATCAAAAATAAAAAATCAAAGTAACATTAGCAATTGAGCTAGTCAAACAGAATCTCATGATTCGATTAGAAAATATTTCTTTCAATTACCTTAGGCAGCTCAAGATATTGAATCAGAGCGTCATAGAGGCTCTTATTTAGAGTGTGGAACATCTTGACATCTTATACAGAAAAGAACAAGTTATTTGAGTTTTGAAACGGTTGGTCTTGACAGGAAAGAGATGGTTATGGTCTCATAGATCATTGATATGATTCTTGAATGACTTCTGAGTTGCATTAATATGTATGTGTAGGTACTTGTAAGTTAGTATAAATCTCTAATCAGTAATCACGCCTCTTGTAATTGTTTGTGCAGTACACTTTTTATTTTTTTCTGTCAGTTTGTAGTTCGAATAAACGTCTTGTCCTCTATATTTCTGATGATCTATTTTTTTTCTTTTTCTTCTTAGAAAAATAAATATTTATGAGATTATAATCAGGAATTAACAAATGCAGCATTAAGTAACTGTCAGAATAAATTTCCATATAAAGAGCATACTGAGTATATGTTGTCCATGTTAGTTTTGGCTCTCTCCACACCCCTTCCATTTGGTTCTTGATACTAATACTATCACTTTCCTCGGGAACATCGCATGGAAATATACGTCCTATGTTTACAACAACAAAGCATCTATCTCAAAATGATTGAGTCGGCTAAGATGAATCATCGCATGGACTCGTAAATGAAGAGATGAGAAGATAATGAAAAAAGTGGAGCGACGGCAAAAACATTACAAAAAAATATTAAAAAAAAATAACTTGTGAAAGCTAAGAATATATTTTAAAAAAGAAAATGGAGGTTCTACCGAGATTTGAACTCGGGTTACTTGATTCAGAGTCCAATGTCCTAACTGCTAGACCATAGAACCATTTGTAAATATATTGATAAAGATACATTACAGAATGAGGCGCACGCCTCACATAATACCAAGCGCCCGCCTCATCCTGTCCAAACCACTCCTGATGTTACTGCCTCTCATGCGGCCGCCTCCCTCAGCACCATGCGGCCGCCTCACACCAAGAACCATCAGACAGATACACGCAACTGATGCACTTCCACAACAACCGATGCACTTCCACTTCTGTTCATAATCTTGCTTAAATCAATGTATTGTCTACACTTTTGTATATAGATACTCAGTTGAATAATGAAATAAAACATCTTTTGCCAATTGTTCTATATGGTATCAGAGCAAAAATAAAGGATCCAAATTTCTTTTTCAACTAATCCCTGATTTCCTCTCTCTCGCCATGGCCACTGCTGATCATACCCTCCTTCCCAATTCAGCTGAACCCACTGTTCCTCTCATAGTCGTTTCCCTCTCCCACATTCTCAAACTAACCTCTACCAACTATCTCTCATGGAAAATCCAAATGGAAGCTACCCTCTTAGGCCATGACCTTCATAAGTTCATTGATGGGTCTCACCCTGCTCCTCCCAAACATTTGCCAGCCACAAATCCCGCCGCCTCTATCACCACAGATGATGACACCCCTCCTACTCCAGTCACCAACACCACAGTTGCCGAGCCTACCCCAAACCCAGCTTATGCAACCTGGTTTCGACAAGATAAGCTCATTCTTGGAGCCCTTGCTGGAACTCTCTCTCCCTCTCTCGTCCCTCTTATATCACAGTGCACCACATCCCTAACCGCTTGGAAAACATTAGCTAAAACCTACGCTAACCCTTCCAAAGGCCATCTTAAACAACTTAAGGACCGCCTCCGTTCCATAACCAAGGGTTCTCTCACAATCTCTGAATACATGCAAGACATAAAGTCGTGCACCGACCACCTTGCCTCCCTTGGTCGACCCCTAGATGATGATGATATAGTTGATCGTGTACTTGATCAACTAAATGATCCCGCTTATGAGAGTGTTATAACTGCGGTTCAAAGTCGCGACACTCCGATTTCTTTTGATGAACTTCACGAGAAATTGATAAATAAGGAACTTTCTCTTCAGCACCAATCTAAATCCATCTCTCCATTCCATGTCACAGTCAACTATCTTGCAAAACCACAGTCCAGAAACACTACCAAAAATTACTCCCCCACAGCCGGCCTGCTGCCCACACCAAATCTTAACCCAAATCCCTATTCTGCCAACTCTTCTTCTCGACCACAAGCTGCCTTTAAAGGCAAATGCCAATGGTGCCGCACCCCGGGTCATTATTTATCTCAATGTCCAGTCTTCCGCTCTCAATACCCACATGCTGTAATTCCCACCCCTCCTCCCAATAACTATGGAAACTCTCGCCAGTCTCCCAAGCCATTCCATAATCCCAGTGCTCATGTTGCTACTACCGTGAAACCCTCCTCCCCGGCTTGGCTTCTCGACAGTGGTGCTACGCATCACGCGACTAGTGATCTAGACAATTTGGCCCTTCATTCTCCATACGACGGCACCGAAGAATTACTCATCGGTGATGGCTCGGGTCTCCACATTTCAAATACTGGTTCAACCTCCTTTCTTACCCCTACTACTACTCTTCACCTTAATAATATTTTTCATGTCCCATCTATTTCTCGCAATATAATCTCGATTTCTAAATTTTGCTTTGATAATAATGCCTCCATCACATTTTTACCTCATTCTTATTTTGTGAAGGATCTTTCAACGGGGGCACTTCTATTCCAAGGCAAAACTAAATCTGGGGTATATGAATGGCAACCCTCTCCACCTTCAACACACTCTGCTCATCTTACATCCGCTTCAAATTGGCACCACCGTCTTGGTCATCCCTCTTACTCCATTTTAAGACATATCAGTAATCATTTTAATTTACGTATTCCTACTTCTATTTCCTTTCAATGTAATTCGTGTGACTGTAACAAAAGTCACAAGTTGCCATTCAATGAAAATTCTATTCAGTCTTTTGGCCCGCTTGACATTCTTTACAGTGATGTATGGACCTCCCCCATTACCTCCTACGATGGGTTCAAATATTACATCATCTTCGTAGACCATTTTTCTAAATACATTTGGTTCTACCCACTAAAACATAAAAATGATGCCACCACCATTTTTTCTCGATTTAAACTCCTTGTTGAAAAATATTTTAATAGATCAATTCTCACTATTTTCAGTGACAATGGTGGTGAGTATATTGGCTTACGCCCTCTTCTTGCTTCTCATGGTATAAATCATTTAACCTCTCCCCCTCACACTCCCGAACATAACGGGTACTCTGAAAGACGTCATCGTCACATTGTTGAAACTGGGCTTTCTCTCCTTACCCACTCTTCTATGCCTCGAAAGTATTGGCCTCTAGCCTTTACAACTGCATGCTATTTAATCAATCGCATGCCAACCGCCACCTTACAACTCCAATCACCATATCAATATCTTCACAAACAACCACCCAACTATCTTAAATTACGAAGCTTTGGATGCCTTTGCTATCCTTGGCTTCGCCCCTATACTACAAATAAACTTGAACCTCGATCCTCCCCTTGTGTGTTTGTTGGTTATTCTCCGTCTCAAAGTGCATATTATTGTCTTGAACCTTCTTCTCTCAAAATCTTCACATCACGTCATGTCAAGTTCGTGGAAGACAAATTTCCCTTCTCTTCCCTGCCACAAACTAACCCTAATATCACCTCTGAATATATTGATGCCTGGTGTAATTCTCAACTTTCCATACTTCCTGCATCATCTCCTACAAATATTTCTCCAAACCCTCCACAAACTTCAGACACAATATTACCAGCTACCTCCCATAATTCATCCAGCAATACACCTAATTCCCCTCTCTCCACCGAATCTCTCAACATACCCACTGTCACCTCATCACCTATTCCACCCCCTCCACCCCTTCCATCCGGCCCAATTACTCGCCTTCGTAACAACATTAGAAAACCTCTCACTAAAATGAATCTCCATGCCCACCTTCCTGCTTCCCCCACAACTGAACCCACTACCATAACACAAGCCCTCAAAAGCCAAATTTGGCGCACTGCTATGCAATCCGAATATGATGCGCTTATCAAAAACCACACTTGGGACCTTGTTCCTCCCTCCTCTTCTCAAAATCTTGTGGGATGTAAATGGGTTTTTCGTACCAAATATAACCCCGATGGCTCCGTAGATCGTCATAAAGCCAGACTTGTTGCCAAAGGGTTTCACCAACGTCCCGGCCTAGACTATTCCGAAACCTTTAGCCCCGTTGTCAAACCCGCCACAATTCGCACAATTCTTTCCCTTGCTCTCTCACAAAACTGGCCACTACGTCATCTTGATATCAATAATGCCTTTTTACAAGGTACTCTTTTAGAAGATGTATACATGGTTCAACCTCCGGGTTTCATTAGCTCCACTCATCCTACACATGTTTGCAAACTTCGCCAAGCCCTATATGGACTCAAACAAGCACCACGTGCCTGGTACAACGAGCTCAAATCCTATCTTCTCTCCATTGGTTTCTCCAAGTGTATTTCCGACTCCTCACTATTCTATCATAAACATACTCTTGGTTCAATCTTTCTCCTTGCTTACGTTGACGATATCATTATTACCGGCTCAAACTCCACCCTTCTTACCTCCTTTATTTCCTCTTTTGCATCTCGTTTTTCCCTTAAGGACTTAGGCTCCCTCTCTTACTTTCTTGGGGTAGAAGTACTTCCTCATCCCGAGGGTATTCTCTTATCTCAACACAAATACATTCAAGATCTTCTTTCTCGTGCTCACATGACCGAAGCAAAACCAGTCCCTACTCCCATGGCCACAAATCCACCTCTCTCTCTTCACGGTGGCTCTCCTATTTCGAATACTACTGAATATAGGGCTCTTGTTGGGGGCCTCCAATACCTCTCGCTCACACGGCTTGACATCTCCTTTGCTGTGAACAAACTCTCTCAATACATGCACTGCCCCACGGATCTTCATTGGGCAGCCTTAAAGCGTGTTTTGCGTTATCTTGCTGGTTCCTCTCATCATGGTCTACTTCTTCACAAAAATTCCCCTCCTACCTTACATGCATTTACGGATGCGGATTGGGCGGGAGACAAAGACAACTACACCTCCACCACCGGGTATATTGTTTACCTAGGAAAAAATCCAATCTCATGGAGCTCTCGCAACCAACGCACCCTTGCTAGATCATCCACGGAAGCGGAGTATCGAGCAGTCGCTGCAACAACTGCTGAAGTCCTTTGGCTTCAAAATCTGCTTAAAGAAATCCAGGTTCATCTTTCCAGCACTCCGGTAATTTATTGCGACAACATGGGCGCGACATATGTAGCTGCGAATCCGAGATTTCACTCCAAAATGAAACATCTTGGCTTGGATTATCATTTTGTTCGCGAAAATGTTCAAAGTCATAATCTCCGTGTCACACACATCTCTGGAAGCGATCAATTGGCGGACATCCTGACTAAACCACTCCCTCGTGCCAAGTTTCAAGAGTTACTATCCAAGATTGGCCTTACAAGATCGTCCATCTTGCAGGGGCGTGATAAAGATACATTACAGAATGAGGCGCACGCCTCACATAATACCAAGCGCCCGCCTCATCCTGTCCAAACCACTCCTGATGTTACTGCCTCTCATGCGGCCGCCTCCCTCAGCACCATGCGGCCGCCTCACACCAAGAACCATCAGACAGATACACGCAACTGATGCACTTCCACAAAGAATCGATGCACTTCCACTTCTGTTCATAATCTTGCTTAAATCAATGTATTGTTGTCTACACTTTTGTATATAAATACTCGGTTGAATAATGAAATAAAACATCTTTTGCCAATTGTTCTATATATATGTCCTATGTTTCCAAAATATCAAAACTTGATATATGTAGTTGAATCTCTATATAACAACTTAAATTTTAGATGAGTTGGTAACTTAACACTTTATCGGGGTTCTGATTTGACAAGGTATTGGGATCAAGTCATTCCGCTCGCATTTGTTACTCAAATGATTTTGAGTGCAAGATTGAACCATGTTTGGTTAGAGATGGGCATGTTAGTAGAATTCTTCATGTGCAGACGAGTCATACAAGAGGGAGAGTGTTAAGATTTCTTAAGCTTTTAATGGAGTTGGCAACTTGACAAAACCATTCTAGGGATTCTTGAAGGTCTGGGATTTGCATTGATTTGTATTTGTAAAATAATTTTCAAATTTAGTCAACAATTAAATTTCTGAATCTAAGTTTTATACTCATGGGCTTCATCTCCTTTAACAACATTAATTCTTACAAGATTTTAACGCAGGATCCACACAATTTGATTTTCATAGTAAGTTTAAATATTATCTTCTTTACAGTAATTTGTTTTGGTTCAATTAAATATATAACGTCCCATAGGCATATCCGTTAGGTTTGTAAATTCATAACGTTCATTAGAGAGAATGAAACAAATATAAAAATAACTCTTTTTAGCAAAAATATAAAAATATATTGGCCCATGCAGGTCTTGAACCTGCGACCTTCGCGTTATTAGCACGACACTCTAACCAGCTGAGCTACATTTGATTTTTAAATCAATTAACGATGGTCAGACCACAATGGTGTCGACAAAGGATTACTCCGCCACTCCCGCCAACGTCAAGATCCTCTTTTTCTCTTTTCACTAGTATATCACCCGTGCGATGCACGACGATATATAAGATTTCGTAGTTAAGAATATGAAAAGAATAAAAAAGTAAGTAAATAAAGAAACAACAGTACAAATTAAATTGGTTGATAAGTAGAGAGAGAAAATATGAATTAAACATTTTGAAATTTTTTCTAAACACCACATTCGTAGTACATTCTTTGGATGAACTGTCTTCTTCAAAATTAGATATCCAAATATGAAGTCCATTTGGATGGGTGACTCTGGATAAAGTAAATAAAATTAACCATGACCGAAAACATGATTTTTTTAAGTATTCTACTGTAGATAGAAATTGTCCCTGACTTTTGTTTATAGACATTACATAAATCAAGGAAAATTGACGACGTTCAAACTTTAAAGAAATTCTAGAATGCGATGGAGTGAGCGACGTCCGAAGGATTAATCTTTTTCCAGTTTAATGTATTTAAAATCCACAAATATATAGGTAGCGCAATGCTAGAATCACAAAATAAAGTCACAAAATCCTGATTACAAAATGAGGTGGCGATATGTTATTAGTTGTATCGATAGTATACCTGCTATATTTTAATTAAAAACACCAATAAAATCATTACAACTATGATTTTGTGATCAAAATTTTGTGATTATTTTGTTTCCTTATATATATATATATATATATATATATATATATTCGGTCTACTGTGAGACTAATAGCTTTTTTAAAGCAATTAAAAAGAGTCACTCTACTGTGAGACGGTATCATGCTGTGGACGGGTCGCCTGCCCGTCGACACACCCATTTTTTTTTTTTTGCCTGTCATTGTTTTCTTTGTCAAGAATGTAACACTTAATATAAAGGAATGTAATTTTTTTTTTCTGAAATGTAACAGTTTTTATTATGAAATGTAACCACAATAATTCTGAAAAAGGATTGCGGATAACATAATATTAAAATTTATCATTTCCTTTAGAAATTGTTACATTTATTTGTATAACAAATTATACTCATGCATATATAATCTGTTACATTTCAATTGTTAATTTTCTTTAAAAAATAATAATCAAATTATTTTAAATTTTCTACAAAACTAATGTTACATTTTATAATAAAAACTGTTACATTAATTTTTGGAAAATTATTGCTTTTTATCAAAGAAAAAAAGGGTAACATTTGCTCTACAAAAATTGTTAAATTATTTGTAAAACAAATTATACTCATATATATAGTATGTTACATTTCAATTGTTACTTTTTCTAAAAAAAAAAACCAATCAAATTATTTAAAACTTTCTGAAAACTACAATTATATTTTATAATAGAAACTGTTACATTTAAGAATTTCATCCATAACATTTCTTCATGTAAGTGTTATATTTCAGGTGACGAACAATTTAACTTTTTTTGTTTGTACAAATATGATTTTAGAAAAATGATTCAAAATCATATCATGATATTACTTTGATTCGTATCGTCGATACGATTTAACCCGATGCGTGTTTTCGGAAAAGAAATTTGACTTCAAAATCTTAAGTTATTTTATTTTAAAGTTGTTGAAAGTTTTTTTTTTTATTTTTTAAAAAAGAGACACGTAGTAGATGTTGTACGCGAAGGTTAAGGCTTGAATGGGGCGGACCTGAATAGATGGTGGGACAGCCCGTGTTACGACCGTCTCTCACGGGTGACGAACTCACCCAAGTTTTTGTCATTAAAAATATTAATTAGTCACATATTTTAATAACAAATCATTTTTTATAATATTTTTTCTGAATAGATGTTTATTGTATCAAGAAAAAATAGATATTAATTTAGGACAAAAGGAATAACTCTTTGCATAAAAAAAATACGTACTCCTTTTTATTTAACTCAAATTACTTTCGCATTTTTTAAGATCCATCTCATATAAAAGAGACTTTATGTATAATCCCATGGAGGTTAAGGGTTCCATTCCCCCACCCTCTCTGTTGTAAAAAATGTATAAATCAACGTGCATTAAAATTTTGAATAGGTGATTTTTTTTTTTTTGTAGATTCACAGTTCTATACAATATTGTATGTTTTTATGTTTATGTTCGTTTTTGTGTGTATCTTAGTAAACTCTCAATATTTTGATGATGAATTTTTGTATTAGTAAAATCTCAATATTTGATCATGAATTTGTGTATGTGTTCTTGTTTTTCGCTAATTTGATTGTATATTTGAGATGGGTTTTAGTTCTATCTTGAGATGAGATTTTTGTTTATTTGTTCTCTCTTGATTTGGATTTTTGCTTTTTGTGTGTAAATTTTAGATTATTTTTCTTAACTTTGTTTTATCTTGTTTTAAAATTCTTGTTGTTTGATGGTTGTGATAGGAATGATAGTGATGGTGGTGGCGGTGGCTGGAGCGGCAATGGGAGCCGAAGATGGATAAGAGAATGGTAAAGAATGTTTGTTTTGTTTCCATTTTGTAAATAGCTTTTAATTTCATTTGTATCATACTTAAAATATTACAGTTGTATTCCTATATTAAAATATTTGTTTTCCCTTTAATGAAACATTGTAAATACTATTTTGCTCTTTGACAGCGACACCTTTTAGCAAGAGTACAGACTTTACAGCTTTTTTGATATACTATAGAGATAGAGATTACGTTTCTAACTGAAAATTATTTGAATAAGAATTAAACTGAACTTTTAAGGATTACCATAATCACATACTCCGTATGTAAATTTAAACCAAAAAGTAAATTAATCATGTCACCTAGGGTAAAATACAAACGAAAACTAAAAAAAAATAAAAAAATCATACGAAGTACACACGATTATAGCTTATATGTTAAAAAATGATTAATAGGAAAAGTGAACTTCAATAATTTCTATCTTCATTTTCTCCATCCTTAGAATGAGCTTCAATGAAAAGTAGAAAATGGCGACCAATTTCTCGATTAACTACCTTTATAAATACACAAATTTGGGGATGGGTGTGGAACAATTTTTTGGACTACATTATAATTATTAATGCTTAAATTAATTATGTTAGGAATTAAAAAAAATATTAATGCTTAAATTAATTATGTTAGAAAAGTAGAAAAAAATATACTCCCTCCGTTCCGGCCGAAAAGGCACAAATTTCCTTTTTGGGTGTCCCATTTAAAAAGGCACAGTCCCAAAAAGGAAAGTTTTTATTACTATTCCACCCACTCATTCTCTCTCCTACTTTATTTTTACACTCACAACATTCTCTCTCCTAACTATTCATCCCACTCATTTTCTCTCCTATTTAATTTTTCATACTCACAATATTTAAACTTTTTCTCTTTTCTACAACACTTTCCTTAATTTGCGTGCGAGATTGGTTTTGTGCCTTTTGGACTGGAACGGAGGGAGTATATGCATCACAATTTCTACCCTTATTGTAGTTTCTCTGTAACAAATAGTGATATGTAGAATCCATTCCATTACTTGAAGTACACTTGGCTGTACATGACACATTAATAACATGCACACATACATGTGTATCCAATGCCATCCAAAAACGTGGCATTTTCTTTCGTCCAAATGGAAAAAAATTGACGGCATGATGCAAGTATGCGTGCATTATGATTTATCCCTACAACAATCATTTATTACGAAAATACCACTTCTAATTATAGTACTGAAGTTTGGGCGCCAAAACAAAAGTAGAAAGACTTGTGTTTTTAATATAATATAGATTTAGGGAAAAATTAGGGATTCCCATTCCTCTAATATCTCTCTGCAATCCATCCCCCCCCTAAAAAAAGAGTTGTGATGCTGCTCACGACTGCATTCTCATTCCTCTTATCAGGTTCTAAGCTAACCCTTTTCTTATCAGGTTTTAAACTAACCATGTTTGGTTGAGATGGGCATGTTTAGTAGAATTCTTCATGTGCAGACGGGTCATACAAGAGGGAGAATGTTAAGATTTGATTTACATAGTTGAACCCTATCTAACAACTTAAGCTTTTATGTGAGTTGGCAACTTGACAAAACCATCTCAAGGATTCTTGAAGGTCTGGGATTTGCATTTATAAAATAATTATCAAATTTAGTCAATAAATTTCTGAATCAAAGGTTTTTTACTTATGGGGTTCATCTCCTTTAACAATATTAATTCTTACAAGATTTCAATGTAGGATCCACGCAATTTGATATTCTTAGTAAGTTTAGTATTTTCAGTTATAATATTATCTTCTTTACTTGAAATTGTATTCAAAATAGATCTCTGTGGATTTCATTGATATTATACCGAGATTTTATATGATGTCTTTCCAAGATATCACTTTGGTTGCATGTCAGAATTTGCAAGTAATGCCTCTAGGACACGTGGACTTTTTCGTAATTGCTCTTTGGGCTTCCGCTGGGGTAGAAGAGAGAGCAAAGTTGCCAATCCTACTCGGAATGCTTTGACATGTATTTCAAATCTTCTAGGAACTCACATAATTTGATTGACGCCCTACTAATTTGTGACCCCCCTGTTTTGAACGATCAAAGTTTTACCATTTATTTAAAATAAATTATCAACAATTTATGGCATATTAAAGTAGAATGCTGAATAATATGGTTTGATAATGTTTTATGAAGTCCTTTGTCTAGACATGTGAGAGATTAACATAGTCCATAGTATACATTGCACTGACCTTAATTATATTCACCACTTTATTTGGTCCAATGCTTTATTTGTCATCAATCAATTATGTACTCATGTCTTTTTCTCTTTCTATTTTGGAAAAAAATTAGGGATTCTCATTCCTCTAATTTCTCTCTGGATTCCATTGCCCCATAAAGAGCTGTGATGCTGCTAACGATTGCATTCTCATTCCTCTTATCAGGTTCTAAACTAACCCTTACCTTTTCTTGCCTTGTTCCTGTAATTTTGTTTTGATTTTCATGATTCAATCAAATTTTCTTTTTCGAGAAAATGATTCAATCAATTGGGGATATATTTATTTCGTTTATTGGCTTCTTTTTTAAAGTTGATTTAATTATGCTGAACATAAGAACACTAGTAAATTTTAATCAGTTATGCTTGATTAATTTGTAGATTTTAGGGGCTAGAACCGTACTTTCAATCAGTTAGGCTGAACATAAGGAGACGAGATCTCCTGTACCACTTTTGTGTATCACATTTGATCTAACAATAATGAATTGTTAGGGCTGTCATCATCATTGTGTAATTTATTATGTATAACCATTGATCATTGGATCTATTTTTGGTCAACATAAGAACACTAGTATCATCTGACAGGAAGTGAGGTCTGATTGATTTTCACGAAACTCATCATTTTGGGCTACATTGCCAGAGCAATTGATCGTCAAGCTAGTTGAAATTATGCAAACTTCACTAATGAATGGAATATTTGGACTTCTTAATATAAGTGTCTTCAGAAGGGTGATGTCCATTTATTAAGAGGAAGTGTCAAGGACTCTTAAACCCATAGTCCAGATTAATAAGCCATTTTAACCCATTTGAAATGAAAATCCCACTAAACCCCAATCTTAACGGACCATAATCGCTGTTAATTTTCCTTTGTTGTGAACGTAACCGTACTCGCTCTCCTTCTCGGAATCTTCGAATGTTGTCAAGCGAGCTCCATAGACGGACGGCATCTTGTCTTGCAATAGATCTATCCACCGGTCAAGGACACCGGAATCTCCAACGGAAAAGATCGGATCGGAGTGTATAGGAATGAATGATTAACGTCGTTGAGATCCTTTCGGAGTCAAATTGTAGAGAGAGAGAGAGAGAGATAGAGATGGGTTTTGGATCTTCACATATTGAGATGAAATAACGAAGAGAAAGAAGCAGAAACCGTGATTGATTTAGATGTCAATTCAATTCAATTCAATTGTGGAGATATTATTTTTGTGTTTTATAACTCTAATCACTGCCACTTGCTTGCTGTGCTGTCCTCTTCCATGCCCCTTGTTTATTTTATTTTATTTTATTTCTTCTTCTTTTTCTTTTTTCCCTCCACTTCATTAACAAAGCTATAAGCCCCTTAGTTGGTCCTATAACAATTGGTATAGGACCTGACAACATCATATACAAAGCTATAAGCCCTTTAATTGGTCCTATAGCAATTGATATAGGACCTGGCAATATCATATACAAAGCTATAAGCTCTTTAATTGTTCCTATAGCAATGGGTATAGGACCTGGCAACATCATATACAAAGCTATAAGCCCTTTAATTGGTCCTATAGCAATTGGTATATGACCTGTCAACATCATATACAAAACAATAAGAACTTTGAATGGTCCTATAGCAACTGGTATAAGACCTGGCAACATCATATACAAAGCTATAACCCCTTTAATTGGTCCTATAGCAATTGGTACAGGACCTGTCAATATCATATAGAAAGCTATAAGCCACTTAATTGGACCTATAGCAATTGGTATAGGATCTGACAACATCATATACAAAGCAATAAGACACTTGATTTATTGTTTTTTGTAACAATGTGGCAAATGGTATGGGACCTGTCAACATCATATACACAGATATAAGGACTTTAATTGGTCCTATAGCAACTGGTATAGGACCTGGCAACATCAAATACACAGATATAAGCCCTTTGAATGGTCCTATAACAACTGATATAGGACCTGGCAACATCAAATACACATATATTAGCCCTTTGAATGGTCCTATAGCAACTGGTATAGGACCTGGCAACATCAAATACACAGATATAAGCCCTTTGAATGGTCCTATAGCAACTGGTATAGGACCTGACAACATCAAATACACAGCTAAAAGAACTTTAAATGGTCCTATAAGAAGTACTATAGGACTTGGCAACATCATATACAAAGCTTTAAGACATTTTAATGGTCCTATATCAAGTGATATAGGACCTGCTCTATTATGCATTTCATTGTATGTCTACTTGTTTTGCCTATGATTTTATAAAGGGAATGTACTAGTTTGCACTAAATTATATAAAATCAAGTATATATGAACTGTCCTTGATTTCACATATAATAATTGATTCCTTTCTTTCAATTTCAGTTTGATTATGTAAATGTTCTGCCAATTAGAATATGTTTTTGAATGCATATGATCCGTTAGAGCTCAGGTTTTGCCATTGTCATCAATAAGTATTGGTTTTGCCCTTTTTTACACAGATCTTCAATCCTTCTAATTCATCAATGCAAGCATCCCCTTCCTTTCCCACTTCGGGTCGGGTTAGGGCATCGGAGTCGGTTTCGGATGGCGGAGTGGTGGAACTGGAGAGGGATTGAAGGCGCATCTTGAGGACGACATTTTTGAGGGCTTGTGGGTCTTTGAACCAGTGGTGGTTGTAGTTGTCTGGTAGGGTTTGGTGTGGCGGGCGGGTCTTTTTCTTGATTGGGGAAGATGACATTTAGGGTTAGGGTTTTTCAAGAAAGGTGATAGCTTGCACTCAGTCCGTAAAAGTAAAACCCTAGACTTTCTCTCACTATAAATTTTGCAGTCAAGAGTAAAGATATTGCTGTGTGAGAAAAGTTTGCAGTTTCTCTGTCTAGAATTCTGCAGGGATGGGTGAGAGGTTTCTCTCTCTAGAAAGATTGGGTTTGTGGGACGCACAATTTTTCTTCAGGATTTCTTTTGTCATTTTCCAATGGGAAAAATAATGGCCAGACGGAAGTTAACGGCCGTTAACTTAATTTTGGCAATTATATATCATATTGGGGTTTAAAGGGATTTTGATTTGAACTATAAAAGAAGGTTGTCTTTTTAAATTTGGGCTGGGTTTTGATGGGTTATGATTTGAGATATGTGGGTAAAGAGGAATTTTTCCTAATATTAACAACTGTGGTAGTAAACGAGCAACTATGACGTGGACCCATTTGTATGGCTCTTTTAAGTTTTTCACATCCCCGTTATGTTTCTATTCAATATCTAACGTCCCATAGGCATCTCCGCTAATTATGTTAAATTCGTAACGTCCATTAGGTAAAATGAAATAAATATAAAATAATAATGGCCCATGCAGGTCTCGAACCTGCGACCTTCGCGTTATTAGCACGACGCTCTAACCAGCTGAGCTAATAGGCCATTTGATTTCTGAATCAATTAATGATGCCTAAGACGTCTATGGCGACGACAAAGGATGATTCTCAGGCCCTTTTCCAATCCCTCTGTTCCGCTTACTCTGCCACTACCATCAACTTCAAGGTCCTCTTTTTCTCTTTGCATTTAGGAAAAAATTAGGGATTCTCATTCCTTTTCTCTCAGCAATTATGGTAGTCAAAGAGAAACCCATGATCCAGTTAGAAAATACAATCTTTCATTTGCGGTAGACAGCTCAAGATATTGAATCAGAGCGTCATAGTGACTCTTATTTAGAGTGTTAACATCTTGACATCCTATACAGAAAAGAACAAGTGATTGAGCTTTGAAACAATTGGTTCTGACAGGAAAGAGATGGTTATGGTCTCATAGGTCATTGATACAATTCTTGAACAACTTCTGAGTTGCATTAATATGTATGTGTAGGTACTTGTAGGTTAGGTGGCATTTAATTTTTTTAAGTGAAGTGCTGAAATCTGATTTCATGTCTGAATTTGACTGAATTGATAAGAGGTAGCGTCAGAAGACTGATTTCTGAATTATTCAAACTGTTTGAATATTCATCTGAATTTACACCTGAAATTAATATTACGACATTTAATGGAGTAGAGAGATGAGATGAATGATTATTGATCTAGTGTTTGGGTCGGGTATTTTTGAAATTACGAGTTTATGAAAGAGATATTTATGAAAAAAATCAATTAAGAGGCAAATAAGTGATAGTTTTACTTCTGAAAATTAAGTGGAAAATAAAAGGCATTCAGATCTGAATGGAGAAAAAAACAAACAGTCTGAATTGTATTATGTCTGATGCACCCACCCATTCAGATCTGAAAATGAAAAACAAATGAGGCCTTAGTGTAAATCTCTAATCATTAATCACAGCACTTGCAATTGTTTGTGGGGACATTTTTTTTTTCTTAAACACTAATAAAAGATACATGAAGATTGGAACACTTTGTTTCAGTTTTTTCCTGTCGGTTTGTAATTTCAACAGACTTCTTGTTCTCTGTATTCTGATGATCTCATTTTTTTTCCTTTTCTTCTTAGAACAATAAGTATTTATGTACAGATTATAATCAATAATGAGCATATACAGCATAAGTGACTGCCAGAATATATTTTCTAAAAAGAGCAGAATAAAAACCATGATTTAAATTGCAGAGGTGAGCCCAGTCTATGTGGTCCAGGTTATTTGGCTATGTCCCTCCTCCTCCCCCCCCCCAATTTGGTTGTTGATACTAATATTTCCTTCGGAGCATCACATGGAAATATACATCCTATGTTACAACAATAACGAAGCCTCTATCCCGAAATGATGTGGGATCGACTAACATGAATCATCGCAAGGACTCGTCAATTACGAGATGAGAAGATAATGAAAAAGTGGAGTGACAGCAAGAAAAAAAATATAAAAAATAAATTGTGAAAGCTAAGAAAAAAGAAAAAAAAATGGAGGTTCTACCGAGATTTGAACTCGGGTTACTGGATTCAGAGTCCAATGTCCTAACCGCTAGACCATAGAACCATTTGTAAATATATGTCCTATGTTTCCAATATATCAAAACTTATATATGTAGTCGAATCCGTATCTAACAACTTTAGCTTTGTTGGACAATTGTGTAGGCTTCTCAAGAACTTAACGAAAAACTTGACAGAAAAATGATAACGGAGATTGGAAACAAACAAAATTAAGTCGAGTCTTGTATTAAATACAATCTCCGTAAGAAGTTATTGCCCCGCACAGGTGCTTACGGTTTATATGGCAATCTTCTAGTAAGATAAAACGACTTATAAGTAAATGATAGGAGCACTCCAAATCAAATACTCTAGCGAACAACACAATGGTTGGAACTTTGGACTTTGAAGGATTTAATGCAACAATATGCAATGATTTGGGTATGTTAATCTATCTTACTAGAGGGTAGGAAGGGTCAGAATACTGTGTATTATCATTGAAATTCGGAGGGGAAGTATATAAAGAGAGTCAAAGGGTTTGGTGGCTTTTCCCTTGAAAAGTCACAACTTTTCGGGTATAACAGCACTTGCACGGCCGTGTCCAATGAACTGCACGGCCGTGCAAGGCAATATGCACGGTCGAGTTCATGGCTCTGCACGGTCGAGTGGCAAGGCAAGGCACGGTGCACGGCCGTGTCCTAGACACTTGCACGGCCGTGCAGAAGCTTCTTCAGCCTGCTCGTCAGCCCTTTAGCCACAACAAGTCCACACCAATTTTGGGACCAACCCAAAACACACTTTGACCCAATATTTAAGTTACAAATCATTTGTCATTAATTTCTCATTCACACGGAAATGGTTTGAGACTTTAAATGAGTTATATATAATCTACAACAAATGTAGATTACCATTTGTAACTAGTTCCGTTAACACATAACGAACTTCCGTTAGAAATCTAGATCAACGTTAAGTTAAACTTAACTTTCCGTTATCCATTTCCAACAATCCCCCACATGAATGACAATTAATGCATGTATGCAAATTCGTCCAAAGTTCCGGCGAACTATTATTACATCGAGATAGATAGCTTGTGGCCTTGAATCTTCCCTAGTGAAATATTATCGGATATACTAGCCATTTGGTAGCGAGTCGCTTTGAACCAGTGACTGTCGGATGTATACCAAGACAATAATACTCACATAATAATAGCTCTAACAATTGTTGTTCTCACGTTTTTGTCCATTTTGGCCCTGGACCGTATCTCATTCATAAGCGTTCATTTACAGGCGGCCTTATTACCTCTCGCTTTATATAGGTGATTCTCACTATAAGGAGTATCATGCACTACTCCACCCGTAGGTATAGAAATCATTAAAAGTTTTCTCAACTTATCCTCACCATTCTTTGCATGTGCTAGTACTTGGACGTTCTGGGAATGAGTATTCAACATCTCTAGGTTAATAAACCGAGTTGTTGTTTCCAAGTAACTCTACTAGAACTTATACTTTGGTTGTCTCATTGAACCAAGGGCCTGGGATCTCCATTTCTCAAGGTTGAGTGTCCGCTATAAGTTCTTTTGTTGTGGGTTTTAAACCCATTCCCCTTAACAGTTTATACAGTTGATCTCTATTACTACCCTTAGGTAGACGGATCCGATTTTGACTTCACATGGCTAGTTGTGACAGTCGCATATTGAGATCAATTGTACTATGGTAGTGTGTCTAAGACCATTATGTCTAGACTTACCATGACGTTCTACACCTTTTCCTATTTTTCATTGTCGTCACTATGCCTTAGGTCATGTAGACACAAGCTTATTCCACGAAGGAATATCTTTCAAGACCATTCAACTTACATAGGAATTGTAATCTTTTAATCATAAGTATATCCTTAAGTACACCAAGTACTTGTGATTATACTAATCCGGTGATTGATTACAATTACAATTAGACCTTTAGTCTATCTAGAATGATCGAGTCCCTTCGAGTGATCAAATTCTTCTATCGGTCGGTTTCTTCAAGTGGTTATTATCTCCGTACCGTTCGGACTTCCCAAGTATTCGGTATCTCTAAGTGGTTTGACCTCCTTAGAGTCTACCTTTCAGAGATCTACTTTACTGAGATTACCTCTCAAGAATCTACCTTACTAGAGTACACCTCTCAAGAATTTATTTGAACTTTCGAAGTACTTTTTCAAGATAATGAGATTGTGAAGCAACTAATCCTTGGGATGATCTAGAGATCTTTATCTCTAATAGAAAATCGGCTAATCCCATATCTTTCATGTCAAAGTTCTTCTTTAACATGTCTTTGGTATTCATGATCAATTCATGACTACCATTGTTATCCACGTAAGGACGGACTATTAACAAATGATTCGAGATGTTCTTTTAATGTATGTAGACACATTTGTCACATTCATTAATCTTGAATCCATTTGATAACATAGTTCTATCGAACTTCTTATGCCACCGTTTAGTTGCTTGTTTAGTCCATATGAATACACAAGTAGATCCAACACGGTTGTGCGACATAGAACGCTCTGTTGTGTCATTTTGGATAATCTTGCATGAATCATAATGTCCTTTTGACAACTATCCCGGCTTTCTACTTATCAACGAGATCCATAGGCTTTATACTTTCTTTTAAGAATCCAATTGCAACCTAATGGTTTGCAACTTGGAGTGAGATCTACCAATTCCCAAGTATTATTAAGCATTATGAATCTTTATCTCATTGTTAATAGCCTCTTTCCGTAACGAACTATCAGGACCGTATAACGCTTCCTTAACTTGATTCTTGATTCGTTTTCCAACATAAATGATAGAAAATCGTGGACCAAAAGACTTTTCCACTCTTGCCCTTTTACTACGTCTAGGTCCTTCATCTTCTACTTGAGATGGACCGTTTGTAGTCTAATATTTGAAGATTTCATCCTTGGTACATCTAGTTTTTGCAACCCAACGGTTCACATAGGAAGATCAACCATCTTCCAAAATAGAATAGGATGCATTTGTCCTTCAACTATATCTTGGTTTTTCTTCTTATTAAGAAGACCACAGTTTCTATAAATTTTTCTTATTAAAATTTATGCATTTCCTATCATTTCAAGGAAGTATATTCTCAAAGAATATAACGTGTCTTGCTTAAGTATTTCTACTTTAGCCAAATACCCCCACATTTGAGGTATTTATAAAACGGCTTATGAATATTTCATAATTCGTCATCATTGAATATTTTCTTTCTAAGGATCCATTTGTAACCCAATGGTTAGCATTATGGAGGAAGATCAAATAACTTCCAAATATATAATGATCCATTCTTTTAGCTGTTAACATTTTAACGGTTGCATTAATACTAGAAGTTCATATCAAATAGAACTTATGTATTTAGCTTGTACCCCCACACTTGATGTGTACCTCCACATATCAAATATTTTATGAATATCCTAATTCATATTTAATATTTTCCTTTTATGTGAAGTCATTTAATTGTAATAACCATGTTATCTACAATGTATTTCATCTCCTTGAGATGAACCGACGACATAGTCATAACTATGTTTTAAGTGAGGTCTCTTCAACCATTTTCCTTGGTTGAATAATACTGCATTGCCAATGGAAACGTAATCCATGGTTTTTGGGTCCTATCTTAACCTCTTTAGGTTTAGATATTTCTACCTTTGCTAGGTATACTCACATAAGATGGAACTTATCAATAAGGAGTTCACCATCTCCTTAAAAGTTCTATCTTCCTTTTTCTGTGATTCAATTGATTGAGTGAGCAAGAAGCATTCGTTTGATAAATAAGTATCAGCGTCCCAACAATTATTTTTCAAACGGTACTACATACTAACCACCTCTATCACTACGAAATTCTTAATTGTTCATTAAGATGAATCACAAACCTTATTGTTTACTCAAAACTTTAAGGTTTTACTTTTACTTTTCCAAAAGATGAACTTTGCATTATCAAATGCAATCATTAATAGAAGTAAAGAACTATCTATTTACTGTTTCTGGTTTGAACTGATTTCTACAAAAGAAATCACAATTGATTTTGCGAATCAAATTTCATTTTAGGTAGTAATTTTAAATTAACTCGTCGACTTAGTGAATTTAAATTTACACGACCTAAATGAACATGCCATAACAATTGGAACACTTCAAACCAAGTAAATAAAATCTGAAATTTTATTCTTCGCACTTAGGCGGATAAACAATTACAATTTAAGGAGTCCTTCAACAAGGTACCCTTTACTAACACAATAACCACATTTGGTCTATTCAATCTTATGCCCCTAGGCTAAGTTGATCAAAGTCCAATGGAACATTTCTATCTTCGTTCACATTGGGTTGAAGAGGGTTTCCATCTTGGTTGTTGATTCTAGGATGTCGACATTCCCTAGCCATATGCCCGGGTTTGCCACAATTAAAACAACCACCTTTAACCTTCTTGGCGGTCCTCTTCACTTTCCCGGTGTTCTTTCTCTTCTTTCCGGTACTTCTTTCCACCAAGTTCACTTTCGGTCTTTTAGTCACAATGCACATAGTATTGTGCATCTCGAGAAAGTCCCAAAGTTCTCTCGCGGTCTTTATGCCACAACACACCTTGTATTGTGCGTAATCCAAGCCATTAAGAATATAATTGCGACACAAGAAATCGCTGTGATTCCAAGTATCCAATTCATTCTTTGCTTTGGATTCATCCTCGTTGGATATCAATGGTGGATATTCCCAAAGAAAATGCACCAATTTTAATGTTGTCAAATAGACCAACATTTTCTGTTGCCACCTTTTAAAGTTCATCCCGGTAAGAATACCCGGTCTTTCCGCATGTACGAACACATGAGACGGAGGGAGAGCATTAAGAGGTGCAACCCTTGAAG
This sequence comes from Adenophora triphylla var. japonica, assembly GCA_022495995.1. Taxonomy (NCBI): domain Eukaryota; kingdom Viridiplantae; phylum Streptophyta; class Magnoliopsida; order Asterales; family Campanulaceae; genus Adenophora; species Adenophora triphylla. The sequence goes on along the minus strand of JAFEMH010002546.1, from coordinate 124,424 downwards.
TTGTACGTGAAGGAGGTTTCTTACCATGAACCGGGTGAGACGGTGTAAGATTGTTGAACGTAGCGTCACCTTGAGAAGGAGGCGTCACATTCCCTTGACTTGATTCTGTGGAGTCTTTCTCGTTTGCCATCTTGAAGATCTTGAAGAAGCGTAAATAACTTCTTACGATTGTTGGACAATTGTGTAGGCTTCTCAAGAACTTAACGAAAAACTTGACAGAAAAATGATAACGGAGATTGGAAACAAACAAAATTAAGTCGAGTCTTGTATTAAATACAATCTCCGTAAGAAGTTATTGCCCCGCACAGGTGCTTACGGTTTATATGGCAATCTTCTAGTAAGATAAAACGACTTATAAGTAAATGATAGGAGCACTCCAAATCAAATACTCTAGCGAACAACACAATGGTTGGAACTTTGGACTTTGAAGGATTTAATGCAACAATATGCAATGATTTGGGTATGTTAATCTATCTTACTAGAGGGTAGGAAGGGTCAGAATACTGTGTATTATCATTGAAATTCGGAGGGGAAGTATATAAAGAGAGTCAAAGGGTTTGGTGGCTTTTCCCTTGAAAAGTCACAACTTTTCGGGTATAACAGCACTTGCACGGCCGTGTCAATGAATCGCACGGGCCGTGCAAGGCAATATGCACGGCCGAGTTCATGGCTCACGCACGGTCGAGTGGCAAGGCAAGGCACGGTGCACGGCCGTGTCCTAGACACTTGCACGGCCGTGCAGAAGCTTCTTCAGCCTGCTCGTCAGCCCTTTAGCCACAACAAGTCCACACCAATTTTGGGACCAACCCAAAACACACTTTGACCCAATATTTAAGTTACAAATCATTTGTCATTAATTTCTCATTCACACGGAAATGGTTTTGAGACATTAAATGAGTTATATATAATCTACAACAAATGTAGATTACCATTTGTAACTAGTTCCGTTAACACATAACGAACTTCCGTTAGAAATCTAGATCAACGTTAAGTTAAACTTAACTTTCCGTTATCCATTTCCAACAAGCTTTAAATGAATTGGTAACTTAACACAATGTCAGGGTTCTCGTTTGACAAGGTCTTGGGTTCAAGTCGTCCTGCTTGCATTTGTTACCCAAATGGTTTTGAGTTCATGATTGAACCATGATTGGTTAGAGATGAGCATGTTAGTAGATTTCTTCATGTGTAGACGGGTCATACAAGAGGGAGAGAGTTAAGATTTGATATGCATAGTTGAGTCCCTATCTTATAGCTTGAGCTTTTATGTGAATATGCAACTTGACACAACCATCCCAAGGATTCTTGAAGGTTTGGGATTTGCATTTATTAAATAATGCTCAAATTTAGTCAAATATTAAATTTCATAAGTTTTTATATATGGGTTTCATCTCCTTTACCAACATTAATTATTATAAGATTTCAATGTAAGATCCACACGATTTGATTTTCATAGTAAGTTTAGTGTTTTCAGCTAAGATATAATCTTCTTTACTTGATATTGTATTCAAACTAAATCTCTGTGGATTTCAATGACATTATACCCAGATTTTATATGATGACTTTCCGAGATATCACTTTGGTTGCATACGTCAGAATTTTGCAAGTAATGCCTCTGGAATACTATTTGACATCTCTTTCAAATCCTCGAGGCGGAAGACACATAATTTGATTAACACCTGTCTACGCCCTGACCCTCGGTTAACGGTCAAACATTTACTATTCACTCTAAGGTAAGGTAAAGTATCAACAATTTGTGGCATAATAAATAGGTTTGGTCATGTTTGATGAAGTGATTCTTTGTCTATACTTGGGAGGGATTAACATAGTCCATAGTGTACATTGCATTGACCTTAAATATATTCAGCTCATTTTTTGTCCCAAATACTTGAGGTCAGTTAGGTGAATCCTATCTCACGATTATGTTTGGTTTAATGTTTTATTTGTCAATACTGAATTTTGAAAATCTCAAAGATCAATCAATTATGTGCTCATGTCGAGCAAAGAGTCTACCGTTGAAAAGTCGAATTATAAAGAGTCTATTGAGGTCGGTTGGATTTGATAGATATCTCTAATTTTCTCCTATTATATACTCCCTCCGTTCCACTTCAAAAGTCCTACTTTCCCTTTTGGTCCGTCCCAGACGAAGAGTCCTATTCCATAAATGACAAATTTTGAACAGTGTTTCGGACATTTATACCCTTATAATGTAAATATATTTACAAAAAACCATTTATTATGCCCTTATAATGTTAACATATTTACAAAATAACCATTCAAAAAGAGGTTTTATCATAAATGTTTTAACTTTTACAATCTCTCTCCTCTAATCTTCTACCCACTTGCAATTTTTTATTCATTATTTAAAAAAATTCTTAAGAAGCGTGAAATACTACCCTAGGACCCTTGAAGTGGGACGGAGGGAGTACAAAATTATGAAACAAGACTATATCACTAATTTTGCAAGTGCCTGAATTTTAGAATCGCAGATATCTCAATGATTTATCTATTTCCTACTCCCTCCATCCCAAGTTGAGTGGTTTTTTTTTTTTTTTTTTTTTTGCAAAAGTTGCTAGAGCCATCTGCATCATGGTCTAGGCATGGAGTACATTCTTTTCTCTCTTGGATCCTTAGTAAACTGTCAGAACATGACAAATGACGGAGATAACTAGAAAGTAAAGGTACAAGCGAAAGAATTGAGTAAGTTGCTGATACTGTATTTTAATAGGAAACAATAAGGTGCAATGCACGTGAAGACTTGGAGGGTTCCCTAATTTTCACCTATATATACATCTTAACCATAACCTGAAAGGCATTCATTTGGACCAAAGCCCCATTCTTCTGCGGCGATGAAAGGCTTCGTGGATGACGAAGACGATGGTATATTGGAGATCGTAAGGTCTATCACAATCGTATCAACAACTCATCGAAGCAGAAAGGCACAAGACACCACCAGTACTCAGGTTTCTTTCTTTGAAACGATCTAATCTTTTTGAACCAATCTGTGTCTGAATGTTAATATTTTTAATCTGCTCCATTACAACTGATTTGAAGGGCCTGTATGTGTTTGTCCAATTAGATCTTGTTACTGGATTCTGGATCCTTGTTTCATTTATAATTTTCCTTCAAAAGTTGTGCTGTTTTTTAATTCTAATTGGGTGGGTCGGAAGTTTACCCTTTTTGTCTCAGGGAAATCAGTTAAATATTTGTTTTCTGTCAAGTACGGAATTCCCAGATCTGATATACATTCCCTGTTTTTTCTCTTGTATAAACATGCATTTTAGTGGTTATAGTATCTAATTTCTCATGGTACATCTACCATTCAATTTCGCATGAAGCATCTTTTCTGTATCTGTTTGTGGGTCTCGTAATTCCTATCCTCGGCTGATATGAGTCATTTCTGATTTATAGATAATGTCACTGCATGTATCCCTCTCAATAGAAATTGTATCTTCTAATTAATTTTCATACAATTACCCTGGACTAAGATTTTCTCATTTTATTTTTCCTTTTTTTTGGGGGGGTGGTGGTGGTGGTGGTGGTTGGATCTGGATCTGGATCCTTCTGTTAGGACCTAACTTTGATCAATGTCATAGTTAGTTGGTTTTGATAAAGGAATATATATATAGAATAGGGTTTATATCAAAAGAGGAAATCTGTCATATTCATCTTTCAGTTTATCTGACAGCTGTGAGTCTGACAGTTATGATTCTACCTTATACATTGGTTACAATCAATCAATAACATGAATCATATTCCCTCTTTAAGATATCAAGATCATCAAGTGCATCTCAATCCTTATTAGAGATCATCTCTGATAGTTAAGCCTTGGTATGATCTGACAGCTATGGCTTCAGTCCCTCGAGCGGCCATTACTCTGTCTCATTCTTTGATGCCAAAATCTCAACCAAGATGGATCCTGTATCCTCACAGCTATCAAGTTCACCTTTGAAGACCTTCTGGAAGCCTACAGCTCAATCCAGCTCATGAAGACCTGCAAGTGGACAAGTGGGGTCAAGACTCATTAATGAAGCTGCAACAGTCATATTCCAACGGCTACATTGAAGGCTATAAATAGAAGAGTTCATCCTCTGCACAAAACACTCTTGAAAAACACTCTTTTTCACAGTCCAAACCCTTTTCCCTTACACCCTCACACACCTCCTGTAATTCACACCCTACACACCAATTCCTACTCTCCAAACACTGTCCCAAACCAAAAACCTTAACCCTTAACCCCTGTTTCAACAACAACAACCCTAGTGTGTTAATTCACAAAATTCCAAATCCTAAGACTGTACTTTAGGTGTAGAAATATTTGTAAACACTCAAGACTGTACTTTGAGTGTATTAGTTGTTTTGTAAAATCTTGAGACTGTACTTCAAGTTGTAAAAACACTTAAGACTGTACTTTAAGTGTATCCCTAGTTGACTGTACTAATTAGGAAGAGGAAGTTCAAGGAACTTGCCTAATCAATCATTTGTAATTCTTGTTGATTAAGATTATAATAAAATTGATCTCACTTGTCAAGATTGACAGTGGGGGTGGATGTAGGAGGAGTGAACTCTGAACCACTTTAAATTCTCTGTGTTATTATTTTCTGCAAACACATTCACACACTTGCATTATTTCCTTGTGTTCATTGTCCTATCATTATTTCAAGCTTCACTTATTCCGCTGCACAATTCAACAAATATCTGACAGCTAAGTCAAATCATAGCTGTCTGATCATCTGCATATCAATCAAGGGCCTTTCAATTGGTATCAGAGCTTGTCTTCACATTCAAAAGTCTAACAACTTGTGAAGGATCCTCTTCAAACCCACCATTCCTCAACCAAGAAGAAATAATGAGAAAGACATCCCACACATTGATGACTGTGGATCTTTTGAGATCTATGCATCAAAAATAAAAACATATCTTGATGCAAACAGTATATGGAACTGGTATGTTCTGGAGAATGAAGTGTCCTACCCAACTCAAATAGATACTGATGGAGGACCTAGCAGGATCAAATCCCCTGAAACATGGTCTGAATCTGAAAAGCAATTAATCAGTGCAAACTTAAAAGTCAAAAACATTCTTCAAAAGAGTGTAAATGACTCACTTGCACAAGAAATTGCTAAGGAACCAAATGCCAGATCAGCATGGGCTCTCATTCAAACTAAGTTCACTAAACACTCCAGTGTCAAGACACAAAATTTATATAACTTGCTTAGGCAATTAGACAACTTCAAGTTCTACCCTGGAGAAAAAGTGAGTCTTTGCTCAACCAAGGTTTGAAAACCTTGTTAGATCTATGTGACCATGGAAAAACCTTTGAACAACAAGATCTCTGCCTCAAGATATATTCAAATCTTCCACAAGAATATGAAAAGGTAGCATTACCTATTAGAGAAGGATCTGAATGGAGCACAATGACAGTTGAACAGTATTTTGGAAAGCTTGAAGCTTATGAATTGGAAGGTATGATAAAGATTCAACCAGTTCCTACCATTTCACAAACTTTAGCTTTAACTGCTCAAGAAACTGCCCACAAACCAATCACTCACAAAGACATTGAGACCATTGTTAACAATGCCCTTCAAAAGATAAACATCAGCTCCAAACCTGTCAGTAAACAGATCTCTCAAGAAGACATTCCAAGTCTCATATCCATGGCTGTCAGAAATGCCATGAAATTTCAAAAGAAATCTTTTGACAAAAAGTACAATCCCTCCACATCCAATGCTCATCAAGATAGCTACAAGAAAACAGTTGATTGTTTCAACTGTGGAAAGCAAGGACATTACTCATCTGATTGTCCTGAACCAAGGAAACCTAGGGACAATCAGACAGCTAAGAAGATGACCTACTCAAAAGAGATCATTCACAGTTTTAAGTGCAACTGCTTCAATTGCTCCAAAAATAAAAATGACAAAAACAAGGAGCAAGTTATGATAGCTGATTCATCAAAATTCAGTGATGAAGAATATGTGTCCAGTGATGATTCTGAAAATGAAGGAGAGGAGGCCATGCTATGCTTTATAGCTGAAGATGAGGAAGAGTCAGACAATGAGGAAGAAATGGAAGCTCTTGCTGCTGCAGATGAACTAAAAGAGGTACATGATTTTAACTCTTTAAATATTGATGATTTCAAACAATTAGTCTGCACTCTTTTAATTCAAATCAAAAAACAAAAAATTAGCTTTGCTTCACTGGTCAATGAGAACCTTTCCCAATCCTCAACCATAGACACCCTCACAAAAACCAATTCTGAGCTTGAGAAAGCATGTCAAGGGCTAAGAGATCAATGCTTCATGCTTGAAAAACAAAACATGGATCTGACAGCTGAGACATCCAGTAATCATGAAAATTGTCAAAGACTCATAAATCTTGAAAAAGAAAATGATGCTCTTAAAAAGAAAATTGATTCATGGAACAAGTCAAGCAAAGCATTATCCCTGTTTAGCTACAATCAAAGACATCCTAGTGACAAAACAGGGATTGGTGCTGACAATTCTACACCAAAGATGTACACTCCTCCCACTGGTGAAAGGGCCATTGAAAAAATGGTTCTAGAAAGTCTAAGCTCTGGCAGCTATCAAGCTCAAACCTATCCTGTTCAAACCAAAGGAAAATCAAAGGAAATCTTGGTTGGTCCTAGTCAGTCAAAGGAAGGACCAAGTAAAATTCAAGGAAGCAAGTATATTTGGGTTCAAAAAGGGGCCAATATACAGGAAGAATTCAAGCTGCAAAAATGTGCTAGTCAGTCAAGACCTGACAGACAGCCAAGGCCTAACAGACAGCCAAGGCCTGACAGACAACCAAAATCTTCCAAACAACAAAGAACCCCAAGGCAACAAAGATTCTATAACAAACATAAATACACCAAACAACAAAAACCTCAATGGCAATACTCAAATGGAAGAAGCCATGCAAGCCAAAATGACTCTCCCAGATCATCCTATCCAAATAACTTTCAGTTTCAACCCCAATATAACAACCCAAACCACTTCTTCAATCCATCCCAATCCAGTGTCCTTACACCTTACATGATGCAAATCATGTCATATTACAATACCTTAAAACAGCTCTTAAAAAAGGGATCAATGAACAAAGCTAGGGTTCCAAAGAAAAACTAATCCTCTGGACCCAAAAGAATAAAAAGGGTATCATAAATCTTACTTTTTGTTTTGCAGGTACTCAGGAAAGGACTCTGGTATTTAGATAGTGGTTGTAGTAGACATATGACCTTCAATAAAGACTGGTTGCAACAATATATCCCCAAAAATGGTCCAAATGTAACCTTTGGTGACAATTCCCAAGCTAAGGTCAAAGGATCAGGAAATCTTATTACAAAAGATATCATTTTTACAAATGTGTCTTATGTAGAGGGTCTCAAACACAATTTGATTAGAATTAGTCAAATCTGTGATAAGGGATATCATGTTGTTTGCACTAAGGATAAATGCACTTTTAAAGATAAAAGCAATAAAGTCATTCTGACTGGATCAAGAAAAGGGAATCTCTACTGCTTAAACTTAGAGATTGTGGAATCCTCAAATGCTCACTGCCTTCTGTCATTTAGTCAATCTGATATGTCATGGCTTTGGCACAAAAGATTGGCTCACCTTAACCATAAAATCATCTCCAAGCTTGCAAATTCAAATCTAGTCAGAGGTCTTCCAAAGATCCCATTCAAGAAGGACAAACTATGCAAAGCATGCCAATGTGGGAAGCAAAAGAGATCTTCATTCAAGCCCAAGACCAGATTGGACACCTCAAGACCTATTGAACTACTTCATATGGATCTCTTTGGACCCATAAGAACTAGATCTTTAGGAGGAAAGAGATATTCCCTAGTTGTGGTTGATGATTACACCAGATTAACTTGGATCATTCTTCTTGAATCCAAAAGTGACACCCTTAGCTGTCTAACAAAGCTGTTCAATAAAATTCAAAATCAAAAAGGGACATCCATCATCAAGATCAGGTCTGATCATGGAAAGGAATTTGAGAACACAGGAGTAGAAGAATATTGTGACTCCAAAGGTATTGATCACAATTTTTCAGCCCCAAGAACACCCCAACAAAATGGTGTTGCTGAAAGAAAGAACAGAACAATTTGTGAGGCAGCAAGAACAATGCTGTCAGAACACAATCTCCCAAAGTATTTTTGGGGTGAAGCTGTCACTACTGCTGTGTATGTTCAAAATAAAACTCTAATCAACAAATTTCATAAGAAGACAGGGCTGTTAAAGAAGACTGTGGTATCTCATGGTAATAAAGGCAAAAACAAGGATGTTCAAGTAGCTGACAGTGAAAGAACCTTCTCTGACAGCCATGGAAAGAATGATGAAGAAAGGGGTGCTGTTGACAGTCATGGAGATAACACCATAGGTCAATCTGATGCCGGTGATGCTAACATAGATCCTCAAGAGCTTCAGACAGCTATTGACTTGTCCAAAACTCTGCATAAAGGAAAACAACCTCTGACAGCTATCCCTACCAGACAGGCAGTCACCAGATCCAAGGTACAATCCTCTTTATCCCTTCCCTCTAAATCTTTGCCAAAGAAAAGAAAACCTGAAAAGAAAGCACCCAAGGCCAAGAAAACCAAAATAAATACCCCTTCCCTTTCTCCAAAATCCACTACTGTCAGTCCAATAGTGGACAAGTGATGTGGCGTATTTCATACTATGTAATTCCTATGTTTTCCGTTTATTTTATATTCAATTTTCATGTATTTAGATAGGTTTGATGTAATATTGAGAGTATTTTGTATTGTGAAGATTATGAGAGAAACAATGTAATTCGAGCGAATTTTAGAGAGTTTACCTTGTAATCAATTTTGTTCTCAAGAAGCTTCAATCATCATCTTCAACATCAATGGAGGCCGACAAAGTCAAGGCAAATCATGGGTATTTGGAATCGCAGCAAGGATCAAATCAAGGCTCGAGGAAGGGCAAAAGATGAAGAAATTAGAGATTTTTACTCTGGGGACGAGTCGTCCCCGCTACTACCAAGTATTCCCCAAATGGGGGACGACAGAATCAGAGAAGCGTTGATTGGGCACGAGTCGTCCACCGCATCACGAGTCGTGCCTCAACGCTGGAATCCGGAAAAGGCAGGCAACGGAAATTTGGGTTGTTTTTGTGTTTTTAATTTATTTCCTTTTCCTTGGTAACTTAGGAGTTTTATTTTATTTTCTTTTTTTTTTTATTTTCCTTTTGGAGACTTAGGTTTGGAGAGAGTATAAAGACTCTTGGTTTTTATTATTTGAAAGGAGACGGCTGTAACAGGGCTTAGAACAAATTGAAGGGTTTTATTATTTTGATGGAGTGCTAATTCTCTATTGCTTTGGATGATAATTCTTGATCTGTTTTGAAGATCAATTGAGGTTTATTCTTTCTATCTCTTTCTCCCTAATTATAATTTTACTCGTGCTTATTGTTAAATCGATTTCTAGGGTTTTGAAACTTGATCAATTTCTTAATCTTTTTAATTGGTTTTTGCTAGAATTCCCTTTTATCGTGTCGGACTAGGGTTTTCATGTAGCAATTTCATAACTCTTGTATGTGCCATCTTGAATTGTGATTAGGGTAAAATTAGCTTTATTTTCTATTTGAAAAAGAATAGAATAATTCCTTGATCTTAATCTCTTAAAACTTCATCAATTGATATTTAGAATCTTGACCGTGTCGGCTAGGTTTTTAATATTGATTAGGATTATTGGTTGAGCGTGTCGCCGCTAGTAATTATTAACAAAGAAGAGATAGAGATTTTAAATCTCGTGATCAAGTAATTAGGGGAAGAACAGAAAGAATGAATCAATGATATTGATTGATAAACAGTGATAGATTTATTTATCCAAGGTGCTTTTACATTATTGTTTACAACTCTATTTTCTTGCTTTAGTTTAATTACAACAATCAATTCAAACAACCCCCCAATCTGGTCTGTGACTATTACACAAACAAATAACTGTTCCCTGAGATCGATCCTGGACTTTCACTATCTACATTATTAGGAGTCCTTGTATTAATTTGTAGGTGTTGCGATAAAGCCTATCAACAAGTCATCCACACCTAGCTCTGGTCATCAGTCAGCCATAGAAGCAATCCTTAATCTCAAAGAACCATCAGAGAAGCAACCTTTAAGGGGGAACACCGATGAAAATATCCCCTCTACCCAACCTCAACAGTTAGCCAAAATTTTGAGAGCCATTGATGCTATTGAGTTGGATGGGAACCACGAATCTTGAAAAAGTTGCTCTCATATTTCTTGATGATGTTCTAAGTAAAGAGGAGTCAATGATAGCCATAGATGAACTCAGGTTTAGGTTCATGAAGAAAAAGAGTGGACCAGGAGAGTCATCTAGCAATCCCAAGGTGACAGCTATGGATGTAGATATCCAAACCATCCCTTCTATACCTGAGACTGAGCCTGTGAATGAACCTGCCCCAAATGTTGAAATTGATAGGGGGAATCCTGATAAGACTACTGAGGTTATTCAAAGTCTCAAAAAGGTTGGAGTTGAAATTGATCCCAATCTTGTCTCAAAGGGAGAAACAATCATGAATGCATGCAAGGGACTTGTGTTTGATGGAACCCCAGAAAATGAGGCAGCCCTTGTAACTATTCTTGAGCAAAAGTTGACCAAAGGAGAAGTCAGGGCAGCCTTAAATCTCCTAAAATCTCAATTTAGTTCTGATCTCCTCAATCAAAGTCTTGGTCAATCCTCTGATTCAATCTCAACTTTTTCAACCCATGCCTCTGCTCCTTCCAAGCCAATTTCTCCAATCCCAGAAGATGAAACTGTTGAAACCTCCCCTCATAGTCCAATCCTAGCTGGACAAGGCCAAGATGTGTCTGACAGTGATCCCATCCCTGACAGTCATGACAGCCCTCCAAGTCATTCCATTCCTCCCACTCTAAATCAAGCCTATCTTCCCAAGAAAGAACCTTGGATACTTGGCTGTGGCATTGATTTCTCTATCTCTTCCATCAAGGCAGCAAGGACAAGGTTAGCCCATGTAACTCATATCCCAGAAATTGCAAATCCTTTTACCTATCCAAAATCCTGGGAACTGTTAAGAAATGGTCTGATTATGGTGGCAAGAAACTTTGCAGGATTGGTTTTCTTTGCCTATGAAGAGTGGAAAGTGTCAAGGGCTTCATCAACCTCCAATTTTGTTCACCAAATCCCATCCTTCCCAAAATTCATCACTCCCAACACATTTATTGATTGGGAAATTCTCTTCAGCCAACTTCTCTCTCCATCACTCAATTCTTGTCTCTTTATGCCAAAAGGTCTAGTTTTCACCTTGTGCATTGAGCTTGCAAAATCATTTTTTCTCTCTCTGTTTGAGCAAAAGTGTGCTCTTATGCTTTTGATAAGCAAAGAGGTCAAGATCTTTCTTCCAACTCTAAATCCTGGCATTGAGCCCTATCTTTCACCCTTCATCTCTGTTGATCCCATTATCTTCAACTCACCCAATGAGAACTCTCACTTCATGAAATTGATCTCTATTCCAGAGATCAAACAGTTCAGAGAATCCATAGCTGTCAGCCAAAACAGAGCCAATAATGTTATTGATCTTTCCTCAGTCTCTGACAGTGATGATGATGATGATGATCCTTCAAGCCCAGATCAAGACTCTCCAATAATATTTCCATCTCCTACCATTACCAACCCTCCTCAGCAATCCACTCAATCTTTTCCTGAAGCTCAAGTCTCAGTTCAATCTCAACCAGATCCATCCCATGTGCCCAAGAAAAGCAAGAAAACAAGAAACAAGAAGAAGCATTTGTGGGGCACAATGAGAATAAGAAATGATCAGATGCCTCTTACAAGGGCCCAACTCAAGGGCCCAACTGAAAGCAAAGGAAGATAAGTTCTTCAAATATGATGAGATGATGACTTGGGAATGGAACAATGAGTTCTATTACAGAGGAGTTGAACCCGATATGAGAAGAGAGCTGGAGGAAGAAAGAAATGAGCTCATTTCAGCCAGGCAAGAAAGAGAAGAGTTCTATGATCAACTGGCTGATGACTGAATTGTATTATTTTGGAACATTTTTTTTGTGGTTGAAACAATCTTTTTTGTTTGGTTCAGTATTTATGGATGTAATTTGTGAACTTCTTTCATTTTGAGTTATTCCCAAGTATTTCAATCTCATTCAGATTACTTGTGAATGTTGAGAATCCCTGAATTAGTTCTTTCATTAATATCTTTCTTATCATTAACTGTGAAGTCATGTTCTAAATAGATCTTCCTTTACCAAAAAGGGGGAAATTGTTAGGACCTAACTTTGATCAATGTCATAGTTAGTTGGTTTTGATAAAGGAATATATATATAGAACATGGTTTATATCAAAAGAGAAAATCTGTCATATTCATCTTTCAGTTTATCTGACAGCTGTGAGTCTGACAGTTATGATTCTACCTTATACATTGGTTACAATCAATCAATAACATGAATCATATTCCCTCTTTAAGATATCAAGATCATCAAGTGCATCTCAATCCTTATTAGAGATCATCTCTGATAGTTAAGCCTTGGTATGATCTGACAGCTAGCTATGGCTTCAGTCCCTCAGACAGCCATTACTTTGTCTCATTCTTTGATGCCAAAATCTCAACCAAGATGGATCCTGTATCCTCACAGCTATCAAGTTCACATTTGAAGACCATTGAAGACCTTCTGGAAGCCTACATCTCAATCCAGCTCATGAAGACCTGCAAGTGGACAAGTGGGGTCAAGACTCATTAATGAAGCTGCAACAGTCATATTCCAACGGCTACATTGAAGGCTATAAATAGAAGAGTTCATCCTCTGCACAAAACACTCTTGAAAAACACTCTTTTTCACAGTCCAAACCCTTTTCCCTTACACCCTCACACACCTCCTGTAATCCACACCCTACACACCAATTCCTACTCTCCAAACACTGTCCCAAACCAAAAACCTTAACCCTTAACCCCTGTTTCAACAACAACCCTAGTGTGTTAATTTACAAAATTCCAAATCCTAAGACTGTACTTTAGGTGTAGAAATATTTGTAAACACTCAAGACTGTACTTTGAGTGTATTAGTTGTTTTGTAAAATCTTGAGACTGTACTTCAAGTTGTAAAAACACTTAAGACTGTACTTTAAGTGTATCCCTAGTTGACTGTACTAATTAGGAAGAGGAAGTTCAAGGAACTTGCCTAATTAATCATTTGTAATTCTTGTTGATTAAGATTATAATAAAATTGATCTCACTTGTCAAGATTGACAGTGGGGGTGGATGTAGGAGGAGTGAACTCTGAACCACTTTAAATTCTCTGTGTTATTATTTTCTGCAAACACATTCACACACTTGCATTATTTTCTTGTGTTCATTGTCCTATCATTATTTCAAGCTTCACTTATTCCGCTGTACAATTCAACAAATATCTGACAGCTAAGTCAAACCATAGCTGTCTGATCATCTGCATATCAATCAAGGTATAGAACAGGGTTTATATCAAAAGAGGAAATCTGTCATATTCATCTTTCAGTTTATCTGACAGCTGTGAGTCTGACAGTTATGATTCTACCTTATACATTGGTTACAATCAATCAATAACATGAATCATATTCCCTCTTTAAGATATCAAGATCATCAAGTGCATCTCAATCCTTATTAGAGATCATCTCTGATAGTTAAGCCTTGGTATGATCTGACAGCTATGGCTTCAGTCCCTCAGACAGCCATTACTCTGTCTCATTCTTTGATGCCAAAATCTCAACCAAGATGGATCCTGTATCCTCACAGCTATCAAGTTCACCTTTGAAGACCATTGAAGACCTTCTGGAAGCCTACAGCTCAATCCAGCTCATGAAGACCTGCAAGTGGACAAGTGGGGTCAAGACTCATTAATGAAGCTGCAACAGTCATATTCCAACGGCTACATTGAAGGCTATAAATAGAAGAGTTCATCCTCTGCACAAAACACTCTTGAAAAACACTCTTTTTCACAGTCCAAATCCTTTTCCCTTACACCCTCACACACCTCCTGTAATCCACACCCTACACACCAATTCCTACTCTCCAAACACTGTCCCAAACCAAAAACCTTAACCCTTAACCCCTGTTTCAACAACAACAACCCTAGTGTGTTAATTCACAAAATTCCAAATCCTAAGACTGTACTTTAGGTGTAGAAATATTTGTAAACACTCAAGACTGTACTTTGAGTGTATTAGTTGTTTTGTAAAATCTTGAGACTGTACTTCAAGTTGTAAAAACACTTAAGACTGTACTTTAAGTGTATCCCTAGTTGACTGTACTAATTAGGAAGAGGAAGTTCAAGGAACTTGCCTAATCAATCATTTGTAATTCTTGTTGATTAAGATTATAATAAAATTGATCTCATTTGTCAAGATTGACAGTGGGGGTGGATGTAGGAGGAGTGAACTCTGAACCACTTTAAATTCTCTGTGTTATTATTTTCTGCAAACACATTCACACACTTGCATTATTTCCTTGTGTTCATTGTCCTATCATTATTTCAAGCTTCACTTATTCCGCTGCACAATTCAACAAATATCTGACAGCTAAGTCAAACCATAGCTGTCTGATCATCTGCATATCAATCAAGGGCCTTTCACCTTCTTTTCAATTCATGTTTTTTCTTTGAAAATCTGCTTTCTTGAATTTCAATCTGACCAAGGACTATTCTTCTGGCATGTCCACAGAAATCAGGTAAAATGATTTTTCTCTAAGAATAGAAGAGCGGTGGCGGAGCCAGCAATTTTTTTGTAGTGGGGCAAAAATTATTATCATCAAGTAAAAGAGGGGGGGGGGGGAAATAAAATTTTATGCATTTTTTCTTCACACAAGGGGGGAGGGGGGCAAGTTTTAGTAAATTTGACTAAAACCCATAAATTCTTATAATATTTGCACTAGTAAAAAGAAAGAAAACTAAAATCAAATGGGGGTAATTGCGCCCCTATGTGCACAACCAAGATCGGCCTTAGGTGGCATATACCACTTCTGGGATTGCTAAATGATGCAAGTGGAAGGATATTTGTGACTATCCCTGAACATTATTTTGGTCCTATATTTGCTGAACATGATCCTGAGCGTAATAGGAGAATTTTAGTTGGGGAGTCTTGGCAAAACCGTTTGGAGATAAGGCAGTGGGGTGTTCACTTTCCTCATATTTCTGGTATAGCAGGACAAGCCAATAGGGGGGCACAATCAAGTGGTGCTTTCAGGAGGTTATGAGGATGATGAAGATCACGGGAATTGGTTCCTCTATATGGGGTTCGTAAATCTTTTTCACTAGAACATAATCCAAGTAAATGTTTCACTTGAATGTTGTTAAAAAGATTCTAGTAGGTCTATTATCTGATATTCAACTTGAATAGAAATCTGAGCTACCATGGATTATTCCTCAATATTTCGTCATGATATCTTTCTCTTCTAAAAAATCTTGAGCTACCATGAATGCTTTCCTTTCTGAGAAATCTGAGCTCCGATGGATTAGTCCTCTTTAAAGCTTTCACACGATCTAAAGTTCAGTTTTCTATTTTGCTGATACAAATATGCTTTAATCAATAATTTTTGTAGTGGTGGGAGGGATCCCAGCGGTAACAAATGGACCAGTAAGTCCCAAACATTTGACAGCAGTTCCTGAAATATAATGAATCTCTTAGACCCAGCACTTTATAAACTTATATGTTCTTTTGGTGATGATTAATGATGAACCATCGTTGAAGATGAACGGTGGTGATGAATCGGGTCGAGTCGGTGAAAGAAATGAACTGGATCCAGTTGCAGTCAGGGGTTATAATATGAATCCATGCAAGCCAAAAATGAACAAGACGATGATGTATAAAGTGCTTAAGAAACTACAAAGGCCTAGAAGTAGCAAAATTCTTCATCAAAAACTTTATACTCAGGTATATTTATTTACTTTGTTTTCTATAATAATTTCAAAGGTTTTAAGTTTAATCTCCAATATGATAAATCTTCATTTCCATAACTAACCTTATTGAGGTTTACATATTGCACAATTACTCCTTCCTTGGTTAGCTCTCATCCTCTCCTCTCTCCCTCTTCTTCCCTGGTTGGTAATTTTGATAGTTCAATGATTTTAACCTAACAATTTAGGAAATGGGACAATCGTTTTGGGACAAATAAAATGGTAAATGGGAACATATTTATGGAAATAGTATTTTTTGATAAGGGCACATAGAAATTATGGACACACTACTCGGATCATAATTTCAAAGGTTTTAAGTTTATACTCAGGTATATTTATTTACTTTGTTTTCTACACAAGATTGTGCATTTAACTAGGATAAGGCTTGGAATACAATTTAGTTGACCTTATGCCCTGTAAACTCCATTTGCTCTGGACCTTAATTGTTTGACAAAAAATTGTACTTCAAATACCTGCTCTGCTCATTTTGATTTTTTTTTCTCAAAATAACATTCTTAAAAAGTATTTCCTGAGTTGTCATAGTTGAAAAAGTAGTGCCCAAAATGTGCCACTTTGGAGATCACAGCTGGTTTCACTCAATGCTGTTGTGATTAAGTGACAGGCGTTAGTCTGACGAGTGTGAATCTAATGAAGTCTGTGTCATTTCGATTTTAGTACTCCCTCCGTCCCTAAATGAATGTCGAAAAAAATTCCAATTTGCTCTTGATCAAGAGGTAATTTGAATTTTTTTTCGACATTCACACATGGAGTATAATTTAGGCTCTTATACACCTACTTTTAATATGATGAGCATTCTTCTTGGATATTAGGAGTTCAAGTTTTAGTTATATTACATTTTGTGTGTGAACTAGATTTTCCCTTTTCAGTCGATGATATGGCCTATTAACAGTGCTGTTGTTCCATGAACAATATCCAGATTCTAAGAGGACTTCTCTTGTTGCCAGGTGAAAATGTTATAAAAGGAGGACTGGCTGTCAAGAGTGGGTAGAGAAATAGTAAATATATCCCAGCTAAAAAGTTTCTTGAAGCCAGCTACAAGTCGTGTGGACTCAGAGCCAAAAAATAATACGCGTTTGAGGAAGAATATTCAAATCAGTTGCACTCGCTTGAAGTGCCCACCAATAGTAAGCTATTTGCAATTTTTTTCTTCAATTACAACTTATCTTGTAATTTTACTGTCAAAGAGTTTGAAATGAAAATCTGCTCTCTATCCACGTGGCAGTTTGCTATGAATTCTGATTGGCGAGTGGCTGCAGCTGATGCAATTTCTATATTTCACAAAATAATTTTATTTCTACACAAAATCATTTTTCTAAAGTTGGGAGCAAAGCCGTGTCTTGTATGCACCAAAGGTACATTTGTTTCCATCTGGAGGCCTTCTTCTATGGCGTGGGGACCACCGTGGACAAGCAGCAAGAAGTTTCGTGCTCTCCAGTTCCAGACCATGAAGTGAACCAAGGGACTTGCTTCTGGAACAACATGCCTGGTTTTTGCTAGCTTAGTTGGAAAATTTGGTTGAGTTTAATATTTGAATATTGGGACTACAAGCTCCAGGTGAAGGGTTTCTGGCCATTTAGGCTAAACTAAACTTGAAAATGTATTCATTTAAGTGTTGAACCATTATCTAAGTTTGAAAATTTATGGAATTGAGCGCTATAGCTTTTGGAGTGGCCCTTGTAGAGGATAGATGGGAAGGCCTTAGTACAATCAAAAGGGGTTTGACTGCCGAGTGTTGACTGTGCCTGGAATGGCAGTTTGTAAGATCTTCTGAATGTCTGATCTTCTCTGAAAAGAAACATTATCTCAGGAATCTTAATAATAGTAAAATGAAGAATTGGGGATGTACTTAATAATGGATGTAAAATGAGATGCACTTATTAGGAAATTAATCAATATTCTATTTTAACACCATCTGATGACAATGTATTTAACCAAATGAAATTTAGTCAAAACCACCGTATGAAGCCGTTTTTACGTCATGGCGGCTGGCGGTAGGAAAATCCGCAGGGTCGATTGTAGGACTCTCCAAAAGATGAACTCCCGGTCTGAGATTCTTGATAGTGTAAGATCGTGGGATTGTAAATTTTGAGCTGGGACGATTGTAGGACTCCCCAAAAGATGAACTCCCGGTCTGAGATTCTTGATAGTGTAAGATCGTGGGATTGTAAATTTTGAGGGTTTGTGGAGATCCCGACCGGATTCTGACCAACCAGCAAGCAGTGATCTATAGCCAAAAGGGGGATTCATCACGGTCGGCTAGAACTTCAACGGTATAATCCTCTATCCCTCTATTGCTTTCACTGTTTTCTCAATTACATAGTGATTGTGGCTAACATGTGAACCATAATATGTACTCCATCCGTTCCAAAAATGGACACTCACACAGGGATGGAGGAAGCATATAAAATTCTGAGTTGAAGGGACTCTTTTTTTACAAAACTAGCATTTTACTTTGTTGGAAGGGAAAAACTCATCAACTTTTCAATTCTAGAGTTCTGTGTTGACATTATCAGTTGCGTCTTTTTTACTGAATGTTATTTACAATATACTGTGTGCTTTTGTATCTAAAGTCTGTTGACGGAAATGCGAAAAAAGATGTATCTACATGCTAGCCGTATGAAAATTTTGTACTAGAACATTGAAAAAGTTAATAGGATAATATCCCCTCAATTCCGTGGTATGAGGATCATATACAGTCTAATAGTACAATAAGTACTTTCTAATGATACTTCTGCCTAACTTTTACTCAACTCTAGTATTTTCTTGCCTGGCCTTGTAAACTAGCCAAATTAAGCAAAGATGTATTTGTTATTATACCAAATTCACATAACCATTTCACTTGTCCCTTTGTTATCCTTGTAATGCTTGTTCAAAGATGAACAGCCTAAGAAACTGTAAAGACAAACATGAATCATTTCACACTGCCACACAGGTATAAAACGATAACTAGCCTTTGTTATCTTCATAGAATTCATCCGGATGCTGTTCATGTGGGAAAGCTATGAAATAACAAAGAGAATTCAGTAAATGTATGATCCAATGTAATTTTGGAAGTGTTGTTGTGAGAAGATCATTTTTTAATTTAACTCGGCCACATTATCAGTTTCAGCCCAAGTGGGGGAAAGGCTATAGTTGGAAACAATGGGTATACATTATTTATTATGCATCCCTAAATGGTAGTGCTATGTTAGGTCTGAGGGTTCAAAAATTAAGTATGAGTACCAGGATTGACTCTCCCCCCCCCCCCACCCCCCACTCTCACATCCCTAAATGGTAGTGCTATGTTAGGTCTGAGGCTTATAAACTAAGTATGAAGGGTGAGGAATTTTGTAACATGCCGCTAGAACAACCTTAATAGATGCTTGTTTACTCAAAGGAAAGAATACTTGAAATTGATGTCTATGGAGTCTGGATGTAAACCGTTCCTCTGTATTTCTGATGATCTAGTATTTTATTTCTTTCCTTTTAGTTTAAGAACAATAAATATTTATGTACAGTTTATAATCAGGAATGAACTAATGCAACATAAGTAACGGTCTGAATACATTTTCATATATAGAGCAAAAGAAAAACTGTGATTCAAATGGCAGAGTCAAAAAAGTTGTTAAAAAGATGCTTTTCTTAAAAGAAGCAGATGGGAAAATGTGATTTAACTAGCCGAGTCAATGTGATTGGTATAAGGCTTGTTGTGCTGATTAAACTCTACTCAACCCAACTACTTTGGATCAACTACATCGCAAGATTATTCGACTAGGCTTGTTGTTATACTAGTACTATGAATTTCCTTAGGAGCATCACATGGAAATATGCATCCTATGTTACACAACAAAAACAAATCCTCTGCCCCAAAATTTTGCTTACATGAATCATTATATGGACTCGTCAATGAAGAGATGAGAAAACAATGAAAAAGTGGAGTGATGGTAAAAAATAATGCAAAAATCATATATAATGAATTGTGGAAGCTAAGAATATATATAAAAGAAGAAAATTGATGTTATACCGAGATTTGAACTCGGGTTACTAGATTCAGAGTCCAATGTCCTAACGCTAGACCATATAACCATTTGTAAATATATGTCCTATGTTTCCGATACATTAAAACTTACTATGTGTAGTTGAATCCCTATCTAACAACTTAAACTTTTAGATGAGTTCGTAACTTAACACTGTATCAGGGTTGTGATTTGACAAGGTCCTAGGTTCAAGTCATCCCGCTTGCATTTGCTACCCAAATGATTATGAGTGCATGATTGAATCATGTTTGGTTCGAGATGGACATGTTAGTAGAATTATTCATGTGCAGATGTGTCATACAAGAGGGAGAATGTTAAGATTTGATATACATAATTGAGTCTCTATCTAACAGCTTAAGCTTTTATGTGAGTTGCAACTTGACAAAACCATTACATGGACTCTTGAAGGTCTGGGATTTGCATTTATAAAATAAATCTCAAATTTAGTCAAAATTAAATTTCTGAATGGAAGGTTTTTTACTTATGGGATTCATAGTAAGTTTACTGTTTTCAGTTATAATATAATCTTCTTTACTTGAAACTGTATTCAATCTAAATCTCTGTGGATTTCAATGACATTATACCAACATTTTATATGATGGTTTTCTGAGATATCACTTTGGTTGCATATGTCAGAAATTTGCAAGTAATGCCTCTAGAACATTATCTGACATCTCCTTCAAATCTTCGAGGATCACACATAATTTGATTAACACATGACTACGCTGTGTCCCCCATCTAACGGTCAAACATTTACAATTTACTTTAAGGTGAAGTATCAACAATTTGTGGCATAATAAAGTAGAATGCTGAATAATATGGTTTGCTCATGTTTGATGAAGTCCTTGTCTAGACATGTGAGGGATTAACACAGTCCATACTGTACATTGCATTGACCTTAAATATATTCAGCTCATTGTTTGTTCCAAACACTTGAGGTAGGTTCGGTGAATTTTGATAGATATCTCTAATTTCTCTTGCTGGACATCTATTCACTTCTATGATTTATTTCCACATACTTTTACCACTCAATTCCATGGGGAATCATATTTTTATAGACATTCTTATATGGCTGTTTTCAGCTCCGATTTTCTATGATCTTGGAGATAATTTAATGTTGGGTTACTGGATGGAGACTGACATGTAATGTTTTATAGTTCTCATTAAAATGAAAATTGGGTCACCAAATTGGAATATCAGTCAATTCCACCTTATTTTTTAATATTTTTTATTGGCTTTTCCTTCATAGAAATTGGTATTATGCGCGATACCTAATATGGATGAGGGTGACAATCAAGTTATGTCTACTGAAGCAGTTAGTTCTGTTAGCAAAGCAGTTAGACCAGTTAGTGTTGTTACAAGTGTATGATAGCATAGCTTAGTAAGGTGTATGTTAGCCTAGCTCAGGTCGTTAGATCTCAAGTTGTATATAATCTAGTGAGTCTCTGTATATTGAAGAATGATAAGAAATATTGTTACATTCTATTTTGCTATATGGTATCAGAGCTCTTTTCCGCATTCTTCTTCTTCCTAATTCCTCTATTTGCATTTGTTGATTATCAACAATTGACAATTCACTAGTACATATTAGATCTTAGAAAACGCACCTTAGATAGCGCTTTTAAAAAGCGCTATCTAAGGTGTACTCTTACATAGCACATACTTATCTTCAAATTTAATAATCACTAAGGTTTGTGCTGGATTACTGAAGTCCTAGTTGAGCACAATTTCAATTCATGGAAGCGCAATATGACAATTGCGTTATCCACTAAGAATAAGTTGGAATTGGTAACTGGTTTGCACAAACAACCGGTCATCAATTCGAAATACTTTCATCAATGGTGTCGATGCAATGATATGGTTATTTCTTGGATATTCAATGTTGTTTTTGCTGAGATTAAGTCTAGTATTGTGTATACAACCACTGCTAAGGAAATTTGGGACAATTTGATTGAGCGATTTACTCAAGGCAATGCTCCACAAGCCTATCAAATAAGGAAGGAGATTATTTCTTTCACTCAGGAAAATCTCTCGTCATTATCTGCCTATTTTACTAAGTTCAAGGCACTATGGGATGAATATGCTCACTTGATTCAAGTCCCAAAATGCACTTGCAACTGCACTTGTGGTGCTCTTAAGAAAGTTGAAGAAACTGAGCAATTGCATCAGTTAACTCAGTTTCTCATGGGCTTAAATGACAATTTTAGTCATATTAGAGGCATTATTTTAGCCAAGACTCCTTTACCAACTCTGGCTGTAGCATGCTCTCTGCTAGCTCAAGATGAAAAACAAAGAGGCATTATCAATACTGTCAATGCATCTAAGTTTCCAATGACTGTTGTTGATTCTACTACTGCATTGATGGTTAAGAAACCTCATGGTTATAAGCCATCAGGTTATACTAATCCCAGTGGTTTGAAGAAGATTGATAAGTCCAAGTTGTCATGTGATCATTGTGGGGGGGGGGGGGTTAAACATATAAAGGAGAGCTGTTTCTTCATTAATGGATTTCCTTATTGGCATCCAATGTATGGAGTCAAACCTGATCCCTCCAAGATGCCAAAACTCAAGAATAAGTATATATCTTCTGCCAACAACAGCACTCTCATGACTGACAATGTCTCATCTAGCCCTACTTGCAGTTCTAATGATCTTACTGCCTCTCAGTATCAGCATCTGCTTAACCTGATCAATCAACAACAAATCAGTGCTCACAATGATCACATTGTAGGTATAATCACTACATCACCTTGTGTTGCTAGTTTAACTCAGAACACACCTTTTTCCAATGATTGGATCATAGACTCTGGTGCAACTGACCATATCATAAATTCTTTTGAGTCATTGATTAATCCTGTCCCTCTCAATTCTCTTGTCTTGTTACCTAATGGTCAGTCTGAAAATATTACTCATAAAGGTACTATCAAACTTACTTCTTCATTGATATTACATAATGTGTTAAATATTCCCAATTTCAAGTTCAATCTCATCTCTGGAAGTAAGTTGGCTTGTGATAGTAACCTCTGTCTCATCATCTTTCCTTCTTATTGCATCTTTCAGGCTTTAGTGGGGAAGAAGGTGATGGGGATTGGACAGCTGCAAGGGCATTTGTATAGACTTGTTCTTCCTATGAGTGATTCTAATACTTGTACTTCATTAAATGTTTCAAGTTCAAACTCTCTTTCTCTTTGGCATAGTAGATTAGGCCATTGTTCTATATCTGTTCTGAAGCATATGTCTGGTGTTTCTTGTACTACTTCTGACAATGCTAAGTTTCTGTGTGAGATATGTCATTATGCAAAACAAACAAGAATTCCTTTTCCTATAAGCTTGTCTCATGCTTCTGTTCCTTTTTCTCTTATTCATTGTGATGTGTGGGGCCCATACAAATCTCCCACTTTAAATGGTTGTCATTCCTTCTTGACCATAGTTGATGATTGCACCAGATGCATCTCGACATATTTACTTCATTCAAAATCCCAAGTCAGTCAGTATCTTGAATTCTTTCTCAAATTCATTTCAAATCAGTTTCATGCTAAACCTCTTGTTATCAGATCTGACAATGGATCTGAGTTCTTCAATTCATCCATTGATTCTATTCTTCTTCCCCTTGGCATTTCTCAACATAGTTCATGTGTCCAAACTCCCCAACAAAATGGGAGAGTTGAAAGAAAGTACAAACACTTATTGGAAATTGCAAGAGCTCTTAGATTCCAGTCAGGTCTTCCAATAAAGTTCTGGGGTGAGTGCATTCTTACTGCCACTTATCTAATAAATAGCTTTCCCACTGCCATTCTTGACCATAAATCTCCGTATGAACTTTTCTTGGGTTATGCTCCCTCTTACAATCATCTTAGAGTCTTTGTTTGTCTCTGTTTTGCTTCCACTTTAAAATCATTAAGAGACAAATTTGAAGCAAGAGTTACCAGTGTGTGTTTCTTGGTTACCCATTTGGAAAAAAAGCTTATAAACTATATGAGCTAGCTTCTCATAAAATAATTCATAGTAGAGATGTTCATTTCTATGAAGATCACTTCCCTTTCAAATCATCTTCTGCTACATCTGATACTGCCTCCTCCTCTACTTTTCCATTACCCTCTCCTCTTGATTTCTCTTTTGATGAGCTTGATTTGAGTACTACCACTTCTCCTTTTGATGTACTTTCTCCCATAATCAATAATGATCCTTCTTCACCTATTCAATATGATCATTCTCCTGTTTCTAAAGATGTTCCATCCAATCGTGAATCTGATTCTTCACCACATATAATCAGTTCTCGACCTCATCATAGACCTATCAGATCCAAATCCATTCCTACCAAATACAAGGACTATACAGGTCTCCCACCTCAGTTCAAAATCCCTAACACCTCATCTTCTTCCTCATCTGTAAGTACTTGTTTGTATCCACTCTCTGACTATGTGTCATATGCAAATCTTTCTCCCTCATATCTCTCTTACATTTGTAACATCTCTTCCATTGTTCAGCCTTCTTCTTACAAACAAGCTGTCACTGATCCTAAATGGTGTGAAGCAATGACTTCTGAGTTAAATGCTTTAGAACAAAGCAACACTTGGTCCTTGCAGTGCTTACCTCCAGGCAAGAAAATTGTGGGGTGTAAATGGATCTACAAGGTTAAGTACAGGCCAGATGGCTCAGTGGACAAGTACAAAGCCAGGCTTGTGGCCAAAGGGTTTACTCAAACTCTTGGTCTTGATTATTTTGATACCTTTGCACCTGTTGCAAAAATGACAACTGTCCGAGTTTTCTTGGCCTTGACTGCTTCCAAGAATTGGTTTTTGTCTCAAATGGATGTGATTAATGCATTTTTGCATGGGGAGCTAAATGAAGAGGTCTATATGGCTCTACCTCAAGGCTACAATATTCCATCTTCTTTCAATTTCTCTGAGTCTGATCAATCAATGGTTTGCAAGCTTCAAAAATCTCTCTATGGCCTTAAACAAGCTCTTAGGCAGTGGTTTTCCAAGTTTTCTACCACATTACTGCAGTTTGGGTTTGTTCAGTCTCACACTGATAATTCTCTATTTACCTTCACCTCTGGTCCTAATTTCATTGCATTATTAGTCTATGTGGATGACATTCTCTTAGCTGGTACTGATGCTAAGATCATCTCAAATATTAAAGCTTACCTTCATTTTAAGTTCAATATAAAGGATTTAGGTAAGTTGCACTATTTTTTGGCATTGAGGTTGCTAGGTCTGCTACTGGTGTCTGCATTCATCAGAAGAAATATGCAGTGGATATTCTTACTGAGGCTGGTCTTCTTGGTTGCAAACCATCTAAGATTCCTATGGACTCTAATCATAAACTCTCAGCAGATGTTGGTGAGTTGGTTTCTAATCCTGATGCTTATAGGAGACTGGTGAGCAAATTGATCTATCTCACTATCACTAGGCCAGATCTTACTTACAGTGTTCATATTCTGAGTCAGTTCATGGCTAGTCCCAGAACTCCTCACTTTCAAGCTGCCCTTAAGGTGGTGAGATACTTAAAAAGAGCTCAACATATTAAAGCAGAGTGTCTCTTATTTAGAGTATGTGAACATCTTGACATCCTTTGCAGAAACAAATAAGTCACCTAGTTATCAACAGTCGGTCTAACGGGAGAGAGATGTTATTGGTGTGATGGATCTTTGATGCGATTCTTGAACTACTTCTGAGTTGGATTAAGATGTATGTGAAGGTACATGCAAAGTATCATGTAATTCTTGAATCAGTAATCACACCTCTTTCAATTGTTTTGTGGGGGTTAAGTTTGACTTCTCATCTTACAACTTTTGTATCCTGTACTCCTGAGATAATCCTGTTTCATCGCAAGCACTATCCAAAATATGAGCACATTTCAGTAGATTACGCATAAACTGTTTTCAGTATTAATTGTGTGGTTGAGGATGAGTGCACTTTCCTAGATCCTTATCCACATTTTTTTTAAAATTCACTATAGTGGATTTGAAAGGGTGAGAGATGTTAGTTTCCCCTGGCAATATAATCAAGCATAATATAGTATATAAAGCGTTAATTATGTCCCTATAAAATTATCATTACATCTACACATTTGGATTTTCGTAGTAAGTAATTCATTTTGTTTTTTTTTTTAGTTAAGATATTATCTTCTTTACTTGAAAGTTTCTAAATTAAGATCATTGTGGATTTCAGTGACATTATATAGACATTTTGTATGATGACTTCCCAAGATATCACTTTTGTAGCATATGTCAAAATTGTATTTGCAAGTAATGCTTTTAGGACATTATGTGACATGTTTTTCAAATCTTCAAGGAACATATGTACATAAACTTGACTGCTCCGTGGTCCGCTATTTTGATTTTTGAATGGTTGAATTTTTACCTTTTACTTTTAAGGTAAAGTATCAACAAATTGTGACATGATAAAACAGAACACCGACTCATATGGTTTTATCATGTTTAGTGAAGTTCTTTGTTTGGACATGTGAGAGATAAACATAGTTGTTAGGACCTAACTATGTAAGCCACATAGTTATAAAAGGTTTTGACAAAGAAATATATCATATGTTATCTGACAGCCAAGATAACATATGACTCTGGACAGCTGAGCCCTTAACTCAAACTGCACATCTTATATATCAACTGGACAGCTATGATTCAACCAAACTGCAATGATCCAAATCAAAACCAATCATATACATTAATGTATCTATTTACATATGGAGCATTACACATTGCCTAAACCTTCTAGATCAAGAACCTAGCTCTGACAACTAAGGTTCTCAAACAAAGAAGGCTTCATCCCTCTCGATGCCTATGATCTTCAAACAAACAAAGAAGTGATGTTCTTATGTGAAAATCAAGTTGTGCATTGCCCAAATTTCTCTCAACTGATGCTGCCAGCTCATCTCCATAAAGATCACATCCATGGTTGCAGATTCCAGCTATGCTATTTTCCAGTCAACAAAGGCTCTAAATGCATCTCCAACACACATTTACTACCTTGTCTCCTTGTCCCCTCCAACGGCTATATTCATGCCTATAAAAGGATTCCTCCAAGACTGAAGACACCACCCCTTTTTACACACAACTTCTACAACCTTACCGCCAACCCATCTCAACCTGCAACCAACAATCAAAACAACATTAAGACACTTGTAGCGATCTCGGGTGTATAAACTGAATTGTAAAACCACTTAAGACTGACTTTAAGTGGGTATTGTAAGTTGCTTAGTATAGAGCATAATCCCTAATAGACCGTACTTATTAGGAAGAGGAAGTTCAAGGAACTTGCCTATCCAATCCTTTGTAAATCTTAACGGGAACTAGATTTAAGTGGATTGATCTCACTTGTCAAGGTTGACAGTGAGGGTGGACGTAGGAGGAGTGAACTCTGAACCACCTTAAAATTCCTTGTGTTCATTTGGTATTATTACACAACACACACACACATATACACACATACACTATTCACTTGTCTTTACACTATTCAAACACTTATTATTCCGCTGCACATTTATCTCTTGCTTTTAAAACCAGTTAATATCTGACAGCTAAGATCTCACCTCAGCTGTCAAAGCTTAACTGTCTAACCTTTCAATCTGATTAAAGTAAACAGGACCTTTCAATTGGTATCAGAGCTTGTCTTCACACTCAAAAGTCTAACAACTGGTGAAGGATCAATTACCAACCCTCCATGCCTCAACCAAGGAGAAATAATGAGAAAGACATTCTCCACATTGATGACTGTGGATCATTTGAAATATATGCTTCAAAAATCAAAACCTACCTTGATGCAAACAGCATCTGGAACTGGTTTGTGCTAAAAAATGAAGTCACTTGCCCTGTCACCCTAGATTCAAATGGTGTACCTAGCATCAAAAATAAATCCCCAGAATTCTGGACTGATTCAGAAAGACAACTGGTTAGTGCTAATTTGAACGTCAAAAACATACTCCAAAAGAGTGTTAATGACTCTCTAGCACAAGAAATTGCAAAAGAGCCAACTGCAAAAGCTGCTTGGGAACTCATCCATACCAAATTCCAGAAACACTCCAGTGTTAGAACCCAAAACCTATACAACCTTCTTAGACAACTTGACAATTTTAAATTCTACCCTGGTGAGAAAGTAAGTGCTGCAAAACCAAGATTTGAAGACTTGGTAAGATCCATTGCTGATCATGGTAAAACTTTTGAGAACCAAGATCTGTGTCTCAAAATATACTCCAACCTTCCTCAAGAATATGAGAAGGTAGCTCTACCAATAAGAGAAGGCTCAGAATGGAGCACCATGACTGTTGAACAATACTTTGGAAAGCTTGAAGCTTATGAACTAGAAGGAATGATAAAACTTCAACCAGTTCCTTCCATTTCACAAACCCTTGCCTTAGCTGCCCAAGAAACCACTCAAAAACCAATCACCCAACAAGACATTGACTCCATGGTTCTTCTTTCCCTCCAAAAGGTAAACCTTCCCTCAAACAACCTCTCTCAAGGAGATCTACCAAGTCTCATATCCATGGCTGTCAGAAATACCTTGAGAGCTCATAAGAAGTCATTTGAAAGAAGCTATAGCCCATCCACTACTGAACAAGAAAACCCTAAAAAGAAAGCTGAATGCTTCAACTGTAAGAAGCTTGGACATTACTCATCTGATTGCCCTGAACCAAGGAAACCTAGGGAAAATCAGACAGCTAAGAAGTTTTCATACTCCAAGGAAATCATTCACAGTTCAAGGTGTAACTGCTACAACTGCACAAAGAGGAAGAATGAGAAGAACAAAGAGCAAGTATTGATTGCTGACTCATCTAAGTTTAGTGATGAGGAATGTGACTACAGTGATTCTGAAAGTGAAGGAGAAGAAGCAATGATATGCTTGATGGCTGGAGATGATGAAGACTCAGACAATGAAGAAGATCTTGAAGCCTTAGCTGTTGCTGAAGAACTAAAACAGGTACCTCAATTTAACTCTTTAAATAATGAAGAATTTAAGCAATTAGTTAGTACTCTTTTAATTCAAATAAAAAGACACCAAACTGGCTTTGCTTCATTGCTCACTGATAATCTATCCCAAAGTAAAACTATTGATAGCCTTGAAAGAGCCAACCAAGGACTTAAAGTTCAAAACCTTATGCTTGAAAAAGCTAATGAAGAGCTGACAGCTGTGAATTCTAAACTTCTGGAAACCAACCAAATTAACATCAACCTTGAAAAGGAAAATGAATCCCTTAGAAAGAAGTTTGAATCCTGGAACAGCTCTGGAAAAGCCTTGACCCTTTTTAGCTACTACCAAAGACACCCAAGTGACAAATCAGGAATTGGAGCTAACAATCCTACTATGAACACATATACCCCTCTCACTGATGAAAGGGCTATTGACAAGATGGTTCTTGAAAGCATGAACTATGTCAAATCCCAAGAAAATGTCTATCCTATTCAAACCAAGGAAGATCTCAAGAAAAAAGGAAAAATGGATGAAGCTAGCTCCGGCCACATCAAGAAACAATTCCAACTAGTCCCTCTTGACCGATGAAACTCTTATTGCCAGTCCAAGACTATCCAAAGGTATATAAAAACAAGCAAACAAAGGCAACAAATGCAATTACATTTGGCAAAAGAAAGGAATCAAGGAGCAAGTAAAGAAAAATCAACCAAGATATGGTGGACAGCAGAGATCTCCTAGACAGCCAAGATATGGAGGACATCAGAGATCTCCTAGACAGCCAAGACATGATGGACAATAGAGATCTCCTGCAGAGAAAGATTCTACAACCACCATTCATATACCAAACAACAAAGACCCAACTGGCCATACTCAAATGGAAGAAGCCATGCTACCAAAGTACTTCCCTAGATCATCTCACTCAAACAAGCTTCCAAAATCATTCTCAGTTTCACAACCAAAACCAATTCTTTTCTCCCAACCAGTTTCCTAATCAATCCCAACCAAATGCTCCTACACCCTATATGTTGCAAATCATGGGATATTATAATGCCCTAAACCAGTATTTTAGAAAGAGGGCAATGAACAAAGCTAGGGTACCAAAGAAATTCTAATCCTTTGGACCCAAAAGAATAAAGTGGTACCATAAATTTATTTTTCCGTTTTGTAGGAACCTAGGAAAGGAATATGGTACTTGGACGTGGATGCAAAGAGGCACATGACTTTCAACAAGGAGTGGTTACAACAATATGTCCCTGAAAATGGTCCAAATGTAACCTTTGGTGACAACTCTCAAGCCAAAGTCAAAGGATCAGGAAACCTTGTTACTAAAGACATCATTTTTACTAATGTGTCTTATGTAGAGGGTCTCAAGCACAATTTGATTAGCCTTAGTCAGATTTGTGATAAGGGATATCATGTTGTATGTTCCAAAAACCACTGCACTGTCAAAGATGTCAACAACAAATCTATTCTCACTGGAATAAGAAAAGGCAACCTCTACTGTCTAAACCTTGAAATTGTGGACTCTTCTGATGCCCATTGCCTTCTCTCCTTCAGTCAATCTGATATGTCATGGCTATGGCACAAAAGATTGGCTCATCTAAACCTGAAAAGCATCTCAAAACTAGCCCACTCAAACCTAGTAAAAGGCCTACCCAAAATACCCTTCAAAAAGGATAAATTGTGCAAAGCTTGTCAATGTGGAAAGCAAAAGAAAACCTCCTTCACTGCCAAAACCAGATTAGATACCTCAAAACCTCTTCAATTACTCCACATGGACCTTTTTGGACCAATCGTAACTAGATCTCTTGGTGGAAAGAGATACTCTCTTGTTGTAGTTGATGACTACACTAGATTTACTTGGATTATTCTTCTTGAATCCAAAAGAGATACATTAGAACAACTAGTCAAACTGTTCAATAAAATTCAAAACCAAAAGAGTTTATCCATTATCAAAATCGATCTCGATCATGGTAAGGAATTTGAAAACACCGGTGTTGAAGAATATTGTGATCAGAAGGGATTGAGCACAACTTCTCTGCTCCTAGAACTCCACAAAGAAATGGAGTTCGCCGAAAGGAAAAACAGTAACAATTCGTGAAGGAAGAAGATCTATGCTGTCAGAACACAACCTCCCTAAGTATTTTTGGGGTGAAGCAGTCACCACTGCTGTCTATGTCCAGAACAAGACCCTCATCAATAAGTTTCACTCCAAGACTCCCTATGAGCTATGGAATGGAAGAACTCCAACCATTTCATACTTCCATGGTTTTGGAAGTAGATGCTTCATACATAACAATGGGAAAAACAACCTTGATAAACTTGATTCCAAAAGTGATGAAGGCATTTTCCTTGGATATTCTAACACTAGCAAAGCCTATAGAGTCTACAACAAAAGAAGACTTGTTGTAGAAGAATCAATTCATGTAGACTTTGATGAAAATAATGATCAAAGCCACACTGAACTATGTGATTTTGATGAATCTATTGGGAATTCAGACAATGTTCCTGAGGTGTCTCCTGTTCATGACCCCTCAAACCTCAATCCTAAAGAAAATTTACCTTCCCTTCCCTATATGGTGCCCAAAAACTCTAATTCTCATCCCACTTTGTCTGACAGCCAAGAATCCCTTCTCAACAGCAAAGGTGCATCTGACAGCCATGATGCACCTAATAGCTTACCTTCATCCAGTCATCAAAATCCCCTTGAAAAAGACCCTATCCAACCTTGTGACAACTCCTCTCATTCAATTCCTCAACCTGAAACCATTACCCACATCATTCCTCCAAACAAAAACATCTATATTGACCTACCTATACATAAAATGGACATACCTCCTAACATGCCTGTTCTTGACTCTCTAATGAGTGCCTTCATCTCTCAAATTGAACCCAAAAAGATAAATGAAGCTCTTCAAGACCCAGATTGGATAGAAGCAATGGAAGAAGAATTGGAGCAATTTGAAAGAAACAAAGTTTGGAAGCTTGTTCCTAAGCCTAAAAACCAAACTGTCATTGGAACAAGATGGGTTTTTAGAAATAAGATGAATGAAGAAGGTATTGATTATGATGAGACTTTTGCTCTTGTTACAAGAATAGAAGCTATAAGGCTATTCCTTGCCTATGCTTCATTCAAGAAGATGAAAGTGTTTCAGATGGATGTCAAGAGTGCATTCCTGAATGGAGTCTTAAATGAAAAAGTTTTTATATCTCAACCCCCTTGATTTGAGCACCCCAAGTTTCCTGATCATGTATACAAATTGGACAAAGCTTTGTATGGGCTTAAACAAGCACCGAGAGCTTGGTATGATACCCTATCTAAATATCTCCTTGGCAAAGGATTTACCAAGGGCCATATTGATAACACTTTGTTTATCAAGAAATATGGAGATGATCAGTTGCTCATCCAAGTCTATGTTGATGACATCATTTTTGGCTCATCAAATGAGGACTTGTGCACTGAATTTGGGGATATTATGAAGAATCAGTTTGAAATGAGCATGATTGGTGAGCTCACTTTCTTCTTGGGCCTTCAAGTCAAGAAAATGAAGGAAGGAATCTTCATTAACCAAGCTAAATACACAAGGGATATGATGCAAGAAGTTTGACATGCAAACTGCTTCCCCAGCTAAAACCCCTCTATCAACCACAACCAAACTACATGCCGATTCTCGATGGCCAAAGTGTGAATCCAACCCTTTATAGAAGCTACATTGGATCTCTCCTATATGTGACAGCTTCAAGACTCGACATCATGTTTAGTGTTTGTCTTTGTGCAAGATTTCAAGCCAATCCCAAGGAATCTCATCTCTCTGTCGTCCAAGAGGATTTTGAGATATCTCAAAGGAACCCCTGATTATGGTTTGTGGTATCCCACTGAATCCCCATTCTCTCTAATTAGATTCACTGACTCAGACTATGCTGGATGCAATCTAGATAGAAAATCCACAAGTGGTGGATGTCAGTTTATTGGTTCAAGAATCATCTCATGGTCTAGCAAAAAGTAAACCTCAGTAGCCACCTCAACAGCTGAGGCTGAGTATATTGCTGCAGGCTTGTGTTGTTCTCAAATTATCTATCTTAAAAGCCAACTTCAAGATTTTGGAATGGAATTGTCTAACATTCCCATCTTCTGTGACAACTCAAGCACTATTGCCATGACAGAAAACCCTGTCCAACACTCAAAAACAAAGCATATTGAGGTCAGACATCACTTCATCAGAGACCATGTTGAAAAAGGGAATATCAACCTTGCAAAAGTTTGTACTGAGGATAATGTCTCTGATATCCTAACAAAGGCAATGGATGAAAAGAGATTTGAGATGTTAAGAGCAATGCTAGGCATGATCAACTTACCAAAATAAAGATTTTCATTCATTAAAGGAAAAACATCTCCTATGGCTGCTGTCAACAATATGGTATCTGACAGCTAACCCTTTCACCAAACCAAAAACTTCATAGATATCAAACCAAAACACTTTCCTACCTTACAATCAAACTTAAAACACAAAACATCAAACACAAACACAAATTCCCTCATCAAAAGCTTCACTATCCTCCTTCCCATCACAGCTAGCCCTCCTGAATGCTTTGACAGCTAAGGATTGTCAATCTTGACTATTCCATAGCTGATCTTGGAAGCAATCATCCCCACATCCTTTATCACTATAGATAATATCTGGAGCTTGATATGCATTCTCTTTGAAGTCCCCATATCTCTCTAGCCATACAGGGTACCTCTCCATAAAAGGATCAATAGCTGTGGTTGAGAACTGCAAAGAAGGACACACCCTCCTTGGCCACCATTCTTCAACTACATTATAAGGAGGATACTCACTGAGTGGTGAGATAAAGCTGAAGGTACCTGAAGAGTTTGCACTTGCCTGTGCAATAATAGCTTGATCAGACTGAGGACCTTCATCTTCATCACCATTCAGAGCTGCTAGACTCAAACACTTGAGAAACTGAGAGAACAACTTCATATAAACCTTAGAAGGAGAACTTTGCACACCTGCAAAGTTGTCTCCAGTCCCCTCAAGAACTGCTTGACTAAGAGTGAGTGAATCTCTGGGTACAGCTGTGTACTCCTTGACAGCTATGAAACACTACCAGAAACTGATGTTTTAGCGACGGAATCAACAGCGACGGAAGCATTCCGTCGCTATTTAGCGACGGAAATTATGCTTTAGCGACGGAATAAATTTGGCGCCAAATTTACCGACGGAATTAAATTCCGCCGCTGAATTCCATCGCTAAAAATGAATATTCGACGAATATTCGTTTTAGCGACGGAATTTCAGCGGCGGAATTTAATTGTCGCTAAATAAAATATCGGCGACGGAATTATTCCGTCGCGATAATTTATTTATTTTTTAATTTTTTAAGTTATCAGCGACGGAATTATTCCGTCGCTGATAATTTATTTATTTTTTAATTTTTTTACGTTATCGGCGACGGAATTATTCCGTCGGCGATAATTTATTTTAAAAAAATTAGATTATCAATGACTGAATTATTCCGTCGCCGATACTTTATCGCCGACGGAATTATTCCGTCGCCGATAATTTATATTTTTTTAAAAATAGATTATCGCGACGGAATAATTCCGTCGCCGATAAATTTAATTTTTCTTCTATATACTTTCATTTGTTTAGTTTTTTTTCTATCTTTTTTTCTATAACTTTTTCTAAAAAAAACCACTAATTAACAAAGGCTAAAATATTATTTTCTAGTCAATAAAAAAATTTAAAAATAAATATAGGGTACTGCGTCCCTCTTTTGACTTTTCTTCTATATACTTTCATTTGTTTAGTTTTTTTTTCTATCTTTTTTTATATAACTTTTTCTAAAAAAATCACTAATTAACAAAGGCTAAAATATTATTTTCTAGTCAATAAAAAATTTAAAAATAAATATAGGGTAGTCCGTCCCTCATTTGACTTTTCTTCTATATACTTTCATTTGTTTAGTTTTTTCTATCTTTTTTCTATAACTTTTTCTAAAAAAATAACTAATTAACAAAGGCTAAAATATTATTTTCTAGTCAATAAAAAATAAAAAAAAAATTAAAAAATAAATATAGGATAGTCCGTCCCTCTTTTGACTTTTCTTCTATATACCTTCATTTGTTTAGTTTTTTTTCTATCTTTTTTTATATAACTTTTTCTAAAAAAACCACTAATTAACAAAGGCTAAAATATTATTTTCTAGTCAATAAAAAATTTAAAAAAAAATTAAAAAATAATTATAGGGTAGTCCGTCCCTCTTTTTGACTTTTCTTCTATATACTTTCATTTGTTTAGTTTTTTTCTATCTTTTTTTATATAACTTTTTCTAAAAAAAATCACTAATTAACAAAGGCTAAAATATTATTTTCTAGTCAATAAAAAATTTAAAAAAAATTAAAAAATAAATATAGGGTAGTCCGTCCCTCTTTTGACTTTTCTTCTATATACTTTCATTTATTTAGTTTTTTTCTATCTTTTTTTCTATAACTTTTTCTTAAAAAAACCACTAATTAACAAAGGCTAAAATATTATTTTCTATTCAATAAAAAATTTAAAAAAAAATTAAAAAATAAATATAGGGTAGTCCGTCTCTCTTTTGACTTTTCTTCTATATACCTTCATTTGTTTAGTTTTTTTTCTATCTTTTTTTATATAACTTTTTCTAAAAAAACCACTAATTAAAAAAGGCTAAAATATTATTTTCTAGTCAGTAAAAAATTTAAAAAAATCAAAAAATAAATATAGGGTAGTCCGTCCCTCTATTGACTTTTCTTCTATATACTTTCATTTGTTTAGTTTTTTTTCTATCTTTTTTTCTATAATTTTTTCTAAAAAAAACCACTAATTAACAAAGGCTAAAATATTATTTTCTAGTCAATAAAAAATTTTAAAAAAATTAAAAAATAAATATAGGCTACCTCGTTTATTTTGGGTTTTAAGGAATGTGTCCCGATCTTGTGAAAATGGTATACGGCTACCTCGTTTATTTTTTATTTTTTTCTATATTCTAAATGACATTTAAAGTGTTTTTCATCTTTATAACCTTCCTCAAAATCCAAATGGAAATTGAGTTACAAATATGTGCCATTATTTAGGGTTCTCATGGTTTTATGTGTCCCGATCTTGTGAAAATGGTATACGGCTACCTCGTTTATTTTTTTTAAATTTTTTTCTACATTATAAATGAAATTTAAAGTGTTTTTCATCTATATGACTTTCCTCAAAATCCAAATGGAAATTGAGTTACAAATATGTGCCATTATTTAGGATTTTAAGGAATGTGTCCCGATCTTGTGAAAATGGTATACGGCTACCTCGTTTATTTTTTTTTTAATTTTTTTCTAAATTCTAAATGACATTTAAAGTGTTTTTCATCTTTATGACCTTCCTCAAAATCCAAATGGAAACTGAGTTACAAATATGTGTCATTATTTAGGGTTCTTAGGGTTTTGTGTCCCGATCTTGTGAAAATGGTATACGGCTACCTCGTTTATTTTTTTTTGAATTTTTTTCTACATCATAAATGACATTTATAGTTTTTTTAATCTTTATGACTTTCCTCAAAATCCAAATGAAAATTGAGTTACAAATATGTGCCATTATTTAGGATTTTAAGGAATGTGTCCCGATCTTGTGAAAATGGTATACGGCTACTTCGTTTATTTTTTTTTAATTTTTTTCTACATTCTAAATGACATTTAAAGTGTTTTTCATCTTTATGACCTTCCTCAAAATCCAAATGGAAATTGAGTTACAAATATGTGCCATTATTTAGGGTTCTTAGGGTTTTGTGTCCCGATCTTCTGAAAATGGTATACGGCTACCTCGTTTATTTTTTTTTAATTTTTTTCTACATTATAAATGAAATTTAAAGTGTTTTTAACCTCTATGACTTTCCTCAAAATCCAAATGGAAATTGAGTTACAAATATGAGCCATTATTTAGGGTTTTAAGGAATGTGTCCCGATCTTGTGAAAATGGTATACGGCTACCTTGTTTATTTTTTTTTAATTTTTTTCTACATTCTAAATGACATTTAAAGTGTTTTTTATCTTTATAACCTTCCTCAAAATCCAAATGGAAACTGAGTTACAAATATGTGCCATTATTTAGGGTTCTCAGGGTTTTGTGTCCCGATCTTGTGAAAATGGTATACAGCTACCTCGTTTATTTTTTTTTAATTTTTTTCTACATTCTAAATGACATTTAAAGTGTTTTTCATCTTTATGACCTTCCTCAAAATCCAAATGGAAACTGAGTTACAAATATGTGCCATTATTTAGGGTTCTCGTGGTCATGTCCCCGATCTTGTGAAAATGGTATACGGCTACCTCGTTTATTTTTTTATTAATTTTTTTCTACATTCTAAATGACATTTAAAGTGTTTTTCATCTTTATGACCTTCCTCAAAATCCAAATGGAAATTGAGTTACAAATATGTGTCATTATTTAGGGTTCTTAGGGTTTTATGTGTCCCGATCTTGTGAAAATGGTATACGGCTACCTCGTTTATTTTTTTTTAAATTTTTTTCTACATTATAAATGACATTTAAAGTGTTTTTCATCTTTATGAACTTCCTCAAAATCAAAATGGAAACTGAGTTACAAATATGTGCCATTATTTAGGGTTCTTAGGGTTTTGTGTCCCGATCTTGTGAAAATGGTATACGGCTACCTCGTTTATTTTTTTTTAATTTTTTTCTACATTATAAATGACATTTAAAGTGTTTTTAACCTCTATGACTTTCCTCAAAATCCAAATGGAAATTGAGTTACAAATATGTGCCATTATTTAGGGTTTTAAGGAATGTGTCCCGATCTTGTGAAAATGGTATACGGCTACCTTGTTTATTTTTTTTTAATTTTTTTCTACATTCTAAATGACATTTAAAGTGTTTTTCATCTGTATAACCTTCCTCAAAATCCAAATGGAAACTGAGTTACAAATATGTGCCATTATTTAGGGTTCTCAGGGTTTTGTGTCCCGATCTTGTGAAAATGGTATACGGCTACCTCGTTTATTTTTTTTTTAATTTTTTTTCTACATTCTAAATGACATTTAAAGTGTTTTTCATCTTTATGACCTTCCTCAAAATCCAAATGGAAACCGAGTTACAAATATGTGCCATTATTTAGGGTTCTCAGGGTTTTGTGTCCCGATCTTGTGAAAATGGTATACGGCTACCTCGTTTATTTTTTTTAATTTTTTTATACATTCTAAATGACATTTAAAGTGTTTTTCATCTTTATGACCTTCCTCAAAATCCAAATGGAAATTGAGTTACAAATATGTGTCATTATTTAGGGTTCTTAGGGTTTTATGTGTCCCGATCTTGTGAAAATGGTATACGGCTACCTCGTTTATTTTTTTTAAATTTTTTTCTACATTCTAAATGACATTTAAAGTGTTTTTCATCTTTATGACCTTCCTCAAAATCAAAATGGAAACTGAGTTACAAATATGTGCCATTATTTAGGGTTCTTAGGGTTTTGTGTCCCGATCTTGTGAAAATGGTATACGGCTACCTCGTTTATTTTTTTTTAATTTTTTTCTACATTATAAATGACATTTAAAGTGTTTTTAATCTCTATGACTTTCCTCAAAATCCAAATGGAAATTGAGTTACAAATATGTGCCATTATTTAGGGTTTTAAGGAATGTGTCCCGATCTTGTGAAAATGGTATACGGCTACCTTGTTTATTTTTTTTTAATTTTTTTCTACATTCTAAATGACATTTAAAGTGTTTTTCATCTTTATGACCTTCCTCAAAATCCAAATGGAAATTGAGTTACAAATATGTGTCATTATTTAGGGTTCTTAGGGTTTTATGTGTCCCGATCTTGTAAAAATGGTATACGGCTACCTCGTTTATTTTTTTTTTAATTTTTTTCTACATTCTAAATGACATTTAAAGTGTTTTTCATCTTTATGACCTTCCTCAAAATCCAAATGGAAATTGAGTTACAAATATGTGTCATTATTTAGGGTTCTTAGGGTTTTATGTGTCCCGATCTTGTGAAAATGGTATACGGCTACCTCGTTTATTTTTTTTTAATTTTTTTCTACATTCTAAATGACATTTAAAGTGTTTTTCATCTATATGACCTTCCTCAAAATCCAAATGGAAACTGAGTTACAAATATGTGCCATTATTTAGGGTTCTCAGGGTTTTGTGTCCCGATCTTGTGAAAATGGTATACGGCTACCTCGTTTATTTTTTTTTTAATTTTTTTCTACATTCTAAATGACATTTAAAGTGTTTTTCATCTTTATGACCTTCCTCAAAATCCAAATGGAAATTGAGTTACAAATATGTGTCATTATTTAGGGTTCTTAGGGTTTTATGTGTCCCGATCTTGTGAAAATGGTATACGGCTACCTCGTTTATTTTTTTTAAATTTTTTTCTACATTCTAAATGACATTTAAAGTGTTTTTCATCTTTATGACGTTCCTCAAAATCAAAATGGAAACTGAGTTACAAATATGTGCCATTATTTAGGGTTCTTAGGGTTTTGTGTCCCGATCTTGTGAAAATGGTATACGGCTACCTCGTTTATTTTTTTTTAATTTTTTTCTACATTATAAATGACATTTAAAGTGTTTTTAATCTCTATGACTTTCCTCAAAATCCAAATGGAAATTGAGTTACAAATATGTGCCATTATTTAGGGTTTTAAGGAATGTGTCCCGATCTTGTGAAAATGGTATACGGCTACCTTGTTTATTTTTTTTTAATTTTTTTCTACATTCTAAATGACATTTAAAGTGTTTTTCATCTTTATGACCTTCCTCAAAATCCAAATGGAAATTGAGTTACAAATATGTGTCATTATTTAGGGTTCTTAGGGTTTTATGTGTCCCGATCTTGTAAAAATGGTATACGGCTACCTCGTTTATTTTTTTTTAATTTTTTTCTACATTCTAAATGACATTTAAAGTGTTTTTCATCTTTATGACCTTCCTCAAAATCCAAATGGAAATTGAGTTACAAATATGTGTCATTATTTAGGGTTCTTAGGGTTTTATGTGTCCCGATCTTGTGAAAATGGTATACGGCTACCTCGTTTATTTTTTTTTTAATTTTTTTCTACATTCTAAATGACATTTAAAGTGTTTTTCATCTATATGACCTTCCTCAAAATCCAAATGGAAACTGAGTTACAAATATGTGCCATTATTTAGGGTTCTCAGGGTTTTGTGTCCCGATCTTGTGAAAATGGTATACGGCTACCTCGTTTATTTTTTTTTAATTTTTTTCTACATTCTAAATGACATTTAAAGTGTTTTTAATAGTTATGACTTTCCTCAAAATCCAAATGGAAATTGAGTTACAAATATGTGCCATTATTTAGGGTTTTAAGGAATGTGTCCCGATCTTGTGAAAATGGTATACGGCTACCTTGTTTATTTTTTTAATTTTTTTCTACATTCTAAATGACATTTAAAGTGTTTTTCATGTTTATGACCTTCCTCAAAATCCAAATGGAAATTGAGTTACAAATATGTGCCATTATTTAGGGTTCTTAGGGTTTTATGTGTCCCGATCTTGTGAAAATGGTATACGGCTACCTTGTTTATTTTTTTTTTTTAATTTTTTTCTACATTCTAAATGACATTTAAAGTGTTTTTAATCTTTATGTCTTTCCTCAAAATTCAAATGGAAATTGAGTTACAAATATGTGCCATTATTTAGGGCTTTTAGGGTTTTATGTATCCCGAAGTGTCCCAAAAGGACGTTTGCACGAGAATTAAGGAAAGTGATGTAAGAAAGAGAAAAAGGTTAAATGTTGTGAGTATGAAAAATTAAATAGGAGAGAGAATGAGTGAGAGGAATAGTTAGGAGAGAGAATGTTGTGAGTGTAAAAGTAAAGTAGGAGACGAATGAGTGGGGTAGGAAGAGTATAAAAATAATAAAAACTTTCCTTTTTAGGAATGAGACATTTTAAATGGGACGCCCAAAAAGGAAACTTGAGACACTTCGACCGGGACGGAGGGAGTATATCATTATTATGATATATTATTATTTATTATTTAATTATTATTATTATATAATATTATTTTATATTTTAAATTATTTTTGATATTATTATTATTATGGTCATTAAACAATAAAGATCTTAGCCATTAAATATATCACAAAAAATAAAATCCAATAGTCCAAATCCAAAAGCATGACACCCTTTTTTTTAATTGGCTTACAAATTTTCACAAGGATTGATCCCCTAATCAATCGAACCATTAATCATAAACATCCAATGGTCTAAATTCATTTTGCAAAAGTATGATACCCTTTGTTTTCATTGGCTTACAAATTTTCACATGGATTGATCCCCTAATCAATCTGAACCATTAATCTAAAATATCCAATGGTCTAAATTCATCAAAACAAAACCATTTCACAAACCATTTCACATTCTTAAATTCTTTTTATCTTTCAATTTATTTACTCAAACACACACACACACACACACACAGTCACACACACACACACACAGTCACACACACTCACACTTTCTCTCTCTCACACTCTGTTTCTCTCTCTACTAATCCGGCGACCCTTCCAGATCCGGCGACCCTTCAGATCCGGCGACCCTTCCAGCTTCCTTCCCCACGACATCCCCGCCTTCTCTCCATCTCTGACTCCGCCTCCGCCTCCACCTCCATCTCCGCCTCCCCCTCCATCCTCGCCTCCATCTCCATCTCCATCTCCATCTCCGCCTCTTCCTCCACCCCGCCTCCATCTCCATCTCCGGCGCCTCTTCCTCGCCCCTCTTCTTCACCATCTTTTTCGCCTCCACCTCCATCTCCTCCGCCTCCACCTCCACCTCCATATCCGCCTCTTCCTCCACCCCGCCTCCATCTCCTCCTCTTTCTCCATCTCCGCCTCTAACCCCAAATCTGCCGTCCCCTCGATTTCGAATTGAAAATGGGTTTTGACAGAAGAAGAAGATGAGTTTTGAAGTTTGAGAATTGAGAATTGTAGTTGAAAGTGGGTTTTGACATTTTTTGATTTTTTTTTTTTCAAATTTGGATGGTGGTAGTGGTCATTTGCAAATATTTGATATTTATTTTTTTCTTTGAAAGATTTGTAATTAATTTTTAAAAGATTGTAATAGATGTATTTTGATATTATTAATTTACGTATCTTGATATTTGTAATTGATGTATTTTGATATTTTTCTATAGATGTATTTTTTTAATTTATTAGTTTTTTTAAAATATTATAATTGATGTTTTTCATTTTTATCATTATAAAAAAAATTATTCAATATTGAAAAAAAAAAGGATTTAATTTTGACATTTTTGTTTTTTTTTTTTATTTATTGAATTATTAGCGACGGAATATTTCGTCGGTGAAATAAAAATTAAATTAAAATAAATTAAATCAGCGGCGGAATATTAGTCGGCGAAATAAAAATTAAATTAAAATAAATTAAATCGGCGACGGAATATTCCGTCAGAAATAAAATTAAATTAAAATAAATTAAATCGGCGACGGAAATTTCCGCCGCTGATTTAGTTTATTTTAATTTAATTTTTATTTCAGCGGAAATTTCCGTCGCCGATTTAATTTATTTTAATTTAATTTTTATTTCAAATGACTTAATATTCCGTCGCTGATTTAATTTATTTTAATTTAATTTTTATTTCAGCGGCGGAAATTTCCGTCGCTGAAATAAAAATTTAATTAAATTAAATTAATTCAACGACGGAAATTTCCGTCGCTAATATAAAAAATCAGCGGCGGAATAT
Organism: Adenophora triphylla var. japonica; assembly: GCA_022495995.1. Lineage (NCBI taxonomy): Eukaryota > Viridiplantae > Streptophyta > Magnoliopsida > Asterales > Campanulaceae > Adenophora > Adenophora triphylla. Next base: position 81,754 of record JAFEMH010002546.1, on the reverse strand, counting down.
TAATTCCGTCGGTAAAACCAAAATTCTACCGACGGAAATTGAGCCGTCGGAGCACTGCGACGGGCTGGTAGCGGCGGACCAGCGACGGAATTTTTCCGTCGCTGTTTAATTTTAGCGACGGAAATTTTGATTTAGCGACGGAAATTTCCGTTGCTAAAACCTGTTTTTCTGGTAGTGAAATCAGGTTGACCAATTTGTGTGTCAACCTTAATCCTTTAATTACTGTCAAGTTTCACCAGCTCTCCCAGGGTATAAACCCTTTCTACATCCTCCTTAACATGCTTACTTGATTCACCTTCTCTCTCCTTTCTTGACAGCTTAACCTTAGCTGTCAGATCATTGTGGCCCTCTCCAACCATTTTAGCTTTACCCTTGTTCCTAGCTATCTCCCTCAACCTATTTTTCTCACCTTCCAAAAGTGCTAGTCTCTCCTCCTCCCAGAATTTCCTTCTTATCTCTCTCTCTCTCAACTCCTCTTCCTTATGTGGATCATCATTTAGCATTTGATCCACCTCCTGTTCCAAACCAGTATCAGTTTGGAGTCTATATGACAGAAACTCTCTCTCAAATCTTTCCTCTCTTGTTTCATCTACCCTTGGACTTTGAAAAACAAGTCTCTTTGCTGTCTTAGCCATTTTGCTAGGACTGAACATTGAAACAAGTCTTCCCATTTGCTATAAATGAAATGAATTTGGTAAATTTCATCATCTGAATCATTTCCTTTTATAGACAAATTCATTATCAGTCAAACTAGTGGCAATGATCATTCAAAATAGGCTTGGCTGGTCATCAAGTCTGACAGCCATGAATTTAGTTCTTGCCAAATCGAGGAAATTTTGGAACTTGCCACTAACACATATCTATTAACTCCTCTGATTTATTCCCTCTGAAATTTCGTCTTTGTGTACGGAAATAACTCCCATGTTTTATGGGAAGTTATTGCTCAAGTAATGAGTGGGGGACAAATAACACTGTTCATGAACAGTCACACTCTTAAATGCTAATTTTTAACCGTTGCACTAACCCACGTCTTAGCCGTTAAGCCTCTCAAACCTCTTCCTCATTAACATATTACCATTGCGAAATCAACCCCTCCCTCAATCAAATCTTTTCAACCCTCCAATTCTCTTCTCTAAAATCACTATACCATTGTAAACCCTAAACCTCTGTTCTTTCAAAATGTCTTACCCTGAAGCACATGGTTACTTTATCAAACCTGACTTTTACAACCATGAAGTTGGAGCCCTTATTAAAGAACTTCTTGAGTCCAATAACCTCTGCAAAATGATGGAAGCTCAACCCCCCATCTATGAGAATCTATGTAGAGAAATGTATATGTCTGGACAGAGACTTGATGATGGTTCAATAAAGATCAACATTGATGGAACTGAGATCCTTGTGTCTCCCAAATTGGTGTCTGAAGTCTACAACATCCCTATGAGAAGTGGAACAAGGAGCAATCTTTGGGACAGAAAGGACTGTGCATTAGACATGTTCTACAAAAGATTCTTCAACAAAACCAGTTGCAACTACCTTGTAGAACAAAACAAACCCATCAAAAAGGGAACCCTTGATTTGTTTAAATCAACCCTGATGGATATTGTTATCAAAGGGTTTGAAGGAAAGCAATCATCTTTGGACCAAATCAGTCCAAATGAGTGGAAGCAAGGCTTGAGTCTGATAGCTAAGGATGTCAATTGGAGTGTTGCCCTTCTACACAATTTTCAACTAGCCACCTCACCCACTCCATGGAAATTCAAGAAGCAAACCCCATGAATGAATAACTTCAGATTCATGAGTGGAATCCTACACCACTTAATCCCTAAGTTGAACCCTCCTCTTAAAAAGGTTTGGCTTAAATCCTCCCTACTTATGCAAACAAGGAGTTTTAACTCAAGTACATTCAAACTCAAGATGAAGAAAAAGGTAGAATTTGGGGACACCTCTGAAAATCTTGAGGCAGCTACTCTGAGACTGAAAGAAAAAGAAGAAAATGACATGAGATTGTGGAAGTCATTAGTTCACATGATCAATGACAAGAGGTCAAAGAAGAAGCATGAAAGAGGTGTAGTAATAAGAGAAAGAGATCAAGATAACTCTCCTAGCAAAATCAAGAGGAGAAAAAGCCTAGCAAAGATGAAGAGAACTGGAAAAGGAAAGAAGCTTTGCAAAGGAAAGAAGGTACACGAAGAAGTAGAGGAAACTGTTGAGCAAGAAAAGGCTCAAGGGACTGACAAAGGAAAGATGATTGCTGAGGAACAAGCTGACAGTGAAGAAACCCAGTCAGATACCATCTTCAAAGATATTGATGAGTATGCTGGTGAAGAGGAAGAAAGACATGATGATGAGTATGATGAAAACCTGAGAAGAGTTGTTGCTGAGTCTCTGATGGAAGTAATAACAGCTAAGGTTGGACAGTCATCTGGGACATCTATGGAAGCATCCTCTCTGACAGCTAAGGTTACCTCAGTTGCTGTCACCACATCTAAGGTAATCTCTACCCCCTCTCAAACTCTCAATACTTTCTCTAGGAAGAGAAAATCAGACAAAGATGCTCCCCCTTCCAAAAAGTTGAAACCAAACACACCTCAACCCTCCTCATCTAAAGACCAATCCAGTTCACCACATGACTCTGTGGCTCAAGGCATCCTCAGCCTCAATCCCTTAAACATTAGTCCAAATGAGCCTAGTGTTGAAAAATAAAGGGGGAATAGTCCTAGCTCTGAAAAGGATGAGCCTCAGTTAAGGGGGAACAGCAGTCCTCCCTCTCCCATTCTAACAGCTATGCCCTTCTCTGGTCATGCATCACCCATTTCAAGCCCCTCAGATCCTTCCCCCATTCCTGAAAACATCTTTAAGGCATCTGAAGGACTATGTTTAGAAGATCCTAAGCATCTCCCTGTTGTTCTTTATTACTTAAGATCCCTGTTAACTGAGGAATATGTTCAAAAAGCCATGGATTTAATCAGAACCAGAGATATGGCTAAGAAAGCTAGTATGCCTGAACCTAAACCTCAATCCAATCCTGTTGAGCCTGCTTAAAACCAAGAATCATCTGATCCTACCCATGATTCTGAAACCCAACCTGAACCTGCAATACAAGATTCACCTAATCCTACCCCTGAGTTTGAAACTCCTCCAACCTGTGAACCTTGGATTCTAGACTGTGACATTGATTTTTCCTTACCCTCCATCATGGCTGCCCACCAAAGATTGAAGGAGATTGCCCACTTTCCTGAGATTGCCAATCCTAACTTAATCCCCAACCCTTGGCTGTTGAGCAAAAATTCCATTATGATCCATGCAAGAAATAGGTGTGGTCTCATTATGTTTGCCCATGAGGAATGAAAAAGGTATAGGATAGCTCTCCCAAACTCCTTCTTTCATAAAGCCCCCAGATTACCAAACTTCATGGATATTGCAACCATCATTGATTGGGAAATGCTGTTCTCCCAATTATTGTCAAACAACATCAATAAATGCATCTACATGCCCTCATCCCTAGTTTATGCCCTTTGCATTGATCTTGCTAAAGAAATGTATTGGAGGATCCTTCTCAATAAAGCCAAAATCATGGCTGTCATTGCAAAGCCAAGCCTGACAGCTATCTTTCCTCCAACTTCTTCAGTTCCTCCTTCATTCATCCCACTAAACACCAGATCTCTCCAATCTAACCTTCCTCCAAATTTCAATCCTTCAACTTTTGTGCCTCCATACCATGTGACCATCTGTGAATACCCCGTCCCGATGCAACGCGCATTCGGAAGTTTCAAATAATTAATCATGAAAATGTCGGACCGAAATGGGATATTCATCTAGTGACACTCGCTTTAAACCATATTAAAATATTAGTTTAAATTTTGAGAGTCGCCACGCCACTTTGATATAGCCCAAAGCTTTGAAAAAAGGCTAAACATGTTAATTGGGTTCGGGGGTCAAGTTACAACAGAAGAAGAAATGTTATCACTCCTATTGCCCGACGAATCGGTCTTTCTGGCATGTGGGGTGTTGGTTGTGTGCGGTGTTTACAGGAATAGATAGAAGAAACGGGATCATGCATAAGGAGGAGGGGAGAGAAAGAATTAATTAATGATCACACCCTAGAACCTTTTGAGTTAGGCCCTTGGAAGGTGCACTAATCAATGTTCATCCTTGGGGAATTGTTGATCATGGGACAATTATAACTAAGATGGAAGGAAAGAAATAGTTCCTAGATCCATTGGGTTTCTTAGGGCGAAACCTTAGATCATCCTCGGCTATGAACAATATATTAAAACAACCCTAAATCTAGCATATATGGTATAAGCAAGAGATAAAGCAATTAAAATATACTAAGCATGCAAGCAATACTAATAAAGACAATAATAAAGAACAAGAATATTAAAAAGAGAGTCTTACCAATTGTAGCAAGACTTGGAGGTCGAATCTTGGCGATTCGAGAGGAAAAAAGAAGAACTAAGGATTAAAGCAAGTATGGCTGCTTCTCCCGGAGAAAATTGTTTGAATATGGGGAGCCGGGCACCCCTATTTATAATACCTCGGAACTTGGGCTGGGCTTCTAAAGGGTCGATCGGCTCTAGGATGGAAGGGTCGATCGGCTCTAAAATAAAGGGTCGATCGGCCAATGCACGGGCAAAGGGCCGATCGGCTCTTCCAACTGGCATCCTTTCCAAGCTGACAGCGACGGCGCAGTACGGAAGAATTTAATGAATCTTTTAGGGTTAGGGCTTCCTTAGGGTTTTTATTAATTAACCGGGCCAGGTATTTGAAATACCCTTTTTTCGGACCGGGTACTAACAGTAGCCCCTCGGCGACGCTTCTTGTAAGACAAGTGGGGTCGACGATAAAAGAATAGGATCCGTCCTGAAAAAAGGGATTTCAGGAGGTAAGGAAAGTGATTTTGCGAATGTGAGGTTGGGACTCGATCTGAGTTGCAAAAAAGATGACCAGGTAGGTCAAGCGGCTGGACCCACGTCGGGCTACCTACGTATCCCAAAAGGAATCAAGCCAAGTCGTAGTTCGAAAAGGAGAGTCAAGTATAGCCTTGCCTTCTCCGAGAGAAAATATGTGGAAGGGAAATTCAAGAAGTGTAGTCTTGATTTTTCCGTGTGAAAATATGTGGAAAGGAAATTCAAGCAGTGTAGTCTTGAAATTTTCTTTTGAAAATATGTGGAAAGGAAATTCAAGCAGTGTAGTCTTGAAATTTTCTTTTGAAAATATGTGGAAAGGAAATTCAAGCAGTGTAGTCTTGAAATTTTCTTTTGAAAATATGTGGAAAGGAAATTCAAGCAGTGTAGTCTTGAAATTTTCTTTTGAAAATATGTGGAAAGGAAATTCAAGCAGTGTAGTCTTGAAATTTTCTTTTGAAAATATGTGGAAAGGAAATTCAAGCAGTGTAGTCTTGAAATTTTCTTTTGAAAATATGTGGAAAGGAAATTCAAGCAGTGTAGTCTTGAAATTTTCTTTTGAAAATATGTGGAAAGGAAATTCAAGCAGTGTAGTCTTGAAATTTTCCTGGCAATGTGGAAAAAACTATGTGGGAATCAAAAACTAAGCATTTGACTTTTTGCGGGAGTCACCCCGAAAATATTAATCTAAACAAAAAAGTTTGGAATTTATGAAATAAATAAAAAATAAAAAAAGAGGAATTATTTAAAAAGAAGGTTTTTTTGAAAACGGTCATATTTTGGAAAATGGGGGAATTTTGAAAATGGGGAGAGTTTTTTTTGAAAAGGGGGAGAATTCCTCGGGAAGGAGGAGAATTAAATTACCGGTCAACTCGCTCTGACCGAGGAGGACACGCGTCAGGTGGAGAGATTGAAGGGCCGATCGGCCCTATGCCCTGATTGGCTGGGGCCTTTTGGCGAGGATCGGGGTCACCAGGAGGAGATCCTGGCCGTTGGATCAGGCAAAGAAACACAAAAATGGGAGGGCCGATCGGCCCTTGACTCCCATTGGTTGAAAAATCGGCCGATCGGCCTTAAGAGCGCGCCATCTTCTTCTCCAACTCACTTTCTTCTTCTTTCTCTGGAACTTCTTCCTCTGCCGAGCTCTTGAAGGTTTCTTGCCGGAAAAGATTTCAAACTCCGTTGATCTCTTTTGTGCCAACCTTGCCATGAATCCTCCAGATTGGGTTGATGATGTGATTTCCATGATGAATTGCCCGGATTATCAGTCATTGGGTTCATACACCGGCGGCATGGGTGATCTTCATGGTTATGGTGGAGGAGTAGGGGCTAGTGGCCATGGCGCCGGGGGAAGCCACGGTTCTGGCAGTTTTAGGGGTGATTTTGGTGATATGGGTGGTGGTTTTGGTGGTGGCTATGGAGGTTATGGAGGTGGCAGCCATGGCGGCAGTGGTGGCGGTTATGGTGGTGCTGGCGGCGGCAGCCATGGTGGTGATGGCGGTGGGTATGGCGGCAACGGTGGTGGCAGCCATGGTGGTGATGGCGGGAATGGTGGGAATAATGGTGGTGATGATGATGAAGAGGAGGTGGATGTTGATGCCGGGGAGAGTGACCGGAGTGACGCCGGCGGGAATGCCGAGGCTAGGAGGCGGCGAGCTTCGCGTAACTATCGGCCTTCGAGGCTGTTCTTTCTATTGCACAACCAGGCGGACTTTTATGCGGGCCTGAATTTTCATGGATCTACTGGTCTCCGATCCCGCGTCGGGATGAAGGTATAATTTTTATTTAACAACATAATAATTGATACATGTGCAAAGTATTTTTTTATTTAAAATGCGAGTAATGACATATACCTGTGCTGTGTTTACCTGCAGATGAAGAAGATGAAGGGACGTAGTTCCCTTAAGGCGGTTGGTGAGCTGTGGGCGTTGTTGCCGGCCGGTGAGGGTGGTCCTCGCGAGATGGTGTGGAACTTGGGGTTGGGCCCCTTTTTTGATATGGTTGCACTGATGGGTCAGACCCGGAAGTGTAATGCGGTGGTGAAGGTGTGTCGTGAGTTCTGGTGGGACACGACACATACTTTTCATCTGAGTTGGGGTGAGGCTACGATCACTCCTACTGACTTTGCCGTCCTCACCGGGTTGAGGTTTACGGATGTAGTGTTGCCTTTTGACGAGACTTTGCATTCTGACAAGGCTCGTCAGATTCAGCTGTTTGGTGCTAGCGTTGGCCCGAACAGGAATTTCGGTGTTGACGCAGGAAGGCATGCAGGCTTGTGGAGACTGCTATCGATCGATACAGGGTCGGTCAGTATGGGACGGACGCACTTGTCCGGGGATTCCTCTGGTACGGCTTATCAGTGGCCCTCTTTCCCAACTCGGGCCCGGTGTGCCGATTCTCTTTATTGGGCGCCTTGTCTGATTTGGACTTAGTGCGGCATATTTCTTGGGGAGGGGCCGGCTTGGCTGAGCTGTATCGGGCCCTTGACACTGTCTCGAGGTCCAACACCTCTTCTTTCGATGCTTTCCACTTTGTCTTGGAGGTATGCTAGCTCTTGTCACTTTCATTACCCCTTACTTGTCACTTGTTTTTTCTGTCTTAACTATCTGCTTTTCTGTCTTTTGCAGGCTTGGGTTTATGAGGTCTTCGGCGTTGCGCCGTTCACCTTACGGGACCAGACTCGGGATGTGCCCGTCTTGCGGTACTGGAGGAAGGAGAACCGGGTTGAGGGATATCCGAAGACAGTTCGCGAATCTGATTTGAGGGCTGTGTTTGATGGTCCCAGTAGACCTGAGCTTTTACTCTTCCCTTGGACCCCCGAGGCTTCTGAGGCTGTTGGTGCTGTTCGAGACGTTACTGCTTCCCGCCGACTGCTGGTTGGATTGCTTGCCGACGAGATGTATCTGGGCGAGCGAGTGTCGAGACAGCACCATGCTTGGGCTCCTCTTTATGCGCCACAGCATCCTCCCAAGAATATGTGGTATCCGGACCGACTGCCGAGGAGGATGGAGTACCTGTATGGGGTCCCCGCTCATCACTTCCGCCTTGACATGCCATACGTAGATTTCGTAGCTCTTTATCTGAGATCACCACAGGTGGTGCGGCGGGCTGCTGCGGAGGCTCAGGCTGCTGGTATGGGGGAGCAGGATCCGGTTATTCCTGAGCAGATGGGTGCTCCACCTCCCGAGATAGTAGATATGCCTCCCTTTCCTGATCACTTCTATGTGCACATGGCTGACGGGGAGGTGCGAGTAGACTTGACACCCACAGAGGCTGACGAGGTCGAGGGTGATCATCTTCCTCCCGGTGGCGCTGGCGGGGTATGCCTTTTACCTTTCCTCTTTATATACTGGTGCTTATACTTTAGCTGTGATGTAACTCTCGCCCTTTGATTTTTCAGGTCACTCGGGAGTCTTATGTGCGGTCAGTGAGGCACAGTAATGTACTGACCCGTCTGGCCGAGGAGTCTTTGTGGCGGCGCTTTCTTGCCAATCCCGGAGATCGGTAGATGTGGATCCGGCACAGTGGAGACAGCGCTCCCAGGGTGAGGGTAGCTCGACGTCCGGATTTTCTCGCGGCCGTGCCTCGACTTCTCGTAGGGGTCATTAGGATTCTTTTTATTTTTATGTAGTACCTGTAGGGAAAAAGTAGGAGCATGCAGACACTAGATTTTATGCTGACTCACTGATGTATGCGACTGATTTATGTACTAGTTTATGGATTTAATATATAAAAGTTAGTCTTTTCCATTTATGTACATTTCTACTTTTGGATGTTATCTATTTTTGTACACTGCATTGGACAAACGAGGACAAATAAAATAAAATAAAGTAAAGTAAAAAATTTTAAAATAGAAACTAATAGTAAAAAATAAAGAATGAAGATAAAAAATAAAATAAAAGAGCAAAAGGTGGGGCCTTGGAACTTGCTGCAGCTGCGTTGAAGTTGGGGAATTAAAGGGTCGATCGGCCCAAAATTATAGGTTCGATCGGCTTTATGCTGAAAAGGCGGCGCTTGGGCTTCTGAGTGATGGGCCGATCGGCCCTCCTTTTCCTGCACGGATTGCTCTGGCAGTCCTTTTCCTGTACGGATTCCCATGCTCAAACCCTATATATAATTCCCTTTGTCAGCCGTTGGTCATAAAACACAACTTTCTCTTCTTCGTACTGTTCTGCTCCTTTCTTTCTTTTTTCTTGCTTTTGTCGTGAATCAGTCAACACAATGAATTCTCACCCTTCTGTTCTGATGGAGAAGCAAAACAATTTTGAGAGTGATTTGGCCGTTTGGGTATCCAAGGTACCTCGTTCCGTCCGTCATGCCTTTGATAAACGTTTTGGGGTGAAGTGTGTTTGGTCCCTTTTGCCCATGCATCCCAATTGGAATCTTTTACATGCTGCCGCTGCTTTTTGGGATGAATCCAATCATGTTTTCAACTTCTCTTACAACGAGATTACACCCACCTACGAGGATTTTCTTGCTTTGTGTGGAGGGGATGATGTCAGTTTGATAGCGGTTCCACAGGATAGAGTTCCGTTGGTGACAAGGGTGGCCAAATTTCTGCACCTCCCTACAGCTGTGGCTAGAGGTTTGGTTGAAGGTGTAGACATAGATATCTGTGATTTGCCGGGGAGATTTGCCCATGGTGATGACTTCGACTCAGATTTTGCCTTGGATTGCACGGCTCTCTGCTTATTTTCCAAGGTTCTGTTTTCTCCTTATGTGGGTGTAGCTACCAGTGGATGCTTGGATATGGTTGATCAGGCCCGTTCGGGGAGGAGCATCATTCCGGTTCTCTTGGGCGAGACGCTTCATGGTATATCTCAGATAGCTAGGGGTGCTCCGCTTATGACTAGGGGCAGCGCCAAGTTACTGACCACGTGGCTCGAGGATCGACTTTTTGTTCTAGAGATTCCCCCTTCGAGTGTTAGGCCTTGGTTTCATGGTTGTAGAAGGAAGATTGATCCGCTTTCCGGTTTGTCAGAACGGGAGTGGAAGATGTATTTGGCAGAGGTGGATACTGATAGGATTCATTGGCGAGTACAGCATTGGGGCCTTTCCTTCATTCGGAGCCTTCAGCTTGGGCAATGCTTGATTCGTGTACCAGCTTTTGAAACTACCACTTTTTATTATGCAGAGCGGGTACTTCGGCAATATGGCATGGAGCAGGTCCGTCCTCCAACTTGGGGCACTTCTGAGTTTGATGATTCTGCCAAAGTCCTTCCAATGGACGTTGGTGTTTCAGTTTTGATGGTAAGCTTATGGAGTTCTCATGGGATGCCACGAGCCTATCTTGCGCAGCGGACCCTTAGCACTCATTTGTCGCATGCTTATTTGACATGGTATGAAGAAAACTTGGGACCGATGAGGGAGACTTTGTATGACTTGAGACGGAGATTGGTTCCTAACGTATCTTCGAGCCGTTTTCTCAGAGACAAGGAGGCTCTGGGGATTTCTCTAGACACAGTGGAGGAGAATCCCCCCAAGAGGATGGAGCGGAAGTTGAAGGGTAAGGCGATCGAGGAGGTTCCCCCATTGAAGAAGAAGTATTCGCCTTATTTTAAGAGAGAGAATAAGAAGAAACCGACTCGACGAGCTGCCAAGAAGAAGAAGGACGGAGATGAGGGGCCTAGTGCCAAGGAGTAGACCTTATATGTCCGAGTATCCACCCACAGTCATATGCGGACACATTAGTTATTTATTTTGTCTTTTAATTTTTTAATTTCTTTGCAAGTTATTTAGTCATTAGTATAGTCGAGCTTAGACTCATCAAATAAGTGTAATCAAGCATTGATTGTGGGAATGAAAAAAGTTTATTGCTTTAGTAAAAACAGATTGGATTTTTATTTATTTTTTTGGACCGCGCCGATTAAGGCTGCCTACGTTCCCCTTTTACAATGAGAACCAAGGGGCTCAGGTCGTCGTAGTTCATTTTCATCAAGCTACTATTTTTAGAAAGGGAAGATAGAAGCGGGACAATTTTTATTTTATTTTTGCTCTAACTTTTGCCTAGACCGCCCTTTACGGGTTTTCAATCTAGCGAGCTTTTGAACGCACCCTTTCTTTTGTTGCTAGACCGCCCTTTGCGGGTTTTCAATCTAGCGGGCTTCTTTTTGCGTTTTATTTTTTTTTTTTTTTTTTTTTTTTTTTATTTATTTAGAGGGGGAGGAAGAGCTTAATCATAGTAGCGTCTGAGCTTGCTGAGGTTGGTGGGCTCCTTGAATTCGTTGCCATCCAGATCTGCCATTTTAACTGCTCCACCCGAAAATATCTTCTTGATCACATACGGGCCGGTCCATGTAGGGGCCCACTTCCCAAGAGGATTGAACTTGTTGGGAAGTTCTTTGCTTCAAAACCAAATCTCCTTCCTTAATGTCTAAGGGCTGCACCTTTTTGTTGAAAGCCCTTCTTTGTCCGTCTTTGATAGGCTCGGATGTGTTCCATGGCTTTGAGTCTGCGCTCGTCAAGTGTGGCCAGCGATCATATCGACTACGGAGCCATTCAACTTGCTACTTGATCCTCTAATAAAATTCTCAAAGACGGGACTTCCAACTCAACCGGGAGTCTTGCCTCCATCCCATATGTCGAGCAAAAGGAGTTTCGCTGTAGGCGTACGAACGGAAGTTCTATATCCCCAAAGTGCCAATGGTAGTTTCTCGGGCCGAGTCCCTACCTCGAATCGCTGTCTTTACGATTATCCGCTCAATCGTCTTGTTAGGCCCATTGCTCCATTGGTGCGAGGCCTATAAGGGGAAGACTTGTGCGGGTGATCTTGAACTCGCGATGTCTGTCACAATCTCCGCCGAAGTGGGACCCGTTGTCCGAGGTAATCTCAGTTGGTACTCCATATCTGCACATGATGTCCTCCTTAATGAAGCTGCCACCTTTTTGGAAGTCAACACCTTGTAAGATTTTGCCTCGATCCACTTGGTGAAGTAATCCTTGCTACTAATACAAAACAATGCCCATTGCTTCCCGGCGGTGTAATCTTGCCAATCACATCAATCCCCCATGTCGCAAATGGCCAAGGGGTTACCATACTATACAACTCATGAGGGGGTACATGGTTCAAATTGGAACACATCTGACATTTGGGACATTTCCGCACAAACTGGATGCGATCGGCTTCTATAGTGACCCAATAATAACCCAACCGTGTGATTTTCTGTCTCAACATTCGGCATTCATGTGTGGACCGCACAAACCGTCGTGTACTTCTTCCATGATCAATTACGCTCTTTTCGCGTCTACACGAGTAACAGGAGACCATCGTAGTGTCTTTTGTACAACATATCATCCAGTAGAACAAACTGTCCGGCCAATCGCTTCAATGCCTGCAAACTTTTGGCTTTCACGTCACCTAGAAAAGACACATCACCCTTCTTGAGATACTCATAGATTTGTGCGTACCACGGATCCTTATTTTCCTCGATGTCAGCTTGAATCTCGCAGCAGTAGGCTTCGTAGCAGTAAGCGGGATTCTCTCTTCGGCCAACTCTGAATGGTTTTACAGACATTCCGTGAGGGATCTCGACCAAAGAAGCCAGTGTAGCTAAAGCGTCGGCAAATCTATTTCTGTCTCTAGGTAGATAATGGAATGTCACTTCCTTAAATTGCTTGACTAGCTCTTCCATATGAGTCTGATACTGTTGCAAGTAGGGGTCAACAGTCTTCCACTTCTTAGACGTCTGATTGATAATTAAAGCTGAGTCTCCATATACCTCCAACTCCTTTACATTACGCTCCAAGGCTGCTTCTAAACCGGCTATGCATGCCTCGTATTCAGCCGCGTTATTGGTGGTTGTAAAATTCAGCTTGATGGCGATGGGGGTGTGCTCATCTTTGGGATCAACCAAGAGGATTCCCACTCCGTTGCCTCTCTTGTTCGCGGCTCCATCAAAGAATAGTTGCCATCTCTCTTCCGTATCAATGCTAAAAATCCCCTCGTCTGGAAATTCCGGTTCAAGCCCCTGTTCTTCTGTACTTGGAAACTCTGCTAAATGATCCGCCATGGCTCTCCCTTTAACTGCTTTTCTCGGCACATAGGTGATATCGAATTCCCCCAGAAATACCGACCACTTGGCTAATCTCATGGACAAAGAAGGCTTGTCAAACAAATACTTAATTGGATCCATCTTCGACACTAGCAGAATCGGATGCGCTGCCAAGTAATGCTTGAGCTTATTAACCACCCAAACTAGCCCGGTGCAGGTCTTTTCCAATGCTGAGTAGTTTAGCTCACTCCCTTGCAACTTTCGACTAACAAAATAAACGGCGTTCTCCACCCGAGAGTCCTTGGCTTCTTGTGCCAGCATAGCCCCAACGGCTGTATCGGTTACTGTTAGGTACAATAGCAATGGTTTCTCCGAATGTGGGGGGCGAAGGATAGGGGGATTGACCAAGTATCTCTTGATTTCCTCGAAGGCTTCTTGACATTTCCAGTCCCAATCTATACTTGCGGTTTTCTTCATCAATCTAAAAATCGGCTCACACATGGTAGTTAATTGATTAATGAAGCGGCTGATGTACTGTAACCGTCCCATGAATCCCTTAACTTCCTTTTCTGTGCGTGGTGGCTTCATCTCCATGATGGCTTGAATTTTCCTTGGATCTGCCTCAATCCCTCGTTCGGTGACCATGTAGCCCAGGACCTTTCCTCGAATAACCCCAAATGTACACTTGGCAGGATTCAAACGCATTGCGTGCTCTCGCAGTCTATCGAAGAACTTCCTTAAATCAATAAAGTGCTGGCCGTCTGACCCTTTGGAATGAATGATCATATCGTCGACATACACCTCAATCTCCTTATGTATCATGTCATGGAATAATGCTGTGACCGCTCTCTGGTATGTAGCCCCTGCATTTTTCAATCCGAATGGCATTACAGTGTAACAGTACGTTCCCCATGGTGTAGTGAAAGCCGTCTTCTCTTGGTCCGCTTCTGCCATCTTGATCTGATTATATCCTGCGAAACCATCTACAAAAGACTTGACCTCGTAGTTAGCAGTGGCATCTACTAGCATGTCGATATTGGGCAGTGGGAAGTCGTCCTTCGGGCTAGCCTTGTTGAGATCACGGAAGTCAACACAAACTCTAACCTTGCCATTCGATTTACTGACCGTCACAATATTAGATAGCCACGTCGGATACTCAATAACTCTGATAAAGCCCACTCGGAGGAGCTTCTCTATCTCTTCTTTAACTTGCAGAGACCATTCTGGTTTGATGCGACGCAATTTCTGCTTGACAGGCTTGGCGTGCGGGTGTCAGCGGTATTCTGTGCTCCACTATCGAGTTATCCAGCCCCGGCATATCCTTGTATGACCATGCGAACACATCCGAGTACTCCTTAAGCAGCTCAATCAACGCTTCCCTTTCAGTCCCTTCGAAGAAGCTTCCAATCTGTGTCTCCCTCGGCTCTTCTTCCGTTCCCAAATTAATACATGATAACACCTCATCGGCAGCTTGGGCCCGACTTTCCTTTTGATTGATAACTTGCTTAGAAACTTCTTTTATGTATTCATTGTTTAGTGTGTCCGCTTCTTCTAATGAGTCATTATTAACTAAGTTAATTTGATTAAGTTGAGCATTATTTTTAGTTAATTTATCATTAAGAAGATTGGCTATGAGGGGATACTCAGAAAGATCTAGATTTTCATTCATAGCGAAAGGGAAAACAACATTTGCAACTAACTCATAGTCTTCTGACGTGAGGTCATCAGACTTGGAAGACGACTCAAACTCAAAAGAAAACACATCAGACTCAAACAAAACAGGTGACTCTGAAGAAACAGAGGACCTGGGGGAATCAGGGGGAGACTCGACAGGAGGAGGCATCAGCCCCAGCTCTTCAACCATGTATTCCTTCGTGGCTACGGGTCCGCCAAATACGCACCAATTCTTCAGCTTTCCAACCATGGGTGTCACCAACGTCCTTGGATCTGTATCATCTGCCTGCTCTGCCCCAATGACTGCAACCATAGCATCTTCTATATTCAGATTCCCCAAATGCTGCAACAGGTTCTGACCATCCCATTCTTCTGCATCCTCTGAAACTTCAATGTTCTCAACCATCGGCTCATCCAAAGATATTTGCCCTAGCTGATCTGCCAACCCATCTTCGGTCTTGATGACGTACCGGCTCTGGACTGTGACAACCTTGCCTCTCTTCTGACGTGGATCCATGAGAACCGTCTTCAGCTTCGACCTATCAACTTCTGTATCCCTGAAGATTTCGAAACCTTTCTGAAGCCTGCCTGTATGATCAAACCACGGCTCACTAAACTCCATGCAAGAGATTTCTTCACCCTCCTTGACAAAGTAACTATTGAGGGAAAGGCGGTATGGCCTCATCTCTCGCTGTTGGTAGGGTAGCTTCACCCTTTTGATGTATTCAATTCTTTCCATCTCGGCTTTATCTTCGGGAGTAAGGACGTAGCCTAGACCTTGGTGGCTGCGATGATCAATAGCCTCCACTATTTTCGTGGGTCCTTGGAGGTGACTGCCAAGACCCAGTCCTGGTACAAATCCCATGTTTCTCATCATTCTTATAGCTGGCCGTACTCTGTCCGATGTCTTTGTGAGGTCCACCGCGCAAACTTGTGCTTGTGCTATTAGCTGAAAACCGCTGAACATAGAACTACCCTCTTCATGCTGAATCTGCAGGACTGGCTTTCCCCCAGTGCTTGTTCCTTGAGATGTTACCAGATCGCTGTAAATAAGCGTCACTTGATCGCCGTGGAATTTCACACATTGATGCAAGGAGGAAGGGACTCCATTCATACGATGCAACCATGGCCTACCCCGGCATGGTGAAGGTGGAAGGTATGTCTATGACTTGAAACTCGGCAATCATAGTAGTGGTCCCGCAAGTAAGGGGCAAGCTGATTATTCCCAACAGCGACCGGCTAGTAGAATCATATCCCCGCACGGAATGAACTGAAGGTCTCAAATCTGTGGGACTTAGATCAAGGACGTCCATCATCCTGGAAGGCAGTATGTTCACCGCAGAACCGTTGTCAATGAAAATACGTGGCAACCTTTTTCCGTTGACTTCAATAGTGATGTGCAGTGGTTCATTATGATCCGATCCAAACTCCGGCATGTCCAACTCTGAAAATGTAATGATATTCCCAAAGTGTATGTTGCCGATCATCTGCGTTACATCTTCTGGCTTTGTATCAGACGGCACCAAAGTTGCAGCAAGATTCTGTTCCAACATCATCCTATGGGCATACGAGGACGTTAGCAAGGACCATAAGGATATATTGGCTTGAGTTAGCTTCAGCTGCGTGAGAATAGGGTCTTCTTTATCAGGGTTCACTACTTCAGTTTTCGGACCAAACACTTTCTTCGCCCCTTTATCTTCTGGTTGATACACTTTTCCGGACCTCGTGAGTAGACTAACCCCATTCTTCTCCATATCAGATACTTCTGCGTGAATTTCAGCCAACGAGAGAGGTTTAGGACTCTCTTCCCCATAATCACCATTTAACGAGGCAACTTCCCTAGACAGTTCCTCAAAAGACAGCATATAACAAGAAAATTCTTTATAAATTGAACTCAAATTACAAACTGACACAAGCGCCTCCTTTGTCCGTCACAACAGACTCGGCTGGATCGGTGAGGTCTTTCTCTACCATAGCAACATCACTACCAACTATCTTACTAGGATTTTCTACCTTCCCTTCAATGATGAGCTTACTGCACACCCCTTTTCAAAGCAAAACCGGCATACTCGGAGAGTTTCGGCACGAACAATCCCTTTCGACAACGGTGAGAATACATCTTCTGTCGACAGCCCCAGTTTCTCAAAAGCATCTTCCATCTCTACCAAGATGATAAAATTACCTTCCACCATGTGGATCTTGTTGTTAGGGAGAGGATTCCCCACAACGTTTGGAGACTTCGGCTTCTCCACCTTACCTTGCCGAATCAAGTCTTGCACTAACCGTTTGAACTGAAGGCGTGTCAGTAGTGTGACCCTTGTACTTGTGGTAGTGGCAATACTTAGAAGCATCCAAGCCTTCCTTCGGGTTTAACGGTTCATAATTCTCAAGCGGCTTGACCAAGCCCTTCTTCACTAGCACTTCGAAAACCTTGCCCATTGGCATTCCAAAATCATCAAATACATCCCTCTCGCGGTGAATACTGTTATTTCCCCTCATTACGGCTTGAACATCCAAAGCAGCTTCCCCTTGCACATAATTTACTTGCCCCACGGGCTCTTTCTTTGCTGCGGTATTTGCGGGAGCTCTATAGCGGAATGAATTACTAGCAGCCCCAGTGTCCTTTGGTGGAGCGATTCCGGTGATGCCACTCTCATAACGTACGCCCGAATCCACCATTTCCCTAAGATTGGGAAAGTAACCATTACCAACTGCCAACTTATGTCCGGGCAACAAGCACTTGTAAAAAATCTGTTTCTGTTCATTCTCCTTGGGCGGATACTGAATTTCGCTCAACTTATCATTCCAACGTTTGTAGAAGTCATAAATCGATTCTCCATTCTTTTGAAGCGTGTGCTCCAAATCAGCTCTATTCACTTGCCAATCCATGTTTGCTTGATACTTTTCAGAGAACACCCTACTAACTTTGTCCCATGTGTCCCTTTCCTCCTCGTTCAACTTCAGAAACCAACGGAGAGCAGCCCCTTCTAATGTGCTATGGAACATTCTCGCCATTTGCTCGGGTGTACAGTCTTTGGCCCTCATCGCCAACGTATAGCTGTCTAAATGTGTCTTCGGGCAAGTAACTCCTCCAAACATAGCCATCTTGGGCATCTTGAAATCTTGAGGTAGGGGTGCAACTTTGCTCGGATTAAGCATCTTGATGGGGGACACTCCTTGCTTTCCCATTTGCTCGGTTAATGCCTTCACTTGTTCAATCAACGCTAACACAGTCGGGTCCGTAGCAATGTTGGAGTTCTGCATGGCTGGGGGTTGAGTGATGGTAGGGGAGGTGGAGTAGGTAGGGATATGGTGGCCGGAATAATTGAAGGGTAAAGTGGGAGGGGGTAGATTAGCAAAGTGGTCCTTGGGTGTGTTGGCAGGAGGTTGATAGGGTCTTTTGGACTTGCTTGAGCTCCCATACATGACAGGTGGTGGAACGTTATTGTAGCTGTTTGGAACATAGTTGGGTAGAGGGAAGGTAGGTGCATTGGGATTGGCGGGATTAGGAGTATTGACAGTTTCATCTTCAACATCGACCACTTCATTCCCCATCAAGATAACCTTATGTCCCCTCTTACTGAGTTCCTCAACAAAATGATCCTTCAGCTCTTGATTGTGGTTCTTCAAAGTGCGATTCTGCTCTTCAAGTTTCTCAACCCTCATGGTTAAACCGGCAAAGTAGGCATGCAGAGCAGGCGGAATGTCATTGAAGTCGAGGTTGGCAAGACCTTCCATTGAAGTGACTGGTGTAGAGCGGTTGCGAGAGCGACGGGTGCGCTTGGAGTAGTTGATGGAGGCAAGGTTGTCATTGTTGAATGAAGAACGCGGCCCGACCTTAGCTCTGCGGAAGTATCAGAAAAGACTCGGTTTTAGGAGAGGGGTTGACTCAATGCAGTGTACTAGCTTAAAAATTTTTATTTACAAAAGCTTGGTACATTTTAGTCCTACAAAGGTTGGAAGGGATACCCCTTTTTCGCAACTAACTAAATATCCTAAAGTGGTGAATCCTAACGACTAACCTTTCTCGTATAGACAGTCAATGTGATTTTTATGAAAAGTACTGCAAACCAATGATAGGCCAAGATTCTTTAACAATATATAACTCGTCCTCACATAGCACGTCCTTTAAAAGGAAATCAATTTTTTTAGTGCTCTTAATCTCTCGATAGATCTTGACTTATCATTGGTTCGTGGTGACTTAGCATAAAGACCCCATTAATTGTCTATATAAAAAAGCTAGTCAAACCAACCGGTCATATGGAGTGTATCCCTAGAAAAGTGGGTGACGCAAGGGTTAGGTTTAAGGCTCCCACCGTGCAGCCGAAGCGCACTGATGAGTGGATGGCCAAGTGAGACTCGGAAGGGAGGAGACATGATCACCACACTTCCCGCACTTTGGCTTCTCCGAAGGGTAAAAGGGTGTCTGTGCAGTGTGACACGGACTCTAGTGGTAGTGTGAGGTAAAAGTATCTAATTCTTTTTAAAGAAAAAAAAAAAAAGAGAAAGATTTTTTATTTACATGAAATGCATGCATGCAATGCAACAGTTAAGAGTAGAGAAAATAAAAAGAAAGCAAAATACAACACCACAAAGGAAAACGAAAGTCTGACCCACTTAGTTTGAAAAGATTTCAAAACAGTCCCCAGCGGAGTCGCCACTGTGAATACCCCGTCCCGATGCAACGCGCATTCGGAAGTTTCAAATAATTAATCATGAAAATGTCGGACCGAAATGGGATATTCATCTAGTGACACTCGCTTTAAACCATATTAAAATATTAGTTTAAATTTTGAGAGTCGCCACGCCACTTTGATATAGCCCAAAGCTTTGAAAAAAGGCTAAACATGTTAATTGGGTTCGGGGGTCAAGTTACAACAGAAGAAGAAATGTTATCACTCCTATTGCCCGACGAATCGGTCTTTCTGGCATGTGGGGTGTTGGTTGTGTGCGGTGTTTACAGGAATAGATAGAAGAAACGGGATCATGCATAAGGAGGAGGGGAGAGAAAGAATTAATTAATGATCACACCCTAGAACCTTTTGAGTTAGGCCCTTGGAAGGTGCACTAATCAATGTTCATCCTTGGGGAATTGTTGATCATGGGACAATTATAACTAAGATGGAAGGAAAGAAATAGTTCCTAGATCCATTGGGTTTCTTAGGGCGAAACCTTAGATCATCCTCGGCTATGAACAATATATTAAAACAACCCTAAATCTAGCATATATGGTATAAGCAAGAGATAAAGCAATTAAAATATACTAAGCATGCAAGCAATACTAATAAAGACAATAATAAAGAACAAGAATATTAAAAAGAGAGTCTTACCAATTGTAGCAAGACTTGGAGGTCGAATCTTGGCGATTCGAGAGGAAAAAAGAAGAACTAAGGATTAAAGCAAGTATGGCTGCTTCTCCCGGAGAAAATTGTGTGAATATGGGGAGCCGGGCACCCCTATTTATAATACCTCGGAACTTGGGCTGGGCTTCTAAAGGGTCGATCGGCTCTAGGATGGAAGGGTCGATCGGCTCTAAAATAAAGGGTCGATCGGCCAATGCACGGGCAAAGGGCCGATCGGCTCTTCCAACTGGCGTCCTTTCCAAGCTGACAGCGACGGCGCAGTACGGAAGAATTTAATGAATCTTTTAGGGTTAGGGCTTCCTTAGGGTTTTTATTAATTAACCGGGCCAGGTATTTGAAATACCCTTTTTTCGGACCGGGTACTAACACCATCACAGATATGCAGAGATTTACAAGGTCAATGATAACCAAAATGAGACACATTTTGGAAGTTTCAACTGTTTCCAAGTCTGAAAGGAAGGCCTCCAAAGGAAAGGCTATTGAATCTGATGAAGAAGCTGTTAACCTGGGAAAGAGAGCCTCGCAGTGCTTTGCTCCCAATGTGATTGTGTCAAGTGATGATGAAGATATTGCTCCTGTGATGAAACAGCATCAGTTTTCAACCTCTACTGTTCTCACCATCACTACAGATCCTCCTCTTCATCAAGCTCCACAACCCATCTCTCTACAAACAAACCCCTTCTTCTCTAACCTATTTGCAGGAATCAAAGGTCAAAGCTCAAAACCTAAGAAGGCTCCCAAATGGGGTAATCTGAGATTAAGAGATGATGAAGAACCTCTCTCCAAGGCTGTTCTCAAGGAAAGGCAAGATCAATCCTTCACATATGATGATGAGATGAGCTGGGAATGGAACAATGAGATGTATTACAGAGGTGTTGATGACAAGATGAAGAAAGTGCTACTAGCTGAAAGAGAGGAGATCCTTGATGCAAGAAGAGAAAGAGATGAATTTTCTGATTAAGAAAATTTTATGTCTTTTATTTGGATAAGTCCTTTTAAACCCTACCTTTTGTTTCTGCTTTAAAAACAATGTTTATTTTGGATAATGTGTTTTTTTTAAAGCTCTTTTGATTGAGTCAAGAAGATTGATCTCATCTTCATTGGTATATTCAATTCATGAGTATCTTGCAGGTTATATCTTTATTAGATATATTACTTTGCCAAAAAGGGGGAAATTGTTAGGACCTAACTATGTAAGCCACATAGTTATAAAAGGTTTTGACAAAGAAATATATCATATGTTATCTGACAGCCAAGATAACATATGACTCTGGACAGCTGAGCCCTTAACTCAAATTGCACATCTTATATATCAACTGGACAGCTATGATTCAACCAAACTGCAATGATCCAAATCAAAACCAATCATATACACTAATGTATCTATTTACATATGGAGCATTACACATTGCCTAAACCTTCTAGATCAAGAACCTAGCTCTGACAGCTAAGGTTCTCAAACAGCAAAGGCTTCATCCCTCTGACAGCTATGATCTTCAAACAAATAGCAGTGATGTTCTTATGTGAAAATCAAGTTGTGCATTGCCCAAATTTCTCTCAACTGATGCTGCCAGCTCATCTCCATAAAGATCACATCCATGGTTGCAGATTCCAGCTATGCTATTTTCCAGTCAACAAAGGCTCTAAATGCATCTCCAACACACATTTACTACCTTGTCTCCTTGTCCCCTCCAACGGCTATATTCAAGCCTATAAAAGGATTCCTCCAAGACTGAAGACACCACCCCTTTTTACACACAACTTCTACAACCTTACCTCCAACCCATCTCAACCTGCAACCAACAATCAAAACAACATTAAGACACTTGTAACTGATCTCAGGTGTATAAACTGAATTGTAAAACCACTTAAGACTGACTTTAAGTGGGTATTGTAATTTGCTTAGTATAGAGCATAATCCCTAATAGACCGTACTTATTAGGAAGAGGAAGTTCAAGGAACTTGCCTATCCAATCCTTTGTAAATCTTAACGGGAACTAGATTTAAGTGGATTGATCTCACTTATCAAGGTTGACAGTGAGGGTGGACGTAGGAGGAGTGAACTCTGAACCACCTTAAAATTCCTTGTGTTCATTTGGTATTATTACACAACACACACACACATATACACACACATACACTATTCACTTGTCTTTACACTATTCAAACACTTATTATTCCGCTGCACATTTATCTCTTGCTTTTAAAACCAGTTAATATCTGACAGCTAAGATCTCACTTCAGCTGTCAAAGCTTAACTGTCTAACCTTTCAATCTGATTAAAGTAAACAAGACCTTTCAATAGTCTATACTATACCTTGCATTGCCCACAAATATTTAACTCAACTTTGGTCCGAAATACCTGAAGTTGGATACATGAATCCTATTTTACCTTTCTGTTTGGTCCAATGTGTCATATATCAAATGATCAAAAGTTTAAAAATCACAAATATCTCAATCAATTATGTGCTCCCTCACTCATGACTATCAACTCCATCACTCAGTTTGCTTTGTGTGCTCTGGTCTATAGCTTGTCGTGCTTTGCTTGCCTATTAAGTTAAGGGCTGTGGTTGGCAGCAGATCTCCCCTTATTTTCGGAAAGCTGGTGGCCGCGTGTGAATTCTTTCAAGGCAAGGGATTAAAAAAAAACATTTTCTTTTAAATTCTAGTTTTGACTCCCTTAACTTAATAGGCAAGCAAAGCACGACAAGCTATAGACCAGAGCACACAAAGCAAACTGAGTGATGGAGTTGATAGTCATGAGTGCCATCTATATCTTGGTCTAGATATGGTGTTATACGTTATCTATTGTTTGTTGTATCCTCCTGGAATCCTTTCTAAGTCGTCACAGCTAGCAAGTTACGGGAGTGACTAATAAAAATGAAAGTTAAAACAAGAAAAGCAGTGGCAGAAATTTTAATTTAAGAAATAATATACACAAGTTTGCCCTACTTTTAGCTATAAAAACTCCTTAACAATTATCTGAACGGCACACACGTTTGCCCCAATTTTCCTTTGTTTGGCGGTGATGAATAGTCTTAAAGTATGAGGTTCCACCTTAAAACCAATTGGTGTCAAGGGGAGTAGCACAGGATCTTTATATGTCATAGACAAGGTTTGTCAATTCTCAATGTTAGATAATATCTCTAACATGCCCCCTCACGTGTAGCCGGGCTTTGCCAAAGGCTTACAACATCCACTCTTTCTTTAGAATTTCTATTTCTTAGTTGACTACCTAATCAATTTGAAAATCGTAGTGAATTCTGCAAGTCAAATTATAATCTAATAGTACTTCATATTGGTATAGGAATGACCAACTGGATTTGTGCACAAGCGAAACTTTTAAAAACAAATATCTTTGGAAAGTTTCAGTCCAAACATTGGAAACAATAAAAATAGGCTTTTCTTTGTATCCCTTTATCGAAACCTAGCCAATGTAGGATAATATCTCTAACACGCCCCCTCAAGTGTAGCCGGGCTTTGCCAAAGGCTTACAACGTGGACTTATTAATCGGGAGGCGCGGAATAACATCGTGGGCCGTTGGGCCTGCACGTGTAAAGAACCTACTCTGATACCATCTTAAAGTTTGAGGCTCCACCTTAAAACCAATTGGTGTCAAGGGGAGTAGCTCAGGATCTTTATATGTCATAGACAAGGTTTGTCAATTCCCAATGTGGGATAATATCTCTAACAAATAGATCCATCAAAGATGAAAATGAGGATGACGGTTGTTCTGAGACGTTAAGTTATTTCAAGAATCGTATCAACAAGTCATTGAAAATTAGGTAGGCATCAGAGTTTTCTTACTCGTGAAATGATCTGATCTGTGTATTTGTTGATAATTTCTATGCTGCTTTAATCCGAGACATTTTTCTATTCGTGGTTGATTTTGTTAGTAGATTTTTTTTTGATGAAATTTGCCTTATTTTGCTTTGTTATAACTCTTGCCGTTAACTCAGATCTGCTCATCAGTCTGTATCTTAGTCATTGAGATTGGATTCCTTGGTGGTTTTTTATTTTTTCTTTTTAAGTCTTTGCATTATATGAATTCTGATCGGGTAAGGATTACCTTGTGTGCTGTTTGTACCATCTTTGGATTTTGATGCAGTCAGCATTTTAGAGGATACGAGTGGGAGTGCACTAGGCAGGCAGGTGGGTGGGGGTGTTGCTGAAGAGTGGCCGATGGTGTGGAATGGGGCGGAGAACATGGTAGTTGGTAGAAGAAGATGATGGGAATTTTCAATTTCATTTGCTATAGTGGACATGATTTAGTTAGGACAGGGAGGGTTATTTTTAATTCCACACTAGCTAGCATAGGTGAAATGTTATCTTTGCCCCTAACAAGCCTATTTAACAATTGTTAGCTTTTTAACAAAAAGTCAATATTGGGAAGGAATTTGCTAAAATTCAATGTTAATAATTGAAAGGTCCTGTTTGCTTAAATCAGATTAAAGGTTAGGCAGTTAAGGTTTTGACAGCTGAGGTGAAATCTTAGCTGTCAGATGATAACTGGTTTTAAAGATAAGTGTTAAATGTGTAGCGGAATAATAAGTGTTGAAATAATGTAAAGACAAGTGAATAGTGTTTGTGTGTGATATGTGTGTGTGTGTTGTGTGATAATACCAATTGAACACAAGGAATTTTAAGGTGGTTCAGAGTTCACTCCTCCTACGTCCACCCTCACTATCAACCTTGACAAGTGAGATCAATCCACTTAAATCTAGTTCCCGTTAAGATTTACAAAGGATTGGATAGGCAAGTTCCTTGAACTTCCTCTTCCTAATAAGTACGGTCTATTAGGGATTATGCTCTATACTAAGCAATTTACAATACCCACTTAAAGTCTGTCTTAAGTGGTTTTACAAATCAGTTTATACACCTGAGGTCAGTTACAAGTGTCTCAATGTTGTTTTGATTATTGGTTGCAGGTTGAGAAAGGTTGGAGGTAAGGTTGTAAGAGTTGTGTGTAAAGGGGTTGTTTCTTCAGTCTTGGAGGAATCCTTTTATAGGCTTGAATATAGCCGTTGGAGGGGACAAGGAGACAAGGTAGTAAATGTGTGTTGGAGATGCATTTAAAGCCTTTGTTGACTGGAGAATAACAGCTGGAATCTGCAACCATTTGATGTGATCTTCATGGATATGAGTTGGCAACATTTGAGGGGAGAGATTGGGCAATGCACATCTTGATCCTCAAAGGAATACTTCATTACTGCTAATGTTGAAGATCATAGCTGTCAGAGGGTTGAAGCCTCTGCTGTTGAGAACCTTAGCTGTCAGGCTAAGTCTTTAGAGTTTGCAGGTTTAGGAGAAAAGGATTTGTGTTTGATGGTTATGTAATGATCCTTTGTATATAAATACATTTGATTTATATTAATTGTCTTGGGTTTGATCATTGTATCATTGCTGTCCATGGTTTGATCATTATATCAATGCTGGTTTGATCATTATATCATTGCTGTCCAGTTTGATATAAAGATGTGCAAGGGCTCAGCTGTCAAAGTCATATGTTATCTTGGCTATCAGATAACATATGATATATTTCTTTGTCAAAACCTTTTATAACTATGTGGCTTACATAGTTAGGTCCTAACAATTTCCCCCTTTTTGGCAAAGTAATATATCTATTTAAAGATATAACCTGCAAGATACTCATGAATTGAATATACCAATGAAGATGAACTTAATCTTCTTGATTCAATCAAAAGAGCTTTAAAACAAACAAATCATCCAAAATAAACATTGTTTTTAAAGCAGAAACAAAAAGGTAGGGATTAAAAGTACTTAACCAAATAAAAGACATAAAATTTTCTTTAATCAGAAAATTCATCTCTTTCTCTTCTTGCTGCAAGGATCTCCTCTCTTTCTGCAAGTAGCACTTTCTTCATCTTGACCTCAACACCTCTGTAGTACATCTCATTGTTCCATTCCCAGCTCATCTCATCATCATAGGTGAAGGTTTGGTTTTGCCTTTCCTTGAGAACAGCTTTGGATAGAGGCTCTTCATCATTTCTTAATCTCATATTTCCCCATAAGGGAGCCTTCTTTGGTTTTGAACTTTGGCCTCTAGTCCCTGCAAATAGGTTAGAAAAGAAGGGGTTTGATTAAAGAGAGATGAGTTGTTGAGTTTGATGTAGAGGTGGGTCTGTTGTGACAGTGAGAACAGTAGAGGTTGAGAACTGATGCTGTTTCATCACAGGAGCATCATCTTCATCATCACATGACAAAATCACATTGGGAGCAGCACCAGAGGCTCTCTTTCCCAGGTTAGCAACTTCTTCTTCAGATTCAACAGCCTTTCCTTTGGAGGTCTTCCTTTCAGACTTGGAAACATTTGAGACTTCCAAAATGTGTCTCATTTTGGTTATCATTAACCTTGTAAATCTCTGCATGTCTGTGATGGTCACATGGTGTGGAGGCACAAATGTTGAAGGATTGAAGTTTGGAGGAAGATTGGATTGGAGAGATCTGGTGTTTAGGGGGATGAATGAAGGAGGAACAGAAGTAGTTGGAGGAAAGATAGCTGTCAGGCTAGGCTTTGCAATGACAGCCATGATTTTGGCTTTATTGAGAAGGATCCTCCAGTACATCTCTTTAGCAAGGTCTATGCAGAGGGCATAAACTAGGGATGAGGGCATGTAGATGCATTCATTGATGTTGTTTGACAACAATTGGGAGAACAGCATTTCCCAATCTATGATGGTTCCAATGTCCATGAAGTTTGGCAATCTGGGGGCATTGTGAAAGAAGGAGTTTGGGAGAGCTATCCTATATCTTTTCCATTCCTCATGGGCAAACATAATGAGACCACACCTATTTCTTGCATGGATCATGATGGAGTTTTTGCTCAACAGCCAAGGATTGGGGATTAAGTTAGGATTGGCAATCTCAGGAAAATGGGTAATCTCTTTCAATCTTTGGTGGACAGCCATGATGGAGGGTAAGGAAAAATCAATGTCACAATCTAGAATCCAAGGTTCACAAGTTGGAAGAATGTCAAACTCAGGGGTAGGTGAATCTTGTGTTATAGGTTCAGGTTGGGTTTCAGAATCTTGGGTATCAATAGGAGGTTCTTGAGTTTGAACAGGTTCATCAGGTTTGGATTGAGGTTCAGGTTCAGAATGAGGTTCAGGTTCAGGCATGCTAGCTTTCTTAGCCATATCTCTGGTTTTGATTAACTCCATGGCTTTTTGAACATCTTCCTCTGTTAACAGGGATCTTAAATAATAAAGAACAATAGGGACATGCTTAGGATCTTCTAAGGTCAGTCCTTCAGAGGCTTTAAAGACGTTTTCAGGAATGTGAGAAGGATCTGATGGGCTTGGAATGGGTGATGCATGACTAGACAATGGCATAGCTGTCAGAATGGGGGAAGGAGGACCGTTGCTCCCTTAACTGATGCTCATCCTTTTCAGAGCTAGGACTATTCCCCCTATCTTTTTCAACACTAGGCTCATTTGGACTAATGTTTAAGGGATTGAGGTTGAGGATTCCTTGAGCCACAGAGTCATGTGGTGAACTGGATTGATCTTTAGATGAGGAGGGTTGAGGAGTAATTGGCTTCAATTTTTTGGATGGGGGAGCATCTTTATCAGATTTTCTCTTCCTAGAGAATGTACTGAGTGTAAGAGAAGGGGTGGAGATTACCTTAGATGGGGTTTCAGCAATTGAGGCAACCTTAGCTGTCAGAGAGAAGGCTTCCATAGCTGTCCCAGATGACTGTCCAAACTTAGCCAGTTCTCACTTCCATCAATGATTCAAAGAACAACTCTTCTCACATTTTCATCACTCTCGTGTCATGGCTTTCTTCCTCTTCTCCAAAGATACTCATCAATGTCTTTGTAGATGGGATCTCGATTGGGTTTCTTCACCGTCGCCTTGTTCTTCAAAGAACCATCTTTCCTTTTTCACCCCTTGAACACTTTCTTGCTCAACAGCTTCCTCTACCTCTTCTTGAACTTTCTTTCCTTTGCTGAGCTTCTTTCCTTTTCCAGTTCTCTTCATTTTTGCTAGGCCTTTTCTCCTCTTGATTTTGCTAGGAGAGGTTTCTTGAGCTCTTTCTCTTATGACAATACCTTTGTCATGCTTTCTCTTGGATCTCTTGTCATTTACCATGTTTACCAATGACTTCCACATCTTCATATCCTTCTCAGTCTTCTCTTTCAGCCTTTGTGAGGCTTCATCAAAATTCTCAGAGCTGTCCCCAAGCTCTAATTTTTTCTTGCTCTTGAGTTTGAATGTACTCAAGCTGAAGCTTCTGGTAGGCACCAGAGATGTAGACTCAAGCCATTCATTTTTAAGAGGAGGATTCAATCTTGGAATTATTTGATGGAGGATTCCACTCATGAACCTGAAATTGTTCATAATAGGATTTTGCTTTTTGAATTTCCAGGGGGAAGGGGATATGGCAAGTGGGAAATTGTGTAGCAGTGCAGCACTCCAGTTTATCTCCTTGGTCAACAAACTGAGGGCTTGTTTCCATTCATTTGGACTGATTTGGTCAAAGGAGGATTGCTTTCCATCAAACCCTTTGATGACAACATCCATTAGGGTTGATTTGAATAAATCAAGGTCTTTCTTTTTGATTGGTTTATCCTGAACCAATTGATAGTTGCAACCAGGTTTATCAAAGAATCTTTTGTAGAAAGGTTCCAAGTTGTTGTCTTTTCTATTCCATAGGTTGTTGAGGCCTTCATTCTTGATTGGGATGTCGTAAACTTTGGACACAACCTTTGGAGTCACATTGATCTCAGTCCCTTCAATGTTGATCCTTATTGCGCCAGATTGCTGTCTTTCTTCTTTCATAAATATCTCTCTGCATAACTTCTCATAAATGGGAGGTTGAGCTTCCATCATTTTGCAGAGATGATTGGATTCCAAGAGTTCCTTGATTAGAGCTCCAACCTCATGCTCATAAAATTCAGGTTTGATGAAGTAACCATGCAAGGGCTTGAGGGTAAGACATGGTTGAATGAAACAGAGTTTTAGGGTTTTGAAGAACAGAGGGAATCAGAGAGAGGAATTAGGAGGAAGAAGATAGTTTGAAGGAAGAGGGGTTAATTTCGCAAGGTTAAATGATAATTGATGTGGGAATTGGTGGAGTTCAACGGCTAATACGTGGGTTACTGCAACGGTTAAAAATGAGCATTTAAGAGAGACACTGTTCATGAACAGTGTTATTTGTCCCTCACTCATTACTTGAGAAATAACTTCCCATAAAACATGGGAGTTATTTCCGTACACAAAGATGAAATTTCAGAGGGAATAAAACAGAGAAATTAATAGATATGTGTTAGTGGCAAGTTCCAACACTTCCTCGATTTGGCAAGAACTTAAATTCATGGCTGTCAGACTTAATGACCAGCCAAGCCTATTTTGAATGATCATTGCCACTAATTTGACTGAAACAAAATTTGTCTATAAAAGGAAATGTTTCAGATGAAGAAATCTACCAAATTCATTTCATTTATAGCAAATGGGAAGACTTGTTTCAATGTTCAGTCCTAGTAAAATGGCTAAGACAGCAAAGAGACTTGTTTTTCAAAGTCCAAGGGTAGATGAAACAAGAGAGGAAAGGTTTGAGAGAGAGTTTCTTTCATATAGACTCCAAACTGATAATGGTTTGGAACAGGAAGTGGTTCAATTGCCCAATGATGATCCACATAAGGAGGAAGAGTTGAGAGAGAGAGAGATAAGAAAGAAATTTTGGGAGGAGGAGAGACTAGCATTGGTGGAGGGAGAGAAAAAAGGTTAGAGGAGATGGCTAGGAACAAGGGTAAAGCTAAGATAGTTGGTGAGAGCCACAATGATCCGACAGCCTAAGGGTAAGCCGTCAAGAAAGGAGAGGGAAGGAGAATCAAGTAAGCATGTTAAGGAAGATGTAGAGAGAGTTTATACCTTGGGGAGCTAGTGAAGATTGACAAAGAATGAAAGGATTAAGGTTGACACACAAATTGGTCAACCCGATTTCATAGCCGTCAAGGAATACACAACAGTAACTGTGGATTCACTTACTCTTAGTCAAACAGTTCTTGAGGGAACTGGCGACAATTTTGCAGGAGTGCAAAAGTTCTCCTTCCAAGGTTTATATGAAGTTGTTTTCTCAGTTTCTCAAGTGTTTGAGTCCAGCTGCTCTGAATGGTGATGAAGATGAAGGTCCTTAGTCTGATCAAGCTATCATTGCACAGGCAAGTGCAAATTCTTCAGGTACCTTCAGCTTTCTCTCACCACTCAGTGAGTATCCTCCTTATAATGCAGTTGAAGAATGGTGGCCAAGGAGGGTGTGTCCTTCTTTGCAGTTCTCAACCACAGCCATTAATCCTTTTATGGAGAGGCACCCTGTATGGCTAGAGAGATATGGAGACATCAAAGAGAGTGCATATCAAGCTCCAGACATTATCTATAGTGATAAAGAATGTGGAGATGATTGCTTCCAAGATCAGCTATGGGATAATCAAGATTGACAATCCTTAGCTGTCAAAGCATTTAGGAGAGCTAGCTGTGATGGAAAGGAGGATAGTGAGGCTTTTGGAATATGGATTTATGTTTGTTTTTGTGGTTTTTGTGTTTGAAGTTTGATTGTAAGGTAGGAATGAGTTTTGGTTTGATGTCAATGAAGCTTTTGGTTTGGTGAAAGGGTTAGTCCGTCGATATCACATTGTTGACGCAGCCATAAGAGATGTTCTTTAATGAATAAAAGGCTTTATTTTGGTAAGTTGATCATGCCTAGCATTGCTCTTAACATCTCAAATCTCTTCTCATCCATAGCCTTTGTTAGGATATCGTAGACATTATCCTCGCTACAAACTTTTGCAAGGTTAATATTCCCTTTTTCAACATGGTCTCCGATGAAGTGATGTCTCGACCTCAATATGCTTTGTTTTTGAATGTTGGACAGTGGTTTTCTCGTCATGGCAATAGTGCTTGAGTTGTCACAAAAGATGGGAATGTTAGACAATTCTATTCCAAAATCTTGAAGTTGGCTTTTAAGATAGAGAATTTGAGAACAACACAAGCCCGCAAAGAATATACTCAAATTTCACTGTTGAGGTGGCTACCGAGGTTTGCTTTTTGCTAGACCATGAGATGATTCTTGAACCAATAAACCGACATCCACCACTTGTGGATTTTCTATCTAGATTGCATCCAAAGATAGTTAGAGTCAAGAATCCAATTAGAGAGAATGGGGATTCAAAGTGGGATACCACAAGCCATAATCGTGGGTTCCTTTGAGATATCTCAAAATTCTCTTGACAGAGAGATGAGATTCCTTGGGATTTGCTTGAAATCTAGCACAAAGACAGACACTAAACATAATGTCGTCTTGAAGTTTACATAAAGGAGAGATCCAATGTAACTTCTGTAAAGTGTTGGATTTACACTTTGACCATCTGGATCAGCATGAAGTTTGGTTGTGGTTGACAAGGGAGTTTTAGCTGGGGAAGCAGTTTGCATGTCAAACTTCTTGATCATATCCCTTGTATATTTAGCTTGGTTAATGAAGATTCCTTCCTTCATTTGCTTGACTTGAAGGCCCAAGAAGAAAGTGAGCTCACCAATCATGCTCATTTCAAATTGATTCTTCATAATATCCCCAAATTCAGTGCACAAGTCCTCATTTGATGAGCCAAAAATGATGTCATCAACATAGACTTGGATAAGCAACTGATCATTTCCATATTTCTTGATAAAAAGTGTTATCATTATGGCCCTTGGTAAATCCTTTGCCAATGAGATATTTAGATAGGGTTTCATACCAAGCTCTAGGTGCTTGTTTAAGTCCATACAATGCTTTGTCCAATTTGTATACATGATTAGGGAGCTTGGGATGCTCAAATCCAGGGGGTTGAGATACAAACACTTTTTCATTTAAGACTCCATTCAGAAATGCACTCTTGACATCCATCTGAAACACTTTCATTTTCTTGAATGAAGCATAGGCAAGGAATAGCCTTATTGCTTCTAGTCTTGCAACAGGAGCAAATGTCTCATCATAGTCAATGCCTTCTTCTTGTCTGTATCCTTGAGCAACTAGTCTAGCTTTGTTCCTTACTACAATACCTTCTTCATTCATCTTATTTCTAAAAACCCATCTTGTCCCAATGACAGTTTGGTTTTTAGGCTTAGGAACAAGCTTCCAAACTTTGTTTCTTTCAAATTGCTCCAATTCTTCTTCCATTGCTTCTATCCAATCTGGGTCTTGAAGAGCTTCATTTATCTTTTTGGGTTCAATTTGAGAGATGAAGGCACTCATTAGAGAGTCAAGAACAGGCATGTTAGGAGGTATGTCCATTTTGTGTATAGGTAGGTCAATATAGATGCTTTTGTTTGGAGGGATGATGTGGGTAATGGTTTCAGGTTGAGGAATTGAATGAGAGGGGTTGTCACAAGGTTGGATAGGGTCTTTTTCAGAGGGATTTTGATTACTGGATGAAGGTAGACTATTTGGTGCACCTTGGTCAGCCGATGCACCTTTGCTGTTGAGAAGGGATTCTTGGCTGTCAGACAAAGTGGGATGAGTATTAGAGTTCTTGGGCACCATATAGGGAAGGGTAGGTGAGTTTTCTTCAGGATTGAGGTTTGAAGGGTCATGAACAGGAGAAACCTCAGGAACATTGTCTGAATTCCCAACAGATTCATCAAAATCACATAATTCAGTGTGGTTTTGATCATTGTTTTCATCAAAGTCTACATGAATTGATTCCTCTACAACAAGTCTTCTTTTGTTGTAAACCCTATAGGCTTTGCTAGTGTTGGAGTATCCAAGGAAAATTCCTTCATCACTTTTTGAATCAAATTTGTCAAGATTGTTTTTCCCATTGTTGTGTATGAAGCATCTACTTCCAAAGCCATGAAAGTATGAAATGGTTGGTGTTCTTCCATTCCATAGCTCATAGGGAGTCTTGGAGTGAAACTTGTTGATAAGGGTCTTGTTCTGGACATAGACAGCAGTGGTGACTGCTTCACCCCAAAAATACTTAGGAAGGTTGTGCTCGACAAAGCATAGATCTTGCCGCTTCACGATTGTTCTATTCTTTCTTTCAAAGAACCCCATTTTGTTGTGGTGTCCTAGGAGCAGAGAAATTGTGCTCAATCCCTTTTTGATCACAAGTATTCTTCAACACTGTTGTTCTCAAATTCCTTACCATGATCGATCCGATTTTGATAATGGATAAGCCCTTTTGGTTTTGTACTTTATTGAACAGCTTTGACTAGTTGTTCTAATGTATCCCTTTTGGATTCAAGAAGAATAATCCAAGTAAATCTAGTGTAGTCATCAACTACAACAAGAGAGTATCTCTTTCCACCAAGAGATCTAGTTCTGATTGGTCCAAACAGATCCATGTGAAGTAGTTGAAGGGGTTTTGAGGTATCTAATCTGGTTTTGGCAGAGAAGGAGGTTTTCTTTTGTTTTCCACATTGACAAGCTTTGCATAACTTGTCCTTTTTGAAGGGTATTTTGGGTAGGCCTTTTACTAGGTTTGAGTTGGCTAGTTTTGAGATGCTTTTCAGGTTTAGGTGAGCCAATCTTTTGTGCCATAGCCATGACATATCGTATTGATCAAGGAGAGAAGGCAATGGGCATCCGAAGAATCCACAATTTCTAGGTTTAGACAAGAGAGGTTGCCTTTTCTTATTCCAAGTGAGGATTGATTTGTTGTTGACATCCTTGACAGTGCAATGGTTTTTTGGAACAAACAACATGATATCCCTTATCACAAATCTGACTAAGGCTAATCAAATTGTGCTTGAGACCCTCTACATAAGACACATTAGTAAAAATAATATCTTTAGTAACAAGGTTTCCTGATCCTTTGACTTTGGCTTGAGAATTGTCACCAAAAGTTACATTTAGACCATTTTTAGGGACATATTATTGTAACCACTCCTTGTTGTAAGTCATGTGCCTGCTGCATCCACTGTCCAAGTACCATATTCCTTTCCTAGGTTCCTACAAAACAGAAAAATACATTTATGGTACCCTTTATTCTTTTGGGTCCAAAGGATTAGAATTTCTTTGGTACCCTAGCTTTGTTCATTGCTCTCTTTCCAAAGTACTGGTTTAGGGCATTATAATATCCCATGATTTGCAAAGATATAGGAGTAGGAGCAATAGGTTGGGATTGGTTAAAAAATTGGTTGGGAGAAAAGAATTGGTTTTGGTTATGAAACTGAGAATGGTCTGGGGAATTGTTTGAATGAGATGATCTAGGAGAGGTATTATGTTGGGCATGGTTTCTTCCATTAGAGAATGGCCAGTTAGGTCTTTGAGGTTTGGCATATGAGTGATAATCATAGAATCTTTGCTGTCTTGGAGACCTCTGCTGTCCACCATATCTTGGCTGTCTAGGAGACCTCTGCTGTCCACCATGTTTTGTCTTTCTAGGGGATCTTTGCTGTCCAGTTGTCTTGTACTTGTCTGTCTTCACTTGCTCCTTGATTCCTTTCTTTTGCCAAATGTAATTACTTTTGTTCCCTTTGTTTGCTTGTTTTTCTGTGCCTTTTGATTGGCTTGAACTTCCAATATGAGTATCATTAGTGCAAGAGGGACTAGTTGGAGTTGATACATCAGTGTGGCTGGAGCTAGCTTCATCTATTTTTCCCTTTTTCTTGAGATCTTCCTTGGTTTGAATGGGATAGACAATTTCTTGGGCTTTGACATAGTTCATGCTTTCAAGAACCATCTTGTCAATAGCCCTTTCATCAGTGAGAGGGGTATATGTGTTCATAGTAGGATTATTAGCTCCAATTCCTGATTTGTCACTTGGGTGTCTTTGGTAGTAGCTAAAGTGGGTCAAGGCTTCTCCAGAGTCGTTCCTGTGTTTCAAACTTCTTTCTAAAGGATTCATTTTCCTTTTCAAGATTGATGTTGGTTTTAAGTTTAGAATTCACAAATGCCACTCTTCATTGGCTTTTTCAAGCATAAGGTTTTGAACTTTCAGTCCTTGGTTGGATCTTTCAAGGCTATCAATGGTTTTACTTTCAGATAGATTATCAGTGAGCAATGAAGCAAAGCCAGTTTGGTATCTTTTTATTTGAATTAAAAGAGTACTAACTAATTGCTTAAATTCTTCATTATTTAAAGAGTTAAATTGAGGTACCTGTTTTAGTTCTTCAAAGAATGCCTAAGGCTTCAAGATCTTCTTCATTGTCTCGAGTCTTCATCATCTCCACCCATCAAGCATATCATTGCTTCTTCTCCTTCACTTTCGTAGTCACTGTAGTCACATTCCTCATCACTAAACTTAGATGAGTCAGCAATCAATACTTGCTCTTTGTTCTTCTCATTCTTCTTCTTTGTGCAGTTGTAGCAGTTACACCTTGAACTGTGAATAATCTCCTTGGAGTATGAGAACTTCTTAGCTGTCTGATTTTCTCTAGGTTTCCTTGGTTCAGGGCAATCAGATGAGTAATGTCCAAGCTTCTTACAGTTGAAGCATTCAACTTTCTTTTTAGGGTTTTCTTGATCAGAGGTGGATGGGCTATAGCTTCTCTCAAAGGACTTCTTATGTGCTCTTAAGGTATTTCTGACAGCCATGGATATGAGACTAGGTAGATCTCCTTGAGACAGATTATTTGAGGGAAGGTTTACTTTTTGGAGGGAAAGAAGAACCATAGAGTCAATGTCTTGTTGGGTAATTGGTTTTTGAGTGGTTTCTTGGGCAGCTAAGGTAAGGGTTTGTGAAATGGAGGGAACAGGTTGAAGTTTTATCATTCCTTCTAGTTCATAAGCTTCAAGCTTTCCAAAGTATTGTTCAACAGTCATGGTACTCCATTCTGAGCCTTCTCTTATTGGTAGAGCTACCTTCTCATATTCTTGAGGAAGGTTGGAGTATATTTTGAGACACAAATCTTGGTTTTCAAAAGTTTTACCATGATCAGCAATGGATCTTACTAAATCTTCAAACCTTGGTTTTGCAGCACTTACTTTCTCACCAGGGTAGAATTTAAAATTGTCAAGTTGTCTAAGAAGGTTGTATAGGTTTTGGGTTCTAACACTAGAGTGTTTCTGGAATTTGGTATGGATGAGTTCCCAGGCAGCCTTTACAGTTGGCTCTTCAGCAATTTCTTGTGCTAGGGAGTCATTAACACTCTTTTGGAGTATGTTTTTGACTTTCAGATTAGCACTAACAAGTTGTCTTTCTGAATCACCTGCACTGGGATTTGTTTTTGCTGCTAGGTCCACCATTTGAATCTAGGGCTACAGGGCAAGTGACTTCATTTTCTAGCACAAACCAGTTCCAGATGCTGTTTGCATCAAGGTAGGTTTTGATTTTTGAAGCATATATTTCAAATGATCCACAGTCATCAATGTGGGGAATGTCTTTCTCATTATTTCTCCTTGGTTGAGGCATGGTGGGTTGGTAATTGATCCTTCACAAGTTGTTAGACTTTTGTGTGTGAAGACAAGCTCTGATACCAATTGAAAGGTCCTGTTTGCTTAAATCAGATTAAAGGTTAGGCAGTTAAGGTTTTGACAGCTGAGGTGAAATCTTAGCTGTCAGATGATAACTGGTTTTAAAGATAAGTGTTAAATGTGCAGCGGAATAATAAGTGTTGAAATAATGTAAAGACAAGTGAATAGTGTTTGTGTGTGAGATGTGTGTGTGTGTTGTGTGATAATACCAATTGAACACAAGGAATTTTAAGGTGGTTCAGAGTTCACTCCTCCTACGTCCACCCTCACTGTCAACCTTGACAAGTGAGATCAATCCACTTAAATCTAGTTCCCGTTAAGATTTACAAAGGATTGGATAGGCAAGTTCCTTGAACTTCCTCTTCCTAATAAGTACGGTCTATTAGGGATTATGCTCTATACTAAGCAATTTACAAGTGTCTCAATGTTGTTTTGATTGTTGGTTGCAGGTTGAGAAAGGTTGGAGGTAAGGTTGTAAGAGTTGTGTGTAAAGGGGTTGTTTCTTCAGTCTTGGAGGAATCCTTTTATAGGCTTGAATATAGCCGTTGGAGGGGACAAGGAGACAAGGTAGTAAATGTGTGTTGGAGATGCATTTAGAGCCTTTGTTGACTGGAGAATAACAGCTGGAATCTGCAACCATTTGATGTGATCTTCATGGATATGAGTTGGCAACATTTGAGGGGAGAGATTGGGCAATGCCTATCTTGATCCTCAAAGGAATACTTCATTACTGCTGATGTTGAAGATCATAGCTGTCAGAGGGTTGAAGCCTCTGCTGTTGAGAACCTTAGCTGTCAGGCTAAGTCTTTAGAGTTTGCAGGTTTAGGAGACAAGGATTTGTGTTTGATGGTTATGTAATGATCCTTTGTATATAAATACATTTGATTTATATGAATTGTCTTGGGTTTGATCATTGTATCATTGCTGTCCATGGTTTGATCATTATATCAATGCTGGTTTGATCATTATATCATTGCTGTCCAGTTTGATATAAAGATGTGCAAGGGCTCAGCTGTCAAAGTCATATGTTATCTTGGCTGTCAGATAACATATGATATATTTCTTTGTCAAAACCTTTTATAACTATGTGGCTTACATAGTTAGGTCCTAACAATAATCAAATTGCAAATATTGATAAAACTTGGATAACTAATACACAATTTGCCCAAATTACAACCCTTCCAAACTATTTGCCAAAATGTCCATTTTTTTGAAACTCGCCAAATGGTATAGCGAGTTTGACTTTTGTCCGCTGAAACTCGCCAAATGGAATGGCGAGCTCATTTTTTTTTTTGAAATTTCCCTTTTTTATTCCTGCATTTTATTAAGAAATGATGTGGAAATGCGAGAACCAAACTCAAACTCGCCAATTGATTTGGCGAGTTTAGCTTAGCATAGCAATGGCAGAGTCCAATCCGGTAAGATAAATGAATGTTTTAGCTATTCTGTCTTGTTTCATTAATGGAGTTTTTCTCCTTTTTGTGGGGGAAGGTGTTATTAGTTATGTACACTTGTCCTTTTAGGGATTAATTGCTCTCTGATAGGGGTAGTTGGGTAATTAGAACCTTTGGATTCCATTCAAGCAACCCCATAACCATAATCTTTCTTCTTCTTTTAATACTATTTTCTTCTGAAATTTCCTTTTTTTTTCTTCTGACTTTTCTTCTAAGCAGTAACACATTTTCTAAACTCACCAAATCATGGCTAGTTTGATTCTTGCTATTTCCACGTCATTTCTTAAAATGCAAGAATAAAAAAGGGAAATTTCAAAAAAATAAAAAATAACTCGCCATTTCATTTGTCGAGTTTCAGCGGACAAAAGTCAAACTCGCTACACTATTTAGCGAGTTTCAAAAAAATGGACATTTTGGCAAATAATTTGGAAGGATTGTTATTTTAGGAATTATATTTTTAAAAAGGAATATTTCGAGAAAAAAAATCATCATCTAATCATAGTCGAGCTTCCTCATGAAAGCTTTGAAGCAAAGACTGTGTCATCAAACGATAGGCCAATGCCTCTTAATATAATTTGGATCATTATAATAGAAAAATCTTTCCCATTGTATACATTCTCAAACGTGTTAGATCAGACAAATAATCATATTCAAGACCATTAGATTGTACTATCATATACTCTCTCCGTCTCACCACAAATCGAACTTTTCACCATTGTATACATTCTCAAACTATAGGCCAATGCTTTTTAATATTATTTGGACCATTATAATAAAAATTATTTTTTGGTACATTAGGAAAAAATATGATTTTTTTGGTACCATTATTACTTCCTAATTTATTTATTTATTTTTAGTTATTTAATTTAACAAATTTATACGTCTCAAGTAAAATTCAATTGCACATACAATAATTAATTAATTTTAAATGTTACCTATTTGTATTAATTATTCTCCTCTCGCAATTACTTCTTTCCTAATTAATTTCTTTTAAACATTCATCTTAACCAATTTACGTTGCAATAAAATTCAATCCTAAAAATTTTAGGAAAATAAATGCTTAATCCCAGAGGTTAATGTTGTATCAATTCAGTATATAACATTTAAATTTACTCTTTAAAATGTCTAGCTATATATATAATAAATATAAACAAGCCAACAAGTGTAGTAATAAGTTTTTTCATTTTAAACATTTGGGAATAATTTTTTGTTTCTCAATTTAAACTATATTTTGAAAATGTTACTTCCTATATTCCAGTATAAAGTTCCCTAACTCCATTTCATTTCCATCATCAAATATTGAAAACTCTCTAATTAACAATTTCTTTTCCGCATCATATGTCTATATTATACTAAATTAGTTTATTTTTTTCTTTTATTGCTAAACTTGAAAACTTTTCTTTTTGTTGATATTTCTATTTTGAGACTTTAATTTTTCTTAGATATTTAGATATGAATTTTTTATACTCCTTCATTCCCTATAAATGTGTGTTTTTTTCCCAAAAAAATCCATAATAATTGTCCAATTTTTTGAAAAATTAATTTATCTTCACTTTTAAAAATAAGTTCTAATTCACATTTAAGCTCATGATGCAGTATAGTGAGATCTTAAAAGGATTTTATGTATTTATTCTATTAAATTTGCTTGAATGGCCATCTAAATAAAAATTAAACATTTATTTAAAAAACATTTAAAATAATAATATTTAAAAATTCGTTCAATGCAAAGATATTAGTCTAGTTTGAAGTCAAGTTATGAATGTAACTTATGCATTGTGAAGTACGATGTGTAATGCAAGTAGACGTGCTAGGTCGGATCGGACCACCGGTTCACGATCGAAAATTAGCAGTCCACTGTTTGACGAAAAGGCCGACATAACCGGACCATCGACTTGCGGTTCACGGTTTGTCGGTTCAGTTAGGTTTACCAATTTTAGACGGGTTTATTTTAACAAAAGGATATTTTGAAATTTTTTCTAGTTTTTTTTTATGTGAGAAAAATAAAATGGATTGAAGTGTTCTATTTATACACCCAAACACATTTTCCATTTTTCATTAATATTTCTTCAATTTTCAAAAGGAGACAAGGGCTTAAAATAAAATAAAAAAGATTTAGACAAGTGACAACACACTTACACAAGTACACAACACACTATACACGCGTCAAACACACATACAGTCAAGGTTGAAGGAGAAAAAAGGTTATATTGTTTTGAATTTTTTAATGAAAATTAACGGTTTAACCGGCGGTTTAATCGACGGTCGCAAGTCTAAACCGTCGATCGAGGAGTTAAAACCGGATTCGAACCTTGAACCAGCGGTTCACGGTTTGACGAATTTGGTTGTTCGGCGGTTCACAGATTTCAATGATTTGGTCGACAGTTGAAAAACTCTGATTCAACGATCTGAACCAGACAATATGGCGTGTTTAAGGTGATTTATTGAGGGCCCTTCTTCTTAATTTGTATGAACCACTCAAAAAGATTTGACCAACTTTTCTCCTTGTATACATTATCAAACGTGTTTGACCATTGTAGTATATTCCCTACGTCCCATTTGAAAAAATAAAAATTTTTATTTTGGGTGTCTCATTTAAAAAGACATTCATCCAAAATAGAATTTTTTTAATACTTATTTATTCATGCGACCCAATTGTCATACTAATAATAATTATCGTCTAACTATTCTCTACCCCATTTTTTATCTCCTACCTCACTTTTTGTACTTACAACACTAATTCTGGTATACATTTTCCTTAATTTTTGTGTTATGCCAATTTTATGTATTTTCGAGTGAGGCGGAGGAGGTAGATAACATTTAAGGCTATTCCATTAGAGCACACATATAAATTCCTTTCAAAATAATGGACTATATATTTCGTCTTCATTGTTGTCTTGGATCCCCACGCTAGTGTAACTAGCTTAGCAAAAGTGATATTGAGGTGTGTTTATAATTATATTTTTTATGATTTTTCTTAATAATTAATCCAGAGAAAAACCAAGAGGGTGAAATGGTAGAGAAAATAATATATGATTGAAAAAAAAACCTTGTAATTATCTATAAACAAATGTTACACTCAGCCAAGATTCAGATCTTTTCTTTTCTTCTTTTTATTTTTATATTTTTATTATTTTTTTTTTGCAAAGAGCCACTTCAAATTTCATATACCACATAATTAAATGAGGACCATATTTTCTTTTGAGTAAAGTTGTCTGCATCAATTATATCAATTATAAAGGAGGGGGGGTGGCTCCATTATTGGTCAACACTTGAGTTGTTGTGGAAAATTTGGAATTTATTTCATTGGCGCCAAAGGAGGGAGTATTTCCTTATATATACATCTTATATATACATCTTATGTGAAAATTTCTGATTCGACGATCCGATCCGGACCGTATAGCGTGTCTAAATGTAAGGTTGGTTTATGAGGGCCCTACTTCTTAATTAGTATGGACCACTCAAAAGACTTGACAAATTTTTCCCTTGCTGTACGTCATCAAACGTGTTTGACCATTGTAATATATTTCCTACGTCCCATTTAAGGCAATTCCACTGGAGCACACACATAAATTCCTATCAAAATAATGGACTATATATTTCCTCTTCATTATTGTCTTGGGTCCCCATGCTAGTGTAACTAGCTTAGGCCAAAAGTGATATTGAGGGGTTTTTATATTTATATTTATAAAAACACATATTACATTCAGCCAAGATTCAGATCTTTTCTTTTCTATCTTTTTTTTTTCAAGAGTCACTTCAAATTTCATGTACCACATAATTAAATGAGGACCATATTTCTTTTTTTGAGTAAAGTTGTCTGCATCAATTATAAATGATGTTGACTCCATTATTGGTCAACACTTTTGAGTCGTTGTGGAAAATTTAAAATTTATTTCATTTGGACAGAAGGAAGTAGGGAGTATTTCCTTTCTACTTATAAATACCTCTTGTGATCACAAGTTTATTTATCAATCAACCAATATTAAGTCCTTTGTGTTTCATCTTAGATATTTAGATATGAATTTTTTATACTCCTTCATTCCCTATAAATGTGTGTTTTTTTCCCAAAAAAATCCATAATAATTGTCCAATTTTTTAAATAATTAATTTATCTTCACTTTTAAACAATAAGTTCTAATTCACATTTAAGTTCATGATGCAGTATGGTGAGATCTTAAAAGGATTTTATGTATTTATTCTATTAAATTTGCTTGAATGCCCATCTAAACAAAAATTAAACATTTATTTAAAAACATTTAAAATAATAATATTTAAAAATCCGTTCAATGCAAAGATATTAGTCTAGTTTGAAGTCTAGTTATGAATGTTACTTATGCATTGTGAAGTACGATGTGTAATGCAAGTAGACGTGCCAGGTCGGATCGGACCGCCGGTTCACGGTCGAAAATCAGCGGTCCACAGTTTGACGAAAAGGCCGACAGAACCGGACCGCCGGTTCGGTTCGGTTTGCCGGTTCGGTTCGGTTTGCCGATTTTAGACGGGTTTTTTTTAACCAAAGGATATTTTGAAAAAATTTCTAGTATTTTTATTTGAGAAAAATAAAATGGATTGAAGTGTTCTATTTATACGCCCAAAAACATTTTCAACTTTTTTATTAATCTCTCTTCAATTTTCAAAAGGAGACGAGGGCTTGAAATAAAATAAAAAAGATTTAGACAACTGAAAACACACTTACACAAGTACAAAACACACTATACACGCGTCAAACACACATACAGTCAAGGTTGAAGGAGAAAAAAGGTTATATTGTTTTGAATTTTTTTATGAAAATTAACGGTTTAACCGGCGGTTTAATCGACGGTCGCTAGGCTAAACCGTGGATCGAGGTGTTAAAACCGGATTCGAACCTTGAATTGGCGGTTTACGGATTGACGAATATGGTTGTTCGGCTGTTCACATATTTCAATGATTTGGTCATTAATTGAAAAACTCTGATTCAACGATCTGAACCAGACAGTATGGCGTGTTTAAGGTTGATTTATTGAGGGCCCTTCTTCTTAATTTGTATGAACCACTCAAAAAGATTTGACCAACTTATCTCCTTGTATACGTTATCAAACATGTTTGACCATTGTTACTACGTCCCATTTGAAAAAAAAAATTTATTTTGGGTGTCTCATTTAAAAAGACATACATCCAAAATAGAATTTTTTTAATACTTATTTATTCATGCGGCCCAATTGCCATACTAATAATAATTATCGTCTAACTATTCTCTACCCCATTTTTTCTCTCCTACCTCACTTTTTGTACTTACAACACTAATTCTGGTATACATTTTCCTTAATTTTTGTGTTATGCCAATTTTATGCATTTTCGAGTGAGGCGGAGGAGGTAGATAACATTTAAGGCTATTCCATTGGAGCACACATATAAATTCCTGTCAAAATAATGGACTATATATTTCCTCTTCATTGTTGTCTTGGATCCCCACGCTAGTGTAACTAGCTTAGCAAAAGTGATATTGAGGTGTTTTTATAAATATATTTTTTTTATGATTTTTCATAATAATTACTTCAGAGAAAAACCAAGAGGGTGCAATGGTAGAGAAATAATATATGATTGGAATGAGGCTTTGACCAATAAGTCCCTTGGATAAATGAAAAAGATCAATAAAATCACACATTTTCAAAACATACCAATAAGTTCCTAAAATTTTGCTGGACCAAAATACCCCTCGACCACATTCACCCGCCAAAGAACGCAGCGTCCTCCCACGTGCCCACCCAAGGAGCACTTTCTCTCCCTCCCTCTCTCTCTCGCTCTCTCTCTCTCTCTCTTTTTACGTTTTTCTTCTTCTACCTTCTTTCTCTCTCTTCCTTTTTTTTCTCTTACTTTTTAAAAATGCAATATTTCAAAATCTGAAAGTCGAAAAAATAATTCAAAATCACTGTTTTAATCGTATCACCAAGATGAATCAAACAAGTTTACTCATCATATATTTCAAATTTTATAAATAAAATAAAATTATTTTTCAACAAATGTAAAATAGACCTCACTTTTGTTCTATAAAAGAATGACATAAAAACAGAAAAATTTATCACACAGTTATGCACAATAACTGAGAAAGTGACCTCAACACACATAACTATAACTGAGAAATTGACTTCACAGTTGTGCACAAACATAATTCTCAGCTTGGAAATGTGCAAATCATTACACAGTTATGGACAATAACTGTGAAAATCATTACACAGTTATTTACATCAAACCCAACAACCGTGAAACTTG
This sequence comes from Adenophora triphylla var. japonica, assembly GCA_022495995.1. Classification (NCBI taxonomy): domain Eukaryota; kingdom Viridiplantae; phylum Streptophyta; class Magnoliopsida; order Asterales; family Campanulaceae; genus Adenophora; species Adenophora triphylla. The sequence continues at coordinate 37,698 of JAFEMH010002546.1, read as the reverse complement.
TTCTACAGTTGTCCTAAAGGAATGACATAAAAATAACTGTGAAATGGAATTCACAGTTATGCACAATAACTGTAAAAATCATTACACAGTTATTTACATCAAACTCAACAACCGTGAAACTTGTTCTACAGTTGTCCTAAAGGAATGACATAAAAATAACTGTGAAATGGAATTCACAGTTATGCACAATAACTGTGAAAATCATTACACAGTTATTAACATCAAACCCAACAACTGTGAAACTTGTTCTACTGTTGTCCTAAAGGAATGACATAAAAATAACTGTGAAAGAGAATTCACAGTTATGGACAATAACTGTGAAAATCATTACACAGTTATTTATATCAAACCCAACAACCGTGAAACTTGTTTTACAGTTGTCCTAAAAGAATTACATAAAAATAACTGTGAAATGGAATTCAACCCCATCCAACCTTGTGAAACTGACAGCTATGATGCACCTGTCTGCTTACCCTCATCTAGCCATCAAATTCCCCTTGAAATCAACCCCATCCAACCTTGTGACAACACCACTCATTCAATTCCTCAATCTGAAACCATTACCCATATCATTCCTCCAAACAAAAACATCTATATTGACCTTCCTATACATAAAATAGACATACCTCCTAACATGCCTGTTCTTGACTCTCTAATGAGTACTTTCATCTCTCAAATTGAACCCAAAAAGATAAATGAAGCTCTTCAAGATCCAGATTGGATAGAAGCAATGGAAGAAGAATTTGAGCAATTTGAAAGAAACAAAGTATGGAAGCTTGATCCTAAGCCAAAGAATCAAACTGTCATTGGGACAAGATGGGTCTTTAGAAACAAGATGAATGAAGAAGGTATTGTAGTAAGGAACAAGGCTAGACTGGTTGCTCAAGGGTACAGACAAGAAGAAGGTATTGATTATGATGAGACTTTTGCCCCTGTTGCAAGACTTGAAGCTATAAGGCTATTCCTTGCCTATGCTTCATTCAAGAAAATGAAGGTATTTCAGATGGATGTCAAGAGTGCATTCCTGAATGGAGTCTTAAATGAAAAAGTTTTTGTATCTCAACCCCCTGGTTTTGAGCACCCTAAATTCCCAGATCATGTATACAAATTGGACAAAGCTTTGTATGGGCTTAAGCAAGCACCTAGAGCTTAGTATGATACCCTATCTAAATACCTCATTGGCAAAGGATTTACCAAAGGCCATATTGATAACACTTTGTTTATCAAGAAATATGGAGATGATCAGTTGCTCATCTAAGTCTATGTTGATGACATCATTTTTGGCTCATCAAATGAGGACTTGTGCACTGAATTTGGGGATATTATAAAGAATCAGTTTGAAATGAGCATGATTGGTGAGCTCACTTTCTTCTTGGGCCTTCAAGTCAAACAAATGAAGGAAGGGATCTTCATTAACCAAGCCAAGTACACAAGTGATATGATCAAGAAGTTTGACATGCAAACTGCTTCCCCAGCTAGAACCCCTTTATCAACCACAACCAAACTCCATGCTGATTCTGATGGCCAGAGTGTGAATCCAACCCTTTATAGAAGTTACATTGGATCACTCCTATATGTGACAGCTTCAAGACCTGATATCATGTTTAGTGTTTGCCTTTGTGCAAGATTTCAAGCCAATCCCAAAGAATCTCATCTCTCTGCTGTCAAGAGAATCTTGACATATCTCAAAGGAACACCTGATTATGATTTGTGGTATCCCACTGAATTCCCATTCTCTTTAATTGGATTCACTGACTCAGACTATGCTGGATGAAATCTAGATAGAAAATCCACAAGTGGTGGATGCCAGTTTATTGGATCAAGAATCATCTCATGGTCAAGCAAAAAGCAAACCTCAGTAGCTACCTCAACAGCTGAGGCTGAGTATATAGCTCTAGGCTTGTGCTGCTCTCAAATTCTTTATCTTAAAAGTCAACTTCAAGACTTTGGGATGGACTTGTCAAATATTCCCATCTTCTGTGACAATTCTAGCACTATTGCCATGACAGAAAATCCAGTTCAACATTCCAAGACCAAGCACATTGAAGTTAGACATCACTTCATCAGAGACCATGTAGAAAAGGGAAATATTATCTTGGCCAAAGTTTGCACTGAAGATAATGTCTCTGACATCCTAACAAAAGCCATGGATGAAAAGAGATTTGAAATGCTAAGAGCAATGTTAGGAATGATTAACTTGCCAAAATAAAAGATCTTTCATTGATAACAAGGAAAAACATTACCTATGGCTGCTGTCAACACTGTGGAATCTGACAGCTAACCATTACCCTATCCTAAACCCTTCTTAAAACATCAAACCAAAACACACTCCTACCATACATCCAATCTTCAAAATACAAAACATCAAACACAAACACAAATTCCCTTATCAAAAGCTTCACTATCCTCCTTCTCAACACAGTTAGCCCTCCTGAATGCTTTGACAGCTAAGGAATGTCAATCGTGACTATTCCATAGCTGATCTTGGAAGCAACCATCTCCACATCCATTATCACTATAGATAATATCTGGAGCTTGATATGCATTCTCTTTGAAGTCCCCATACCTCTCTAGCCATACAGGGTGCCTTTCCATAAAAGGATCAATAGCTGTGGTTGAGAATTGCAAAGAAGGACACACCCTCCTTGGCCACCATTCCTCCACTGCATTATAAGGAGGATACTCACTGAGTGGTGAGATAAAGCTAAAAGTACCTGAAGAGTTTGCACTTGCCTGTGAAATGATAGCTTGATCAGACTGAGGACCTTCATCTTCATCACCTTTCAGAGCTGCTAGACTCAAACACTTGAGAAACTGAGAGAACAATTTCATATAAGCCTTGGAAGGAGAACTTTGCACACCTGCAAAGTTGTCTCCAGTTCCCTCAAGAACTGTTTGACTAAGAGTAAGTGAATCTCTGGTTACTGCTGTGAACTTCTTGACAGCTAAGAAATCAGGTTGACCAATTTGTGTGTCAATCTTAATCCTTTCATTGCTGTCAAGCTTCACAAGCTCCCCAAATGTGCTGACTTTCTTTGCACCTTCCTCAACCTGCCTACTTGATTCACCTTCCTTCCCTTTTCTTGACAGCTTAACCTTAGCTGTCAGATCATTTTGCCTCTCATCAACCATCTTAGCTTTACCCTTGTTCCTAGCTATCTCCATTAACCTGTTTCTCTCACCCTCCAACAGTGCTAGTCTCTCCTCCTCCCAAAACTTCTTTCTAAACTCTATCTCTCTCTTAACTCTTCTTCCTTATGTGGATCATCATTTGGCAATTGATCCACTTCCTGTTCCAAACCATTATCAGTTTGGATTCTATATGACAGAAATTCTCTCTCAAACCTTTCCTCTCTAGTCTCATCCACCCCAGGACTTTGAAAGACAAGTTTCTTTGCTGTTTTAGCCATTTTACTTGGACTAAACATTGAAACGAATCTCCCCATTTGCTATACTAATGAAATGAATTTAGTAAGTTTCATTATCTGAACCATTTCCTTTTATAGACAAATTTAGGTTTTGTCAAATTAGTGGCAATCATCATTCAAAATAGGCTTAGCTGGTCATCAAGTCTGACAGCCATGAATTTAGTTCTTGCCAAATCGAGGAAGTTTTGGAACTTGCCACTAACTCATATCTATTAACTTCTCTGATATATTCCCTCTGAAATTTCGTCTTTTGTACATAAATAACTCCCATGTTTTATGGGAAGTTATTACTCAAGTAATGAGTGGGGGACAAATAACACTGTTCATGAACAGTCACTCCCTTAAATGCTCTTTTTTAACCGTTGCACTAACCCACGTCTTAGCCGTTAAGCCTCTCAAATCTCCTCCTCATTAACATATTAACATTGCGAAATCAATCCCTCTTCAATCAAACATTCTTCACACTTCAAATCTCCCTCTCTAAATCACTATACCTTTGCAAACCCTAAACCTCTGTTCTTTCAAAATGGCTTACCCTGAAGCTCATGGGTACTTTATCAAACCTGACTTCTACAGCCATGAAGTTGGAGCTCTTATTAAAGAACTTCTTGAGTCCAACAACCTCTGCAAAATGATGGAAGCTCAACCCCCCATCTACGAGAATCTTTGTAGAGAAATGTACATGGCTGGACAGAGACTTGATGATGGATCAATAAGGATCAACATTGAAGGAACTAAGATTCTTGTGTCTCCCAAATTGGTTTCTGAAGTCTACAACATTCCTATTAGAAGTGGAACAAGGAGAAACATTTGGGACAGAAAGGACTGTGCATTAGACATGTTCTACAAGAGATTCTTCAATAAACCCAGCTGCAACTACCTTGTAGAACAGAACAAACCCATCAAAAAGGGAAAGCTTGATTTGTTTAAATCAACCCTGATGGATGTTGTTATCAAGGGATTTGAGGGAAAGCAATCCTCTTTGGACCAAATCAGTCCAAATGAGTGGAAGCAAGGCTTGAGCTTGATAGCTGAGGATGACAATTGGAGTGTTGCCCTACTACACAATTTTCAACTAGCTACCTCACCCACTCCTTGGAAATTTAAGAAGCAAACCCCAAGAATGAATAATTCCAGATTCATGAGTGGAATCCTACACCACTTAATCCCTAAGTTGAACCCTCCCCTTAAAAAGGTTTGGCTTAAATCCTCCCCTCTTATGCAAACCAGGAATTTTAACTCAAAGCACATTCAGACTCAAAATGAAGAAAAAGGTAGAATTAGGGGACAGCTCTGAAAATCTTGAGGCAGCTACTCAGAGACTGAAAGAGAAAGATGCAAATGACATGAGAATGTGGAAGTCATTGGTTCACATGATCAATGACAAAAGATCGAAAAGGAAGCATGACACTGGTGTAGTAATAAGAGAAAGAGCTCAAGAGACCATTCCTAGCAAAATCAAGAGGAGAAAGAGCCAAGCAAAGATGAAGAGAACTGGAAAGGGAAAGAAACTCAGCAAAGGAAAGAAAGTACAAGAAGAGGTAGAGCAATCTGATGAGCAAGAGATGGCTCAAGTTACTAACAAAGGAAAGAAGATTGATGAAGAACAAGCTGACAGTGAAGAAACTCAATCAGATCCCATCTACAAAGATATTGATGAGTATGCTGGTGAAGTGGAAGAAAGTGATGATGATGAGCATGATGAGAACATGAGAAGAGCTATTGCTGAGTCTCTGATGGAAGTGAGAACAGCCAAGTTCTGACAGTTATCTGGGACAGCTATGGTAGCCTCCTCTCTGACAGCTAAGGTTTCTTCAGTTGCTGAAACCCCATCTAAGGTAATCTCTACGCCCTCTCTTACTCTCAATACCTTCTATAGGAAGAGAAAATCAGATAAAGATGCTCCCCCATCCAAAAAGTTGAAACCAAACATACCTCAACCCTCCTCATCTAAAGACCAATCCAGTTCACCACATGACTCTGTAGCTCAAGGCATCCTCAATCTTAATCCTTCCAACATTAGTCCAAATGAGCCTAGTGTTGAAAAAGAAAGGGGGAATAGCCCTGGCTCTGAAAAAGGTGGCCTCAGTTAAGGGGGAACAACAGTCCTCATTCTCCCATTCTGACAGCTATCCCTTTCTCTGGTCATTCCTCACCCATTTCAAGCCCCTCAGATCCTTCTCCCATCTCTGATAACATCTTTAAAGCCTCTAAAGGACTAACTTTAGAAGGAAGACCTGAGTATCTCCCTGCTGTTCTTCATCACTTAAGATCCTTGTTAAATAAGGAAGATGTTCAATAAGCCCTTGATTTAATCAAAACCAGAGATATGGCTAAGAAAGCTAGCATGCCTGAACCTGATCCTCAATCCAAACCTGTTGAGCCTGTTCAAACCCAAGAAACACCTGATCCTACCCATGTTTCTGAAACACAACCTGAACCTGAAACACAAGATTTTTCTGATCCTACCCCTGATTCTGAAGCTCAACCCAAACCTGTTGAAGCCACTGAAACCCAAGAATCTCATGACTCTACTCTTGAGTCTGAAATCCTTCCAACTCTTGAACCTTGGATTTTGGATTGTGATATTGACTTTTCCTTCCCCTCTATCATGGCTGCCCACCAAAGATTCAAGGAGATTACCCACTTTCCTGAGATTGCCAATCCTAGCTTAATCCCCAATCCTTGGCTGTTAAGCAAAAATTCCATTATGATTCATACAAGGAATAGGTGTGGCCTCATTATGTTTGCCCATGAGGAATGGAAGAAGTACAGAATAGCTCTCCCAAACTCTTTCTTTCATAAAGCCCCCAGACTACCAAACTTCATGGACATTGCAACCATCATTGATTGGGAAATTCTGTTCTCCCAGCTTCTCTCTTCCAATATAAATGAATGCATCTATATGCCTTCATCCCTGGTTTATGCCCTTTGCATTGAGCTTGCCAAAGAGATGTACTGGAGAATCCTTCTCAATAAAGCCAAAATCATGGCTGTCATTGCTAAGCCTAGCCTGACAGCTATGTTTCCTCCTACTTCTTCAGTACCTCCTTCTTTCTTCTCCCTAAACACCAGATCCCTCCAAGCCAAACTCCCTCCAACCTTTAACCCTTCAACCTATGTGCCTCCTTACCATGTGACCATCTCAGATATGCAGAGATTTACTAGGTCAATGATAACTAAAATGAGACACATGTTGGAAGTCTCAACTGTTTCCAAGTCTGAAAGGATGGCATCCAAAGGAAAGAGTATTGAATCTGATAAAGAAGTTGTTAACCTGGGAAAGAGAGCCTCTGGTGCCGCTCCCAATGTGATTGTGTCAAGTGATGATGAGGATGATGCTCCTGTGATGAAACAACATCAGTTTTCAACCTCTACTGTTCCCACTGTCTCAACAAATCCTCCTCTACATCCAGCTCAACAACCCATCTCTCTACAAACAAATCCCTTCTTCTCTAACCTATTTGCAGGAACTAGAGGTCAAAGCTCAAAACCAAAGAAGGCTCCCAAATGGGGTAATCTGAGATTGAGAGATGATGAAGAGCCTCTATCCAAAGCTGTTCTCAAGGAGAGGCAAGACCAAACCTTCACCTATGATGATGAGATGAGCTGAGAATGGAACAATGAGATGTATTACAGAGGTGTTGATGAGAAGATGAAAAAGGTGTTGCTGGCAGAAAGAGCTGAGATCCTTGAAGCAAGAAGAGAAAGAGATGAATTTTCTGATTAGGAAATTTTTCTTTTTTTGTGGATAAGTCTTTTTAAACCCTACCTTTATTTCCTGCTTTAAAAAATGTTTATTTTGGATAATATGTTTTGTTTTAAAGCTCTTATGATTGAATCAAGAAGATTGATTTTCATCTTCATTGGTATATTCAATTCATGAGTATCTTGCAGGTTATATTTTTATTAGATATATTACTTTGTCAAAAAGGGGGAAATTGTTAGGACCTAACTATGTAAGCCACATAGTTATAAAAGGTTTTGACAAAGAAATATATCATATGTTATCTGACAACCAAGATAACATATGACTCTGGACAGCTAAGCCCTTAACTCAAACTGCACATCTTATATATCAACTGGACAGCAATGATTTAACCAATCTTCAATGATCTAACTCAAGACCAATCATATATATTAATGTATTTAATGTATTTATGTACATATGGATCATTACATATTGCCTAAACCATCTAGATCAAAGACTTAGCTCTGACAGCTAAGGTTCTCAAACAACAAAGGCTTCATCCCTCTGACAGCTATGATCTTCAGCAAACAAACAGCATTGATGTACTTATGTGATGATCAAGATGTGCCTTGCCCAATCTCTCTCATCTAATGTTGCCAGCTCATCTCCATAAAGATCACATCCATGGTTGCAGATTCCAGCTATGTCATTATTAAATCAACAAAGGCTCTAAATGCAACTCCAACATGCATTTACTTCCTTGTCTCCTTGTCCCCTCCAACGGCTATATCCAAGCCTATAAAAGGAGTCCTCCAAGACTGAAGACACAACCCCCTTACACACACAACTCTTACAACCTTACCTTCAATCCTTCTCAACCTGCAAACCAACAATCAAAACAACTTTGAGACACTTGTAACTGACCTCAGGTGTATAAACTAAAATTGTAAAACCACTTAAGACTGACTTTAAGTGGGTATTGTAACTTGCTCAAGTATAGAGCAGAATCCCTAATAGACTGTACTTATTAGGAAGAGGAAGTTCAAGGAACTTGCCTAGCCAATCCTTTGTAAATCTTAAGGAGAACTAGATTTAAGTGGATTGATCTCACTTGTTAAGATTGACAGTGAGGGTGGACGTAGGAGGAGTGAACTCTGAACAACCTTAAAATTCCTTGTGTTCAATTGGTATTATCTCACAACACACACACACATCTACACACACATACACTATTCACTTGTATTTACATTATTTCAACACTTATTATTCCGCTGCACATTTAACACTTGTTTTAAAACCAGTTAATATCTGACAGCTAAGATTTCACCTCAGCTGTCAAAGCTTAACTGTCTAACCTTTCAATATGATTAAAGCAAACAGGACCTTTCATATACGTTATCAAACGTGTTTGACCATTGTAGTATATTCCCTACCTCCGATTTGAAAAAATAAAATTTTTATTTTGGGTGTCTCATTTAAAAAGACGTACATCCAAAATAGAATTTTTTTAATACTTATTTATTCATGCGGCCCAATTGTCATACTAATAATAATTATCGTCTAACTATTCTCTACCCCATTTTTTCTCTCCTACCTCACTTTTTGTACTTACAACACTAATTCTGGTATATATTTTCCTTAATTTTTGAGTTATGCCAATATTATGCATTTTCGAGTGAGGCGGAGGAGGTAGATAACATTTAAGGCTATTCCATTGGAGCACACATATAAATTCCTGTCAAAATAAAGGTCTATATATTTCCTCTTCATTGTTGTCTTGGATCCTCAAGCTAGTGTAACTAGCTTAGCAAAAGTGATATTCAGGTGTTTTTATAATTATATATTTTTTTAAAGATTTTTCATAATAATTACTCCAGAGAAAAACCAAGAGGTGCAATGGTAGAGAAAATAATATATGATTGGAAAAAAAAACCTCGTAATAATCTATAACCAAATGTTACACTTAGCCAAGATTCAGATCTTTTCTTTTCTTCTTTTTATTTTTATATTTTTATTATTTTTTTTTTGCCAAGAGTCACTTCAAATTTCATATACCACATAATTAAATGAGGACCATATTTTCTTTTGAGTAAAGTTGTCTGCATCAATTATATCAATTATAAAGGAGGGGGGGGGGTGGCTCCATTATTGGTCAACACTTGAGTAGTTGTGAAAATTTTGAAATTTATTTCATTGGGACCAAAGGAGGGAGTATTTCCTTATATATACATCTTATATATACATCTTATGTGAAAATTTCCAATTCAACGATCTGATCTGGACCGTATAGCGTGTCTAAATGTAAGGTTGGTTTATGAGGGCCCTACTTCTTAATTTGTATGGACCACTCAAAACGACTTGACAAAATTTTCCCTTGCTGTACGTCATCAAACGTGTTTGACCATTGTAATATATTTCCTACGTCCCATTTAAGGCAATTCCACTGGAGCAAACACATAAATTCCTATCAAAATAATGGAATATATATTTCCTCTTCATTATTGTCTTGGGTCCCCACGCTAGTGTAACTAGCTTAGGCCAAAAGTGATATTGAGGGGTTTTTATATTTATATTTTTCGACGATTTTTCATAATAATTACTCCAGAAAAACTAAGAGGGTCCAGAAAAAATAAAATATAATTGGAAAAATCTGGTAAAAAAAATAAAAATCTAAATGATATAAAAATACATATTACATTCAGCCAAGATTCAGATCTTTTCTTTTCTTTCTTTCTTTCTTTTTTTTCCAAGAGTCACATCAAATTTCATGTACCACATAATTAAATGAGGACCATATTTTCTTTTTTTGTGTAAAGTTGTCTGCATCAATTATAAATGATGTTGACTCCATTATTGGTCAACACTTTTGAGTCGTTGTGGAAAATTTAAAATTTATTTCATTTGGACAGAAGGAAGGAGGGAGTATTTCCTTTCTACTTATAAATATCTCTTGTGATCACAAGTTTATTTATCAATCAACCAATATTAAGTCCTTTGTGTTTCATCTTAGATATTTAGAAATGAATTTTTTATACTACTTCATTCTCTATAAATGTGTGTTTTTTTTTCCCAAAAAAATCCATAATAATTGTCCAATTTTTTGAAAAATTAATTTATCTTCACTTTTAAACAATAAGTTCTAATTCACATTTAAGCTCATGATGCAGTATGGTGAGATCTTAAAAGGATTTTATGTATTTATTCTATTAAATTTGCTTGAATGCCCATCTAAATAAAAATTAAACATTTATTTAAAAACATTTAAAATAATAATATTTAAAAATCCGTTCAATGCAAAGATATTAGTCTAGTTTGAAGTCTAGTTATGAATGTTACTTATGCATTGTGAAGTACGATGTGTAATGCAAGTAGACGTGCCAGGTGGGATCGGACCGCCGGTTCACGGTCGAAAATCAGCGGTCCACAGTTTGACGAAAAGGCCGACAGAACCGGACCATCGACTTACGGTTTTCGGTTTGCCGGTTCAGTTCGGTTTGCCGATTTTAGACGGGTTTTTTTAACCAAAGGATATTTTGAAAATTTTTCTAGTTTTTTTATGTGAGAAAAATAAAATGGATTGAAGTGTTCTATTTATACACCCAAAAACATTTTCAACTTTTTTATTAATCTCTCTTCAATTTTCAAAAGGAGACGAGGGCTTAAAATAAAATAAAAAAGATTTAGCCAACTGAAAATACACTAACACAAGTACAAAACACACTATACACGCGTCAAACACACATACCATCAAGGTTGAAGGAGAAAAAAGGTTATATTGTTTTGAAAATTAACGGTTTAACCAGCGGTTTAATTGACGGTCGCTAGTCTAAACCGTGGATCGAGGTGTTAAAACCGGATTCGAACCTTGAACCGGTGGTTCACGGTTTGACGAATTTGGTTCTTCGGCGGTTCACAGATTTCAATGATTTGGTCAACAGTTGAAAATCTCTGATTCAACGATCTGAACCAGACAGTATGGCGTGTTTAAGGTTGATTAATTAAGGGCCCTTCTTCTTAATTTGTATGAACCACTCAAAAAGATTTGACCAACTTTTCTCCTTGTATACGTTATCAAACATGTTTGACCATTGTAGTATATTCCCTACGTCCCATTTGAAAAAATAAAATTTTTTATTTTGGGTGTCTCATTTAAAAAGACATACATCCAAAATAGAATTTTTTTAATACTTATTTATTCATGCAGCCCAATTGTCATAATAATAATAATTATAGTCTAACTATTCTCTACCCCATTTTTTTTCTCCTACCTCACTTTTTGTACTTACAACACTAATTCTGGTATACATTTTCCTTAATTTGTGTTATGCCAATTTTATGCATTTTCGAGTGAGGCGGAGGAGGTAGATAACATTTAAGGCTATTCCATTGGAGCACACATATAAATTCCTTTCAAAATAATGGTTTATATATTTCCTCTTCATTGTTGTCTTGGATCCCCAAGCTAGTGTAACTAGCTTAGCAAAAGTGATATTGAGGTGTTTTTATAATTATATTTTTTATGATTTTTCATAATAATTACTCCAGAGAAAAACCAAGAGGGTGCAATGGTAAAGAAAATAATATATGATTGGAAAAAAAAATCCTCGTAATAATCTATAAACAAATGTTACACTCAGCCAAGATTCAGATCTTTTCTTTTCTTCTTTTTATTTTTATATATATATATATATTTTTTTATATATATATATATATATATATATATATATATATATATATATATATATATATATATTTTTTTTTTTTTTGCCAAGAGTCACTTCAAATTTCATATACCACATAATTAAATGAGGACCATATTTTCTTTTGAGTAAAGTTGTCTGCATCAATTATATCAATTATAAAGGAGGGGGGTGGAGCCATTATTGGTCAACACTTGAGTAGTTGTGGAAAATTTGGAATTTATTTCATTGGGAGAAAAGGAGGGAGTATTTCCTTATATATACAACTTATATATACATCTTATGTGAAAATTTTCGATTCGACGATCCGATCCGGACCGTATAGCTTGTCTAAATGTAAGGTTGGTTTATGAGGGCCCTACTTCTTAATTAGTATGGACCACTCAAAACGACTTGACAAAATTTTCCCTTGCTGTACGTCATCAAACGTGTTTGATCATTGTAATAAATTTCCTACGTCCCATTTAAGGCAATCCACTGGAGCACACACATAAATTGCTATCAAAATAATGGACTATATATTTCCTCTTCATTATTGTCTTGGGTCCCCACACTAGTGTAACTAGCTTAGGCGAAAAGTGATATTGAGGGGTTTTTATATTGATATTTTCGACGATTTTTCATAATACTTACTCTAGAAAAACTAAGAGGGTCCAGAAAAAATAAAATATAATTGGAAAAATCTGGTAAAAAAAATAAAAATCTAAATGATATAAAAATACATATTACATTCAGCCAAGATTCAGATCTTTTCTTTTCTTTCATTCTTTTTTTTTTCCAAGAGTCACATCAGATTTCATGTACCACATAATTAAATGAGGACCATATTTTCTTTTTTTGTGTAAAGTTGTCTGCATCAATTATAAATGATGTTGACTCCATTATTGGTCAACACTTTTGAGTCGTTGTGGAAAATTTAAAATTTATTTCATTTGGACAGAAGGAAGGAGGGAATATTTCCTTTCTACTTATAAATACCTCTTGTGATCACAAGTTTATTTATCAATCAACCAATATTAAGTCCTTTGTATTTCATCTTAGATATTTAGATATGAATTTTTTATACTCCTTCATTCTCTATAAATGTGTGTTTTTTTCCCAAAAAAATCCATAATAATTGTCCAATTTTTTGAAAAATTAATTTATCTTCACTTTTAAACAATAAGTTCTAATTCACATTTAAGCTCATGATGCAGTATGGTGAGACCATAAAAGGATTTTATGTATTTATTCTATTAAATTTGCTTGAATGCCCATCTAAATAAAAATTAAACATTTATTTAAAAACATTTAAAATAATAATATTTAAAAATCCGTTCAATGCAAAGATATTAGTCTAGTTTGAAGTCTAGTTATGAATGTTACTTATGCATTGTGAAGTACGATGTGTAATGCAAGTAGACGTGCCAGGTCGGATCGGACCGTCGGTTCACGGTCGAAAATCAGCGGTCCACAGTTTGACGAAAAGGCCGACAGAACCGGACGTCGACTTACGGTTCACGATTTGCCGGTTCGGTTCGTTTTGCCGATTTTAGACGGGTTTTTTTAACCAAAGGATATTTTGAAAATTTTTCTAGTTTTTTTTATGTGAGAAAAATAAAATGGATTGAAGTGTTCTATTTGTACACCAAAAAACATTTTCAACTTTTTTATTAATCTCTCTTCAATTTTCAAAAGGAGACGAGGGCTTAAAATAAAATAAAAAAGATTTAGACAACTGAAAACACACTTACACAAGTACAAAACACACTATACACGCGTCAAACACACATACCATCAAGGTTGAAGGAGAAAAAATGTTATATTGTTTTGAAAATTAACGGTTTAACGGGCGGTTTAATCGACGGTCGTTAGTCCAAACCGTGGATCGAGGTGTTAAAACCGGATTCGAACCTTGAACCGGTTGTTCACGGTTTGACGAATTTGGTTGTTTGGCGGTTCACAGATTTCCATGATAAGGTCAATAGTTGAAAAACTCCGATTCAACGATCTGAACCAGACAGTATGGCGTGTTTAAGGTTGATTTATTGAGGGCCCTTCTTCTTAATTTGTATGAACCACTCAAAAAGATTTGACAAACTTTTCTCCTTGTATACGTTATCAAACATGTTTGACCATTGTAGTATATTCCCTAGGTCCGATTTGAAAAAATAAAATTTTTTATTTTGGGTGTCTCATTTAAAAAGACATACATCCAAAATAGAATTTTTTTATTACTTATTTATTCATGCGGCCCAATTGTCATACTAATAATAATTATCGTCTAACTATTCTCTACCCCATTTTTTCTCTCCTACCTCTCTTTTTGTACTTCCAACACTAATTCTGGTATATATTTTCCTTAATTTTTGAGTTATGCCAATATTATGCATTTTCGAGTGAGGGGGAGGAGGTAAATAACATTTAAGGCTATTCCATTGGAGCACACATATAAATTCCTGTCAAAATAAAGGACTATATATTTCCTCTTCATTGTTGTCTTGGATCCCCACGCTAGTTTAACTAGCTTAGCAAAAGTGATATTCAAGTGTTTTTATAATTATATTTTTTTTATGATTTTTCATAATAATTACTCCAGAGAAAAACCAAGAGGTGCAATGGTAGAGAAAATAATATATGATTGGAAAAAAAAACCTAGTAATAATCTATAAACAAATGTTACACTCAGCCAAGATTCAGATCTTTTCTTTTCTTCTTTTTATTTTTATATATTTATTATTTTTTTTTTGTCAAGAGTCACTTCAAATTTCATATACCACATAATTAAATGAGGATCATATTTTCTTTTGAGTAAAGTTGTCTGCATCAATTATATCAATTATAAAGGAGGGGGGGGGGTGGCTCCATTATTGGTCAACACTTGAGTAGTTGTGGAAAATTTGGAATTTATTTCATTGGGACCAAAGGAGGGAGTATTTCCTTATATATACATCTTATATATACATCTTATGTGAAAATTTCCGATTCGACGTTTCGATCTGGACCGTATAGCGTGTCTAAATGTAAGGTTGGTTTATGAGGGCCCTACTTCTTAATTAGTATGGACCACTCAAAACGACTTGACAAAATTTTCCCTTGCTGTACGTCATCAAACGTGTTTGACCATTGTAATATATTTCCTACGTCCCATTTAAAGCAATTCCACTGGAGCAAACACATAAATTCCTATCAAAATAATGGAATATATATTTCCTCTTCATTATTGTCCTGGGTCTTCACGCTAGTGTAACTTGCTTAGGCCAAAAGTGATATTGAGGGGTTTTTATATTTATATTTTTCTACGATTTGTCATAATAATTACTCCATAAAAACTTAGAGGGTCCAGAAAAAATTAAATATAATTGGAAATAATCAGGTAAAAAATAAATAAAAATCTTAATGATCTAAAAATACATATTACATTCAGCCAAGATTCAGATCTTTTTTTTTCCAAGAGTCACATCAAATTTCATGTACCACATAATTAAATGAGGACCATATTTTCTTTATTTTTTTTTGTGTAAAGTTGTCTGCATCAATTATAAATGATGTTGACTCCATTATTGGTCAACACTTTTGAGTCGTTGTGGAAAATTTAAAATTTATTTCATTTGGACAGAAGGAAGGAAGGAGTATTTCCTTTCTACTTATAAATACCTCTTGTGATCACAAGTTTATTTATCAATCAACCAATATTAAGTCCTTTGTGTTTCATCTTAGATATTTAGATATGAATTTTTTATACTCCTTCATTCTCTATAAATGTGTGTTTTTTTCCCAAAAAAATCCATAATAATTGTCCAATTTTTTGAAAAATTAATTTATCTTCAGTTTTAAACAATAAGTTCTAATTCACATTTAAGCTCATGATGCAGTATGGTGAGATCTTAAAAGGAATTTATGTATTTATTCTATTAAATTTGCTTGAATGCCCATCTAAATAAAAATTAAACATTTATTTAAAAACATTTAAAATAATAATATTTAAAAGTCCGTTCAATGCAAAGATATTAGTCTAGTTTGAAGTCTAGTTATGAATGTTACTTATGCATTGTGAAGTACGATGTGTAATGCAAGTAGATGTGCCAGGTCGGATCGGACCGCCGGTTCACGGTCGAAAATCAGCGGTCCACAGTTTGACGAAAAGGCCGACAGAACCGGACCGTCGACTTACGGTTCACGGTTTTCCGGTTCGGTTCGGTTTGCCGATTTTAGACGGGTTTTTTTAACCAAAGGATATTTTGAAAATTTTTCTAGTTTTTTTTTATGTGAGAAAAATAAAATGGATTGAAGTGTTCTATTTATACACCCAAAATCATTTTCAATTTTTTATTAATCTCTCTTCAATTTTCAAAAGGAGACGAGGGCTTAAAATAAAATAAAAAAGATTTAGACAACTGAAAATACACTTACACAAGTACAAAACAAACTATACACGCGTCAAACACACATACCATCAAGGTTGAAGGAGAAAAAAAAAACAAAAAAAAGGTTGAAGGAGAAAAAAGGTTATATTGTTTTGAAAATTAACGATTTAACCGGCGGTTTAATTGACAGTCGCTAGTCTAAACCGTGGATCGAGGTGTTAAAACCGGATTCGAACCTTGAACTGGCGGTTCATCGTTTGACGAATTTGGTTCTTCGGCGGTTCACAGATTTCAATGATTTGGTCAACAGTTGAAAAACTCTGATTCAACGATCTGAACCAGACAGTATGGCGTGTTTAAGATTGATTTATTGAGGGCCCTTATTCTTAATTTGTATGAACCACTCAAAAAGATTTGACCAACTTTTCTCCTTGTATACGTTATCAAACATGTTTGACCATTGTAGTATATTCCCTACGTCCCATTTGAAAAAATAAAATTTTTTATTTTGGGTGTCTCATTTAAAAAGACATACATCCAAAATAGAATTTTTTTAATACTTATTTATTCATGCGGCCCAATTGTCATAATAAAAATAATTATCGTCTAACTATTCTCTACCCCATTTTTTCTCTCCTACCTCACTTTTTGTACTTACAACACTAATTCTGGTATACATTTTCCTTAATTTTTGAGTTATGCCAATTTTATGCATTTTCGAGTGAGGCGGAGGAGGTAGATAACATTTAAGGCTATTCCATTGGAGCATACATATAAATTCCTTTCAAAATAATGAACTATATATTTCCTCTTCATTGTTGTCTTGGATCCCCACGCTAGTGTAACTAGCTTAGCAAAAGTGATATTGAGATGTTTTTATAATTATATTTTTTTTTATGATTTTTCATAATAATTACTCCAGAGAAAAACCAAGAGGGTGCAATGGTAGAGAAAATAATTTATGATTGGAAAAAAAAATCTCGTAATAATCTATAAACAAATGTTACACTCAGCCAAGATTCAGATCTTTTCTTTTCTTCTTTTTATTTTTATATTTTTATTATTTTTTTTTGCCAAGAGTCACTTCAAATTTCATATACCACATAATTAAATGAGGACCATATTTTCTTTTGAGTATAGTTGTCTGCATCAATTATATCAATTATAATGGAGGGGGGTGGCTCCATTATTGGTCAACACATGAGTAGTTGTGGAAAATTTGGAATTTATTTCATTGGGACCAAAGGAGGGAGTATTTCCTTATATATACATCTTATATATACATCTTATGTGAAAATTTCCGATTCGACGATCCGATCCGAACCGTATAGCTTGTCTAAATATAAGGTTGGTTTATGAGGGCCCTACTTCTTAATTAGTATGGACCACTCAAAACGACTTGACAAAATTTTCCCTTGCTGTACGTCATCAAACGTGTTTGACCATTGTAATATATTTCCTACGTCCCATTTAAGGCAATTCCACTGGAGCAAACACATAAATTCCTATCAAAATAATGGAATATATATTTCCTCTTCATTATTGTCTTGGGTCTTCACGCTAGTGTAACTTGCTTAGGCCAAAAGTGATATTGAGGGGTTTTTATATTTATATTTTTCGATGATTTTTCATAATAATTACTCTAGAAAAACTAAGAGGGTCCAGAAAAAATAAAATATAATTGGAAAAATCTGGTAAAAAAAATAAAAATCTAAATGATATAAAAATACATATTACATTCAGCCAAAATTCAGATCTCTTCTTTTCTTTCTTTCTTTTTTTTTCCAAGAGTCACATCAAATTTCATGTATCACATAATTAAATGAGGACCATATTTTCTTTTTTTGTGTAAAGTTGTCTGCATCAATTATAAATGATGTTGACTCCATTATTGGTCAACACTTTTGAGTCGTTGTGGAAAATTTAAAATTTATTTCATTTGGATAGAAGGAAGGAGGGAGTATTTCCTTTCTACTTATAAATACCTCTTGTGATCACAAGTTTATTTATCAATCAACCAATATTAAGTCCTTTGTGTTTCATCTTAGATATTTAGATACGAATTTTTTATACTCCTTCATTCTCTATAAATGTGTGTTTTTTTCCCAAAAAAAATCCATACTAATTGTCCAATTTTTTTAAAAATTAATTTATCTTCACTTTTAAACAATAAGTTCTAATTCTCATTTAAGCTCATGATGCAGTATGGTGAGATCTTAAAAGGATTTTATGTATTTATTCTATTAAATTTGCTTGAATGCCCATCTAAATAAAAATTAAACATTTATTTAAAAACATTTAAAATAATAATATTTAAAAATCCGTTCAATGCAAAGATATTAGTCTAGTTTGAAGTCTAGTTATGAATGTTACTTATGCATTGTGAAGTACGATGTGTAATGCAAGTAGATATGCCAGGTCGGATCGGACCGCCAGTTCATGGTCGAAAATTAGCGGTCCACAGTTTGACAAAAAGGCCGACAGAACCGGACCGTCGACTTACGGTTCACGGTTTGCCGGTTCGGTTTGGTTTGCCGATTTTAGACGGGTTTTTTTAACCAAAGGATATTTTGAAAAATTTTCTAGTTTTTTTATGTGAGAAAAATAAAATGGATTGAAGTGTTCTATTTATACACCAAAAAACATTTTCAACTTTTTTATTAATCTCTCTTCAATTTTCAAAAGGAGACGAGGGCTTAAAATAAAATAAAAAAGATTTAGACAACTGAAAACACACTTACACAAGTACAAAACACACTATACACGCATCAAACAAACATACCATCAAGGTTGAAGGAGAAAAAAGGTTATATTGTTTTGAAAATTAACGGTTTAACCGGCGGTTTAATCGACGGTCGCTAGTCTAAACCGTGGATCGAGGTGTTAAAACCGGATTCGAACCTTGAACTGGCGGTTCACGGTTTGGCGAATTTGGTTGTTCGGCGGTTCACAGATTTCCATGATATGGTCAACAGTTGAAAAACTCTGATTCAACGATCTGAACCAGACAGTATGGCGTGTTTAAGGTTGATTTATTGAGGGCCCTTCTTCTTAATTTGTACGAACCACTCAAAAAGATTTGACCAACTTTTCTCCTTGTATACGTTATCAAACATGTTTGACCATTGTAGTATATTCCCTACGTCCCATTTGAAAAAATAAAATTTTTTATTTTGGGTGTTTCATTTAAAAAGACATACATCCAAAATAGAATTTTTTTAATACTTATTTATTCATGCGGCCCAATTGTCATACTAATAATAATTATCGTCTAACTATTCTCTACCCCATTTTTTCTCTCCTACCTCACTTTTTGTACTTACAACCCTAATTCTGGTATACATTTTCCTTAATTTTTGAGTTATGCCAATATTATGCATTTTCGAGTGAGGCGGAGGAGGTAGATAACATTTAAGGCTATTCCATTGGAGCACACATTTTCCGTATGAACTTTTCTTGGGTTATGCTCCCTCTTACAATCATCTTAGAGTCTTTGTTTGTCTCTGTTTTGCTTCCACTTTAAAATCATTAAGAGACAAATTTGAAGCAAGAGTTACCAGTGTGTGTTTCTTGGTTACCCATTTGGAAAAAAAGCTTATAAACTATATGAGCTAGCTTCTCATAAAATAATTCATAGTAGAGATGTTCATTTCTATGAAGATCACTTCCCTTTCAAATCATCTTCTGCTACATCTGATACTGCCTCCTCCTCTACTTTTCCATTACCCTCTCCTCTTGATTTCTCTTTTGATGAGCTTGATTTGAGTACTACCACTTCTCCTTTTGATGTACTTTCTCCCATAATCAATAATGATCCTTCTTCACCTATTCAATATGATCATTCTCCTGTTTCTAAAGATGTTCCATCCAATCGTGAATCTGATTCTTCACCACATATAATCAGTTCTCGACCTCATCATAGACCTATCAGATCCAAATCCATTCCTACCAAATACAAGGACTATACAGGTCTCCCACCTCAGTTCAAAATCCCTAACACCTCATCTTCTTCCTCATCTGTAAGTACTTGTTTGTATCCACTCTCTGACTATGTGTCATATGCAAATCTTTCTCCCTCATATCTCTCTTACATTTGTAACATCTCTTCCATTGTTCAGCCTTCTTCTTACAAACAAGCTGTCACTGATCCTAAATGGTGTGAAGCAATGACTTCTGAGTTAAATGCTTTAGAACAAAGCAACACTTGGTCCTTGCAGTGCTTACCTCCAGGCAAGAAAATTGTGGGGTGTAAATGGATCTACAAGGTTAAGTACAGGCCAGATGGCTCAGTGGACAAGTACAAAGCCAGGCTTGTGGCCAAAGGGTTTACTCAAACTCTTGGTCTTGATTATTTTGATACCTTTGCACCTGTTGCAAAAATGACAACTGTCCGAGTTTTCTTGGCCTTGACTGCTTCCAAGAATTGGTTTTTGTCTCAAATGGATGTGATTAATGCATTTTTGCATGGGGAGCTAAATGAAGAGGTCTATATGGCTCTACCTCAAGGCTACAATATTCCATCTTCTTTCAATTTCTCTGAGTCTGATCAATCAATGGTTTGCAAGCTTCAAAAATCTCTCTATGGCCTTAAACAAGCTCTTAGGCAGTGGTTTTCCAAGTTTTCTACCACATTACTGCAGTTTGGGTTTGTTCAGTCTCACACTGATAATTCTCTATTTACCTTCACCTCTGGTCCTAATTTCATTGCATTATTAGTCTATGTGGATGACATTCTCTTAGCTGGTACTGATGCTAAGATCATCTCAAATATTAAAGCTTACCTTCATTTTAAGTTCAATATAAAGGATTTAGGTAAGTTGCACTATTTTTTGGCATTGAGGTTGCTAGGTATGCTACTGGTGTCTGCATTCATCAGAAGAAATATGCAGTGGATATTCTTACTGAGGCTGGTCTTCTTGGTTGCAAACCATCTAAGATTCCTATGGACTCTAATCATAAACTCTCAGCAGATGTTGGTGAGTTGGTTTCTAATCCTGATGCTTATAGGAGACTGGTGAGCAAATTGATCTATCTCACTATCACTAGGCCAGATCTTACTTACAGTGTTCATATTCTGAGTCAGTTCATGGCTAGTCCCAGAACTCCTCACTTTCAAGCTGCCCTTAAGGTGGTGAGATACTTAAAAAGAGCTCAACATATTAAAGCAGAGTGTCTCTTATTTAGAGTATGTGAACATCTTGACATCCTTTGCAGAAACAAATAAGTCACCTAGTTATCAACAGTCGGTCTAACGGGAGAGAGATGTTATTGGTGTGATGGATCTTTGATGCGATTCTTGAACTACTTCTGAGTTGGATTAAGATGTGTGTGAAGGTACATGTAAAGTAGCATGTAATTCTTGAATTAGTAATCACACCTCTTTCAATTGTTTTGTGGGGGTTAAGTTTGACTTGTCATCTTACAACTTTTGTATCCTGTACTCCTGAGATAATCCTGTTTCATCGCAAGCACTATCCAAAATATGAGCACATTTCATTGATTACGCATAAACTATTTTCAGTATTAATTGTGTGGTTGAGGATGAGTGCACTTTCCTAGATCCTTATCCACATTTTTTTTAAAATTCACTATAGTGAATTTGAAAGGGTGAGAGATGTTAGTTTCCCTTGGCAATAAAATCAAGCATAATATAGTATATAAAGCGTTAATTATGTCCCTATAAAATTATCATTACATCTACACATTTGGATTTTCGTAGTAAGTAATTCATTTTGTTTTTTTTTTTAGTTAAGATATTATCTTCTTTACTTGAAAGTTTCTAAATTAAGATCATTGTGGATTTCAGTGACATTTTGTATGATGACTTCCCAAGATATCACTTTTGTAGCATATGTCAAAATTGTATTTGCAAGTAATGCTTTTAGGACATTATGTGACATGTTTTTCAAATCTTCAAGGAACATATGTACATAATCTTGATTGCTCTGTGGTCCGCTATTTTGATTTTTGAACGGTTGAATTTTTACCTTTTACTTTTAAGGTAAAGTATCAACAAATTGTGACATGATAAAACAGAACACCGACTCATATGGTTTTATCATGTTTAGTGAAGTTCTTTGTTTGGACATGTGAGAGATAAACATAGTTGTTAGGACCTAACTATGTAAGCCACATAGTTATAAAAGGTTTTGACAAAGAAATATATCATATGTTATCTGACAGCCAAGATAACATATGACTCTGGACAGCTGAGCCCTTAACTCAAACTGCACATCTTATATATCAACTGGACAGCTATGATTCAACCAAACTGCAATGATCCAAATCAAAACCAATCATATACATTAATGTATCTATTTACATATGGAGCATTACACATTGCCTAAACCTTCTAGATCAAGAACCTAGCTCTGACAACTAAGGTTCTCAAACAGCAAAGGCTTCATCCCTCTGACAGCTATGATCTTCAAACAAACAGCAGTGATGTTCTTATGTGATAATCAAGTTGTGCATTGCCCAAATTTCTCTCAACTGATGCTGCCAGCTCATCTCCATAAAGATCACATCCATGGTTGCAGATTCCAGCTATGCTATTTTCCAGTCAACAAAGGCTCTAAATGCATCTCCAACACACATTTACTACCTTGTCTCCTTGTCCCCTCCAACGGCTATATTCAAGCCTATAAAAGGATTCCTCCAAGACTGAAGACACCACCCCTTTTTACACACAACTTCTACAACCTTACCTCCAACCCATCTCAACCTGCAACCAACAATCAAAACAACATTAAGACACTTGTAACTGATCTCAGGTGTATAAACTGAATTGTAAAACCACTTAAGACTGACTTTAAGTGGGTATTGTAAGTTGCTTAGTATAGAGCATAATCCCTAATAGACCGTACTTATTAGGAAGAGGAAGTTCAAGGAACTTGCCTATCCAATCCTTTGTAAATCTTAACGGGAACTAGATTTAAGTGGATTGATCTCACTTGTCAAGGTTGACAGTGAGGGTGGACGTAGGAGGAGTGAACTCTGAACCACCTTAAAATTCCTTGTGTTCATTTGGTATTATTACACAACACACACACACATATACACACATACACTATTCACTTGTCTTTACACTATTCAAACACTTATTATTCCGCTGCACATTTATCTCTTGCTTTTAAAACCAGTTAATATCAACGGCTAAGATCTCACCTCGGTGTCAAAGCTTAACTGTCTAAACGTTCAATCTGATTAAAGTAAACAGGACCTTTCAATTGGTATCAGAGCTTGTCTTCACACTCAAAAGTCTAACAACTGGTGAAGGATCAATTACCAACCCTCCATGCCTCAACCAAGGAGAAATAATGAGAAAGACATTCTCCACATTGATATTGTGGATCATTTGAAATATATGCTTCAAAAATCAAAACCTACCTTGATGCAAACGGCATGGGCTAGTTTGTGCTAAAAAATGAAGTCACTTGCCCTGTCACCCTAGATTCAAATGGTGTACCTAGCATCAAAAATAAATCCCCAGAATTCTGGACTGATTCAGAAAGACAACTGGTTAGTGCTAATTTGAACGTCAAAAACATACTCCAAAAGAGTGTTAATGACTCTCTAGCACAAGAAATTGCAAAAGAGCCAACTGCAAAAGCTGCTTGGGAACTCATCCATACCAAATTCCAGAAACACTCCAGTGTTAGAACCCAAAACCTATACAACCTTCTTAGACAACTTGACAATTTTAAATTCTACCCTGGTGAGAAAGTAAGTGCTGCAAAACCAAGATTTGAAGACTTGGTAAGATCCATTGCTGATCATGGTAAAACTTTTGAGAACCAAGATCTGTGTCTCAAAATATACTCCAACCTTCCTCAAGAATATGAGAAGGTAGCTCTACCAATAAGAGAAGGCTCAGAATGGAGCACCATGACTGTTGAACAATACTTTGGAAAGCTTGAAGCTTATGAACTAGAAGGAATGATAAAACTTCAACCAGTTCCTTCCATTTCACAAACCCTTGCCTTAGCTGCCCAAGAAACCACTCAAAAACCAATCACCCAACAAGACATTGACTCCATGGTTCTTCTTTCCCTCCAAAAGGTAAACCTTCCCTCAAACAACCTCTCTCAAGGAGATCTACCAAGTCTCATATCCATGGCTGTCAGAAATACCTTGAGAGCTCATAAGAAGTCATTTGAAAGAAGCTATAGCCCATCCACTTCTGAACAAGAAAACCCTAAAAAGAAAGTTGAATGCTTCAAGTGTAAGAAGCTTGGACATTACTCATCGATTGCCACTGAACCAAGGAAACCTAGGGAAACTCAGACAGCTAAGAAGTTTTCATACTCCAAGGAAATCAGTCACAGTTCAAGGTGTAACCGCTACAACTGCACAAAGAGGAAGAATGAGAAGAACAAAGAGCAAGTACTGAGTGCTGACTCATCTAAGTTTAGTGATGAGGAATGTGACTACGGTGATTACGAAAGTGAAGGAGAAGAAGCAATGATATGCTTGATGGCTGGAGATGATGAAGACTCAGACAATGAAGAAGATCTTGAAGCCTTAGGCTGTTCTTTGAAGAACTAAAACAGGTACCTCAATTTAACTCTTTAAATAATGAAGAATTTAAGCAATTAGTTAGTACTCTTTTAATTCAAATAAAAAGACACCAAACTGGCTTTGCTTCATTGCTCACTGATAATCTATCCCAAAGTAAAACTATTGATAGCCTTGAAAGAGCCAACCAAGGACTTAAAGTTCAAAACCTTATGCTTGAAAAAGCTAATGAAGAGCTGACAGCTGTGAATTCTAAACTTCTGGAAACCAACCAAATTAACATCAACCTTGAAAAGGAAAATGAATCCCTTAGAAAGAAGTTTGAATCCTGGAACAGCTCTGGAAAAGCCTTGACCCTTTTTAGCTACTACCAAAGACACCCAAGTGACAAATCAGGAATTGGAGCTAACAATCCTACTATGAACACATATACCCCTCTCACTGATGAAAGGGCTATTGACAAGATGGTTCTTGAAAGCATGAACTATGTCAAATCCCAAGAAAATGTCTATCCTATTCAAACCAAGGAAGATCTCAAGAAAAAAGGAAAAATGGATGAAGCTAGCTCCAGCCACATTGAAGAAACAATTCCAACTAGTCCCTCTTGCACTGATGAAACTCTTATTGCCAGTCCAAGACTATCCAAAGGTATATAAAAACAAGCAAACAAAGGCAACAAATGCAATTACATTTGGCAAAAGAAAGGAATCAAGGAGCAAGTAAAGAAAAATCAACCAAGATATGGTGGACAGCAGAGATCTCCTAGACAGCCAAGATATGGAGGACATCAGAGATCTCCTAGACAGCCAAGACATGATGGACAATAGAGATCTCCCAGACAGCAAAGATTCTACAACCACCATTCATATACCAAACAACAAAGACCCAACTGGCCATACTCAAATGGAAGAAGCCATGCCAGTCAAAGTACTTCCCCTAGATCATCTCACTCAAACAGCTTCCAAAATCATTCTCAGTTTCACAACCAAAACCAATTCTTTTCTCCCAACCAGTTTCCTAATCAATCCCAACCAAATGCTCCTACACCCTATATGTTGCAAATCATGGGATATTATAATGCCCTAAACCAGTATTTTGGAAAGAGGGCAATGAACAAAGCTAGGGTACCAAAGAAATTCTAATCCTTTGGACCCAAAAGAATAAAGGGTACCATAAATTTATTTTTCTGTTTTGTAGGAACCTAGGAAAGGAATATGGTACTTGGACAGTGGATGCGACGAGGCACATGACTTTCAACAAGGAGTGGTTACAACAATATGTCCCTAAAAATGGTCCAAATGTAACCTTTGGTGACAACTCTCAAGCCAAAGTCAAAGGATCAGGAAACCTTGTTACTAAAGACATCATTTTTACTAATGTGTCTTATGTAGAGGGTCTCAAGCACAATTTGATTAGCCTTAGTCAGATTTGTGATAAGGGATATCATGTTGTATGTTCCAAAAACCTTTGCCTTTGTCAAAGATGTCAACAACAAATCAATTCTCACTGGAATAAGAAAAGGCAACCTCTACTGTCTAAACCTTGAAATTGTGGACTCTTCTGATGCCCATTGCCTTCTCTCCTTCAGTCAATCTGATATGTCATGGCTATGGCACAAAAGATTGGCTCATCTAAACCTGAAAAGCATCTCAAAACTAGCCCACTCAAACCTAGTAAAAGGCCTACCCAAAATACCCTTCAAAAAGGATAAATTGTGCAAAGCTTGTCAATGTGGAAAGCAAAAGAAAACCTCCTTCACTGCCAAAACCAGATTAGATACCTCAAAACCTCTTCAATTACTCCACATGGACCTTTTTGGACCAATCAGAACTAGATCTCTTGGTGGAAAGAGATACTCTCTTGTTGTAGTTGATGACTACACTAGATTTACTTGGATTATTCTTCTTGAATCCAAAAGAGATACATTGGAACAACTAGTCAAACTGTTCAATAAAATTCAAAACCAAAAGAGTTTATCCATTATCAAAATCAGATCTGATCATGGTAAGGAATTTGAAAACACTGGTGTTGAAGAATATTGTGATCAGAAAGGGATTGAGCACAACTTCTCTGCTCCTAGAACTCCACAGCAAAATGGAGTTGCTGAAAGGAAAAACAGAACAACTCGTGAAGCTGACAAGATCTATCTTTGTCAGAACACAACCTCCCTAAGTATTTTTGGGGTGAAGCAGTCACCACTGCTGTCTATGTCCAGAACAAGACCCTCATCAATAAGTTTCACTCCAAGACTCCCTATGAGCTATGGAATGGAAGAACTCCAACCATTTCATACTTCCATGGTTTTGGAAGTAGATGCTTCATACATAACAATGGGAAAAACAACCTTGATAAACTTGATTCCAAAAGTGATGAAGGCATTTTCCTTGGATATTCTAACACTAGCAAAGCCTATAGAGTCTACAACAAAAGAAGACTTGTTGTAGAAGAATCAATTCATGTAGACTTTGATGAAAATAATGATCAAAGCCACACTGAACTATGTGATTTTGATGAATCTATTGGGAATTCAGACAATGTTCCTGAGGTGTCTCCTGTTCATGACCCCTCAAACCTCAATCCTAAAGAAAATTTACCTTCCCTTCCCTATATGGTGCCCAAAAACTCTAATTCTCATCCCACTTTGTCTGACATCCAAGAATCCCTTCTCAATAGCAAAGGTGCATCTGACAGCCATGATGCACCTAATAGCTTACCTTCATCCAGTCATCAAAATCCCCTTGAAAAAGACCCTATCCAACCTTGTGACAACTCCTCTCATTCAATTCCTCAACCTGAAACCATTACCCACATCATTCCTCCAAACAAAAACATCTATATTGACCTACCTATACATAAAATGGACATACCTCCTAACATGCACATTCTTGACTCTCTAATGAGTGCCTTCATCTCTCAAATTGAACCCAAAAAGATAAATGAAGCTCTTCAAGACCCAGATTGGATAGAAGCAATGGAAGAAGAATTGGAGCAATTTGAAAGAAACAAAGTTTGGAAGCTTGTTCCTAAGCCTAAAAACCAAACTGTCATTGGAACAAGATGGGTTTTTAGAAATAAGATGAATGAAGAAGGTATTGATTATGATGAGACTTTTGCTCTTGTTACAAGAATAGAAGCTATAAGGCTATTCCTTGCCTATGCTTCATTCAAGAAGATGAAAGTGTTTCAGATGGATGTCAAGAGTGCATTCCTGAATGGAGTCTTAAATGAAAAAGTTTTTATATCTCAACCCCCTTGATTTGAGCACCCCAAGTTTCCTGATCATGTATACAAATTGGACAAAGCTTTGTATGGGCTTAAACAAGCACCGAGAGCTTGGTATGATACCCTATCTAAATATCTCCTTGGCAAAGGATTTACCAAGGGCCATATTGATAACACTTTGTTTATCAAGAAATATGGAGATGATCAGTTGCTCATCCAAGTCTATGTTGATGACATCATTTTTGGCTCATCAAATGAGGACTTGTGCACTGAATTTGGGGATATTATGAAGAATCAGTTTGAAATGAGCATGATTGGTGAGCTCACTTTCTTCTTGGGCCTTCAAGTCAAGAAAATGAAGGAAGGAATCTTCATTAACCAAGCTAAATACACAAGGGATATGATGCAAGAAGTTTGACATGCAAACTGCTTCCCCAGCTAAAACCCCTCTATCAACCACAACCAAACTACATGCTGATTCTGATGGCCAAAGTGTGAATCCAACCCTTTATAGAAGCTACATTGGATCTCTCCTATATGTGACAGCTTCAAGACCTGACATCATGTTTAGTGTTTGTCTTTGTGCAAGATTTCAAGCCAATCCCAAGGAATCTCATCTCTCTGCTGTCAAGAGAATTTTGAGATATCTCAAAGGAACCCCTGATTATGGTTTGTGGTATCCCACTGAATCCCCATTCTCTCTAATTAGATTCACTGACTCAGACTATGCTGGATGCAATCTAGATAGAAAATCCACAAGTGGTGGATGTCAGTTTATTGGTTCAAGAATCATCTCATGGTCTAGCAAAAAGTAAACCTCAGTAGCCACCTCAGCAGTCGAAATTTGAGTATATTCTTTGAGGCTTGTGTTGTTCTCAAATTATCTATCTTAAAAGCCAACTTCAAGATTTTGGAATGGAATTGTCTAACATTCCCATCTTCTGTGACAACTCAAGCACTATTGCCATGACAGAAAACCCTGTCCAACACTCAAAAACAAAGCATATTGAGGTCAGACATCACTTCATCAGAGACCATGTTGAAAAAGGGAATATCAACCTTGCAAAAGTTTGTGCGAGGATAATGTCTACGATATCCTAACAAAGGCAATGGATGAAAAGAGATTTGAGATGTTAAGAGCAATGCTAGGCATGATCAACTTACCAAAATAAAGATTTTCATTCATTAAAGGAAAAACATCTCCTATGGCTGCTGTCAACAATATGGTATCTGACAGCTAACCCTTTCACCAAACCAAAAACTTCATAGATATCAAACCAAAACACTTTCCTACCTTACAATCAAACTTAAAACACAAAACATCAAACACAAACACAAATTCCCTCATCAAAAGCTTCACTATCCTCCTTCCCATCACAGCTAGCCCTCCAGAATGCTTTGTGACTAAGGATTGTCAATCTTGACTATTCCATGGGTGATCTTGAAAGCAATCATCCCCACATCCTTTATCACTATAGATAATATCGGAGCTTGATATGCATTCTCTTTGAAGTCCCCATATCTCTCTAGCCATACGGGGTACCTCTCCATAAAAGGATCAATAAATTTGTGGTTGAGAACTGCAAAGAAGGACACACCCTCCTTGGCCACCATTCTTCAACTGCATTATAAGGAGGATACTCACTGAGTGGTGAGATAAAGCTGAAGGTACCTGAAGAGTTTGCACTTGCCTGTGCAATAATAGCTTGATCAGACTGAGGACCTTCATCTTCATCACCATTCAGAGCTGCTAGACTCAAACACTTGAGAAACTGAGAGAACAACTTCATATAAACCTTAGAAGGAGAACTTTGCACACCTGCAAAGTTGTCTCCAGTCCCCTCAAGAACTGCTTGACTAAGAGTGAGTGAATCTCTGGGTACAGCTGTGTACTCCTTGACAGCTATGAAACACTACCAGAAACTGATGTTTTAGCGACGGAATCAACAGCGACGGAAGCATTCCGTCGCTATTTAGCGACGGAAATTATGCTTTAGCGACGGAATAAATTTGGCGCCAAATTTACCGACGGAATTAAATTCCGCCGCTGAATTCCATCGCTAAAAATGAATATTCGACGAATATTCGTTTTAGCGACGGAATTTCAGCGGCGGAATTTAATTCCGTCGCTAAATAAAATATCAGCGACGGAATTATTCCGTCGCTGATAATTTATTTATTTTTTAATTTTTTAAGTTATCAGGCGACGGAATTATTCCGTCGCTGATAATTTATTTATTTTTTAATTTTTTACGTTATCAGCGACGGAATTATTCCGTCGGCGATAATTTATTTTAAAAAAAAATTAGATTATCAGACGGAATTATTCGTCGGCTGATAAGTATCGGCTGACGGAATTATTCCGTCGCTGATAATTTATATTTTTTAAAAAAATAGATTATCAGCGACGGAATAATTCCGTCGCTGATAAATTTAATTTTTCTTCTATATACTTTCATTTGTTTAGTTTTTTTTCTATCTTTTTTTCTATAACTTTTTCTAAAAAAACCACTAATTAACAAAGGCTAAAATATTATTTTCTAGTCAATAAAAAATTTAAAAAAAATTAAAAAATAAATATAGGGTAGTCCGTCCCTCTTTTGACTTTTCTTCTATATACTTTCATTTGTTTAGTTTTTTTTTCTATCTTTTTTATATAACTTTTTCTAAAAAAATCACTAATTAACAAAGGCTAAAATATTATTTTCTAGTCAATAAAAAATTTAAAAATAAATATAGGGTAGTCCGTCCCTCTTTTGACTTTTCTTCTATATACTTTCATTTATTTAGTTTTTTTTCTATCTTTTTTTCTATAACTTTTTCTAAAAAAACCACTAATTAACAAAGGCTAAAATATTATTTTCTAGTCAATAAAAAATTTAAAAAAAATTAAAAAATAAATATAGGATAGTCCGTCCCTCTTTTGACTTTTCTTCTATATACCTTCATTTGTTTAGTTTTTTTTCTATCTTTTTTTATATAACTTTTTCTAAAAAAAACCACTAATTAACAAAGGCTAAAATATTATTTTCTAGTCAATAAAAAATTTAAAAAAAAATTAAAAAATAAATATAGGGTAGTCCGTCCCTCTTTTGACTTTTCTTCTATATACTTTCATTTGTTTAGTTTTTTTTCTATCTTTTTTTATATAACTTTTTCTAAAAAAAATCACTAATTAACAAAGGCTAAAATATTATTTTCTAGTCAATAAAAAATTTAAAAAAATTAAAAAATAAATATAGGGTAGTCCGTCCCTCTTTTGACTTTTCTTCTATATACTTTCATTTATTTAGTTTTTTTTCTATCTTTTTTTCTATAACTTTTTCTTAAAAAAACCACTAATTAACAAAGGCTAAAATATTATTTTCTAGTCAATAAAAAATTTAAAAAAAAATTAAAAAATAAATATAGGGTAGTCCGTCTCTCTTTTGACTTTTCTTCTATATACCTTCATTTGTTTAGTTTTTTTTCTATCTTTTTTTATATAACTTTTTCTAAAAAAACCACTAATTAAAAAAGGCTAAAATATTATTTTCTAGTCAGTAAAAAATTTAAAAAAATCAAAAAATAAATATAGGGTAGTCCGTCCCTCTATTGACTTTTCTTCTATATACTTTCATTTGTTTAGTTTTTTTTTCTATCTTTTTTTCTATAATTTTTTCTAAAAAAAACCACTAATTAACAAAGGCTAAAATATTATTTTCTAGTCAATAAAAAATTTTAAAAAAATTAAAAAATAAATATAGGCTACCTCGTTTATTTTGGGTTTTAAGGAATGTGTCCCGATCTTGTGAAAATGGTATACGGCTACCTCGTTTATTTTTTTTTATTTTTTTCTATATTCTAAATGACATTTAAAGTGTTTTTCATCTTTATAACCTTCCTCAAAATCCAAATGGAAATTGAGTTACAAATATGTGCCATTATTTAGGGTTCTCATGGTTTTATGTGTCCCGATCTTGTGAAAATGGTATACGGCTACCTCGTTTATTTTTTTTAAATTTTTTTCTACATTATAAATGAAATTTAAAGTGTTTTTCATCTATATGACTTTCCTCAAAATCCAAATGGAAATTGAGTTACAAATATGTGCCATTATTTAGGATTTTAAGGAATGTGTCCCGATCTTGTGAAAATGGTATACGGCTACCTCGTTTATTTTTTTTAATTTTTTTCTAAATTCTAAATGACATTTAAAGTGTTTTTCATCTTTATGACCTTCCTCAAAATCCAAATGGAAACTGAGTTACAAATATGTGTCATTATTTAGGGTTCTTAGGGTTTTGTGTCCCGATCTTGTGAAAATGGTATACGGCTACCTCGTTTATTTTTTTTTGAATTTTTTTCTACATCATAAATGACATTTATAGTTTTTTTAATCTTTATGACTTTCCTCAAAATCCAAATGGAAATTGAGTTACAAATATGTGCCATTATTTAGGATTTTAAGGAATGTGTCCCGATCTTGTGAAAATGGTATACGGCTACTTCGTTTATTTTTTTTTAATTTTTTTCTACATTCTAAATGACATTTAAAGTGTTTTTCATCTTTATGACCTTCCTCAAAATCCAAATGGAAATTGAGTTACAAATATGTGCCATTATTTAGGGTTCTTAGGGTTTTGTGTCCCGATCTTGTGAAAATGGTATACGGCTACCTCGTTTATTTTTTTTTAATTTTTTTCTACATTATAAATGAAATTTAAAGTGTTTTTAACCTCTATGACTTTCCTCAAAATCCAAATGGAAATTGAGTTACAAATATGTGCCATTATTTAGGGTTTTAAGGAATGTGTCCCGATCTTGTGAAAATGGTATACGGCTACCTTGTTTATTTTTTTTTAATTTTTTTCTACATTCTAAATGACATTTAAAGTGTTTTTTATCTTTATAACCTTCCTCAAAATCCAAATGGAAACTGAGTTACAAATATGTGCCATTATTTAGGGTTCTCAGGGTTTTGTGTCCCGATCTTGTGAAAATGGTATACAGCTACCTCGTTTATTTTTTTTTAATTTTTTTCTACATTCTAAATGACATTTAAAGTGTTTTTCATCTTTATGACCTTCCTCAAAATCCAAATGGAAACTGAGTTACAAATATGTGCCATTATTTAGGGTTCTCAGGGTTGTGTCCCGATCTTGTGAAAATGGTATACGGCTACCTCGTTTATTTTTTTTTAATTTTTTTCTACATTCTAAATGACATTTAAAGTGTTTTTCATCTTTATGACCTTCCTCAAAATCCAAATGGAAATTGAGTTACAAATATGTGTCATTATTTAGGGTTCTTAGGGTTTTATGTGTCCCGATCTTGTGAAAATGGTATACGGCTACCTCGTTTATTTTTTTTAAATTTTTTTCTACATTATAAATGACATTTAAAGTGTTTTTCATCTTTATGAACTTCCTCAAAATCAAAATGGAAACTGAGTTACAAATATGTGCCATTATTTAGGGTTCTTAGGGTTTTGTGTCCCGATCTTGTGAAAATGGTATACGGCTACCTCGTTTATTTTTTTTTAATTTTTTTCTACATTATAAATGACATTTAAAGTGTTTTTAACCTCTATGACTTTCCTCAAAATCCAAATGGAAATTGAGTTACAAATATGTGCCATTATTTAGGGTTTTAAGGAATGTGTCCCGATCTTGTGAAAATGGTATACGGCTACCTTGTTTATTTTTTTTTAATTTTTTTCTACATTCTAAATGACATTTAAAGTGTTTTTCATCTGTATAACCTTCCTCAAAATCCAAATGGAAACTGAGTTACAAATATGTGCCATTATTTAGGGTTCTCAGGGTTTTGTGTCCCGATCTTGTGAAAATGGTATACGGCTACCTCGTTTATTTTTTTTAATTTTTTTCTACATTCTAAATGACATTTAAAGTGTTTTTAATCTTTATGACCTTCCTCAAAATCCAAATGGAAACTGAGTTACAAATATGTGCCATTATTTAGGGTTCTCAGGGTTTTGTGTCCCGATCTTGTGAAAATGGTATACGGCTACCTCGTTTATTTTTTTTTTAATTTTTTTCTACATTCTAAATGACATTTAAAGTGTTTTTCATCTTTATGACCTTCCTCAAAATCCAAATGGAAATTGAGTTACAAATATGTGTCATTATTTAGGGTTCTTAGGGTTTTATGTGTCCCGATCTTGTGAAAATGGTATACGGCTACCTCGTTTATTTTTTTTAAATTTTTTTCTACATTCTAAATGACATTTAAAGTGTTTTTCATCTTTATGACGTTCCTCAAAATCAAAATGGAAACTGAGTTACAAATATGTGCCATTATTTAGGGTTCTTAGGGTTTTGTGTCCCGATCTTGTGAAAATGGTATACGGCTACCTCGTTTATTTTTTTTTAATTTTTTTCTACATTATAAATGACATTTAAAGTGTTTTTAATCTCTATGACTTTCCTCAAAATCCAAATGGAAATTGAGTTACAAATATGTGCCATTATTTAGGGTTTTAAGGAATGTGTCCCGATCTTGTGAAAATGGTATACGGCTACCTCGTTTATTTTTTTTTTTTAATTTTTTTCTACATTCTAAATGACATTTAAAGTGTTTTTCATCTTTATGACCTTCCTCAAAATCCAAATGGAAATTGAGTTACAAATATGTGTCATTATTTAGGGTTCTTAGGGTTTTATGTGTCCCGATCTTGTAAAAATGGTATACGGCTACCTCGTTTATTTTTTTTTAATTTTTTTCTACATTCTAAATGACATTTAAAGTGTTTTTCATCTTTATGACCTTCCTCAAAATCCAAATGGAAATTGAGTTACAAATATGTGTCATTATTTAGGGTTCTTAGGGTTTTATGTGTCCGATCTTGTGAAAATGGTATACGGCTACCTCGTTTATTTTTTTTTAATTTTTTTCTACATTCTAAATGACATTTAAAGTGTTTTTCATCTATATGACCTTCCTCAAAATCCAAATGGAAACTGAGTTACAAATATGTGCCATTATTTAGGGTTCTCAGGGTTTTGTGTCCCGATCTTGTGAAAATGGTATACGGCTACCTCGTTTATTTTTTTTTAATTTTTTTCTACATTCTAAATGACATTTAAAGTGTTTTTAATAGTTATGACTTTCCTCAAAATCCAAATGGAAATTGAGTTACAAATATGTGCCATTATTTAGGGTTTTAAGGAATGTGTCCCGATCTTGTGAAAATGGTATACGGCTACCTTGTTTATTTTTTTAATTTTTTTCTACATTCTAAATGACATTTAAAGTGTTTTTCATGTTTATGACCTTCCTCAAAATCCAAATGGAAATTGAGTTACAAATATGTGCCATTATTTAGGGTTCTTAGGGTTTTATGTGTCCCGATCTTGTGAAAATGGTATACGGCTACCTTGTTTATTTTTTTTTTAATTTTTTTCTACATTCTAAATGACATTTAAAGTGTTTTTAATCTTTATGTCTTTCCTCAAAATTCAAATGGAAATTGAGTTACAAATATGTGCCATTATTTAGGGCTTTTAGGGTTTTATGTATCCCGAAGTGTCCCGAAAAGGACGTTTGCAGACGAGAATTAAGGAAAGTGATGTAAGAAAGAGAAAAAGGTTAAATGTTGTGAGTATGAAAAATTAAATAGGAGAGAGAATGAGTGGGAGGAATAGTTAGGAGAGAGAATGTTGTGAGTGTAAAAGTAAAGTAGGAGACGAATGAGTGGGGTAGGAAGAGTATAAAAATAATAAAAACTTTCCTTTTTAGGAATGAGACATTTTAAATGGGACGCCCAAAAAGGAAACTTGAGACACTTCGACCGGGACGGAGGGAGTATATCATTATTATGATATATTATTATTTATTATTTAATTATTATTATTATATAATATTATTTTATATTTTAAATTATTTTTGATATTATTATTATTATGGTCATTAAACAATAAAGATCTTAGCCATTAAATATATCACAAAAAATAAAATCCAATAGTCCAAATCCAAAAGCATGACACCCTTTTTTAATTGGCTTACAAATTTTCACAAGGATTGATCCCCTAATCAATCTGAACCATTAATCATAAACATCCAATGGTCTAAATTCATTTTGCAAAAGTATGATACCCTTTGTTTTCATTGGCTTACAAATTTTCACATGGATTGATCCCCTAATCAATCTGAACCATTAATCTAAAATATCCAATGGTCTAAATTCATCAAAACAAAACCATTTCACAAACCATTTCACATTCTTAAATTCTTTTTATCTTTCAATTTATTTACTCAAACACACACACACACACACACACACACACACACACACACTCACACTTTCTTTCTCTCACACTCTGTTTCTCTCTCTACTAATCCGGCGACCCTTCCAGATCCGGCGACCCTTCAGATCCGGCGACCCTTCCAAAGGCTTTCCTTCCCCACGACATCCCCGCCTTCTCTCCATCTCGACTCGCCTCCGCCTCCGCCTCCACCTCCATCTCCGCCTCCCCCTCCATCCTCGCCTCCATCTCCATCTCCATCTCCATCTCCGCCTCTTCCTCCACCCCGCCTCCATCTCCATCTCCGCGCCTCTTCCTCGCCCCTCTTCTTCACCATCTTTTCGCCTCCACCTCCATCTCCTCCGCCTCCACCTCCACCTCCATATCCGCCTCTTCCTCCACCCCGCCTCCATCTCCTCCTCCTCTCCTCTCTTTCTCCATCTCCGCCTCTAACCCCAAACCTGCCGTCCCCTCGATTTCGAATTGAAAATGGGTTTTGACAGAAGAAGAAGATGAGTTTTGAAGTTTGAGAATTGAGAATTGTAGTTGAAAGTGGGTTTTGACATTTTTTGATTTTTTTTTTCAAATTTGGATGGTGGTAGTGGTCATTTGCAAATATTTGATATTTATTTTTTTCTTTGAAAGATTTGTAATTAATTTTTAAAAGATTGTAATAGATGTATTTTGATATTATTAATTTACGGATCTTGATATTTGTAATTGATGTATTTTGATATTTTTCTATAGATGTATTTTTTTTTAATTTATTAGTTTTTTTAAAATATTATAATTGATGTTTTTCATTTTTATCATTATAAAAAAAATTATT
This sequence comes from Adenophora triphylla var. japonica, assembly GCA_022495995.1. Taxonomy (NCBI): domain Eukaryota; kingdom Viridiplantae; phylum Streptophyta; class Magnoliopsida; order Asterales; family Campanulaceae; genus Adenophora; species Adenophora triphylla. Next base: position 719 of record JAFEMH010002546.1, on the reverse strand, counting down.
CAATATTGAAAAAAAAAAGGATTTAATTTTGACATTTTTGTTTTTTTTTTTATTTATTGAATTATTAGCGACGGAATATTTCGTCGGTGAAATAAAAATTAAATTAAAATAAATTAAATCGGCGGCGGAATATTCCAGTCATTTGAAATAAAAATTAAATTAAAATAAATTAAATCAGCGACGGAATATTCCGTCACCGAAATAAAATTAAATTAAAATAAATTAAATCGGTGACTAAATTTCCCGCGATTTAGTTTATTTTAATTTAATTTTATTTCAGCGGAAATTTCCGTCATTTAATTTATTTTAATTTAATTTTTATTTCAGCGACGGAATATTCCGTCGCTGATTTAATTTATTTTAATTTAATTTTTATTTTAAGACTGGCGAAATTTCACGTCATTTAATCGGAAATAAAAATTTAATTAAATTAAATTAATTCAACGACAATAGGAAATTTAAAATTCGCTAATTATAAAAAATCGAGTGAGCGGAATATTAATTGAGTCATTCAGGTAAAACCAAAAATTTCTACTGAAATGATTGAGGTGGCGTCGAGAGCAACTACTGACAGTGCAGTAGCGGCGGACCGGCGAAGCGGAATTTTTCCGTCATTTGTTGTATTTTAGCGGCGGAAATTTTGATTTGGCGGCCCGGAAATTTCCGCGGTTGCTGCTAAAACCTGTTTTTTACAGTAGTGAGAAATCGGGTTGACCAAT